>JAWWEW010000078.1:34546605-34850526 GCA_035583185.1 Anabacerthia variegaticeps | reverse complement strand
AGATGTTGTAATCCTTCACAAAAATTGTATAAATAATCTTGCTTTTCACTAAAAGCTTTGGAACTCTTTGTCCGGTGTGAACCGGGGGTTCCCCAACGTTGCAAATAAATACCTTGCTGTTTATAGACTAAAACTTTGTCTCTAAACAGTTATAATAGGCCATTTTTCTGGCGTCACGAATTCATTATGAGGTGCTTCCTTGGACATTCAGCAGAAGGTCCTCAAGTGAGGGTAAAGGCAAAAGAAAAGAGGCATGTGTGAAGGGTCAGAATAAGTGCCCTGTTGGGGTTGCTATCATCCAGCTCCCTCCACAAGAGGAAAGAACAACCCTTGATGTACATGCATTTCCCTTTTCTCTTAGTTATTAGGAATGAGAGAATGGGGAAATTGAAAGAATCATGGTCCAGGCGGGAAGAGAAGTGTGGGGCCTTCAGGTGCAGGGAAAGCTGGGGGAGAGTGCCAACCACAACCCAAGCAGGAGGCAGGTTCCCACTTCTGGAAACTGCCCAGTATAGATGAATCAAAGACAAGCATTAGCTAAGATCAGAGATTGGCAGGGGAGCACTTACGTGTGGTAAACAGTCGTATGGTCAAGCACATCTGAGTCTAGCAAATTCCTGATAGAAGAACTTGTTGTACAGCTTCCAGAGATCTGTTTAGACAGGGAACAAAATAATCAGGCTGAAAATGGCCTCCTTTAGGATACCAAGACTTCTCGTTTCTTGGATAAGCAGTTTTGGCTCTCCCACAATGAGTTATCTCACACCTTCATTGCTGTCATAATCAGGTTCTGAAGCTCTACCTCCATTTCAGTTTCTCGGAGTTAGTCTCTCAAATGTTTTATGTACAAGTTCAAAGATTTGACAATGCTACCAGCACACAGTTCGCATCAAGTATTGTCTTGCTTGTTTTTATTGTGACTGGTAACAGTCTCATTCCAAAGAGTGGAAACACTATTTCTGACTAATTAGGTCGCACGAGATAACTTGCATGCTTCATTCAATATACAATGATTACTGTTAAGCATTACCCCATATGGAGAATATATTCAGCAAACTCATTCAGTCTTTTTAATAGTGCCTATAAAAGTGTGTAATGTCCTCATTTAGTTGATGCATTGTCATGACCATGGTGATCTGAAGGAGAAAGATTCTATTCTTGCATACTACTAATTGCCACAATATACCATGGATGCTGCCATAAGTAATAAACTCCTCAACTTACCTCACTGGGATTTGGTCTACGATATGTTGCACTGTAAAAAATCAACTGAATATATATTTGGGAAAAGAGGCACGCTAAATGTATCATATTTTACTTTTCTTATACAAAAAGATTTGCAGAAAATACTGCATAAGACTGCAGTACTGTGTTGATACTGCCACTGGCACTTGCATAATATTTTTTTGCAGATAAACAGCAGTCTGTTTAGCAGGGTTTCAACATCTCTAGACATGCACTGCAAGGATGAATCAAAAGGGCTGAGTCTTTCCAAAGTTCCTAGGTCACTTCCACTATGCTCTGATTCTGTGATTGTTTTGCTTATTTGATGCCAAAAAAACCCTGATACAATTCTTTTAAAATTTTCTGCCATTTATATTTAGTCTTGCAACACCAAATTGATACAATAAATATTTTCCTTCATTTCTGCTTAGAAATAAAAAAAAATTCCTTAATACCTTCTTTATATTAAAAAAGGCAATTAATTGCACACTGCCAGACACGCACAGCAATTGGGTGAAAAGAGAAAAGTACAGTCAGACATAACTGACATAAAAAGTAGCAGCTTTATCTTTGTGCAGGTGCACACAATAACCCCTCACAGTTTTAAAACTCACCACTACATACTTGACTCTTCAAAACATTTCTTAATTTTGAATACCTTTATTTTGCTTGTTCACTGAGTGGACTTGTGATTCTGGCATGTTGAAAACTCTTTATTGATCCACTGGGAATGCAATTTATCCCTGATAAGACACCATGAAGCTGGACATGTAAAAGAGTTTAGTCACAGAGGTAGACTTGTAATGCTTGTAACCCAGCTGTGGTAGAAAAAAGCTGTATGTCAACATTAAAGTCTCCCTCTCTCTCTCTTTTTTTTTTAATGTAAATTTTATTAGAGGGCATACAGTCAGTTTTGGTAGATAATTTTTTTATATTCTCCCTTTTCCTCACCTGATTTTCCTGCAGGTAGACACTCACATAAACCAAAACAGGAAAACACACGAGAAATTGATTGCATGATGACAGATTTATCTCTTGTTGGTTGCTTTTAATGACGAGGAAGTCATCTTAATGGAAAAGCACATACAACCAGCCACACCTTGCATTTTGCATAATCACATGTTGGAGTTTTCATAAATTTGTGTGCTCATGCTTTTTTCCACTCTTCATATTGCTTTCCTCAGCATTTGCACCCTGCTGAGGAGGTACATGGCACTGGCTGCTGGACTCTTTCAGACTCTACAGGCCCTTTCAGTCAGGGAGTCCAAGACCACCTGCATCAGCCCCATGGGCTGGAAGCACTGCCCCCAGCCTGCCTTGTAGCTGTTACCTCCATAGCACCTGCCAGGTCTACACACGCGTTTGTATCTTTGCTGCCAAAGTCCTTCCAAGCTTGGATCACTTCCGTTCCTTAATCATGGTTATGGTTTGCTGATCAGGAGTTATTAACGGGTAGTGTGTTAGCCCTGAAGACTGCTGAATACAAACCTAGGGTGAAACCCCACTAGGTTGCCAAGCAGTAAACTACACCCAGAGGAGGATACTGTGAGGATACTGTAAGAGGACAATTGTAGTCTGCTTGGCCTCCCAATAGAAGCCCTCTAGTTCTCTTATATTGCAGAGAAGGGGCAGAAAGTAGAACAGATGAGCTTGGTAGAAAGCCTGAGACAATGCTTAAAAATGCCAGTGGAGATGCAGGAGTAAGCTCTGTGTCTTTCATTGTTTTGAAGGATTTCTGCACAACAGATCTGTTGAGGAAAAGGTAGAGATACCTTCTCCAAGCTGGAACTGCCTGCAAGCTTTTTGTGACCATTCCCATTCAAGGAGACAGGAGAGATGGAAATTTTACAGGAATACCTGAGTGTGCATCCCCAGTTGCTGAATTTTATTGCTTCTGCTGTGCTAAGCATCCAATTCTCCATCAAGAAGGGGCATATATTTTCATGAGGGTCATAAGCCTTAAATTACACTTGAGCATGGAAGAAAAGAGTAGATGATAAGATGCAGCCCCTAAAGATTTTTCCCAATGCCCGAAAATAAGGATGTAATAAAGTAAAATCCTCATTCTGGTTAGTTTGACTCTGCATCAGTGTTAAGCATTTAACAAGTTATTCCAATGCTGGCCAGGAACCAAGTATGAATGAGGCATCTTTGTGCAAACAAAAAGTCGTAGGCTGTATCTGTTCTATACAGCTTGAAATAGAGGTGGATCAGACATCAAGTAGCATGTCTGATCAGAAAAGGGGTATAATGCATACACAGTGAGGTTCACTGGAATGATGCCAAAAAATTAGTATGTTTGCTTCACATGTGTTTTTCTTCTCTTTCATGAAGTGTTGAATTAGAAGGAAGTCAGACAATGAGAAAGAAAGTTGTGAAAAGAGGATTACTGAATAGCAAAGGTGAAAGAAGGGAAAAGAACAGATCTGTGAACGAGTTATACAGAGGTAAAGCAATCACAACAGAGGCAGCACAGAGAAGAGAAAAAGTGCTACAAAAGTAAAATGTTTTCCGAGAATCCATGAAGCCTTGCTTTGCCTGTTTTCAGCCTGGAGTCTCAGGCTGGCTTCTCCTGGGAGTTTTCCTCTAAGACTCAATGGTGAAGGGAGGAAAGGCATAACCCAGGTCTTTCTGCCCTAAATATTTTGTCTATACAAGGCTGAAGTGCCTCCATTTTGGGTGAAGGTATATAGACCTATAAAGCATGTGGAAGAGTGAATCAGTTTGCTCTACAAAGTTGTGCATAAAAAAGGACAAAGTTAAAAATAAATAAAACCCTACCTCATACTACAGAAAGGATGGTGGTAACATTAGGGATTTTAAATAAAAAAAGGCATTAGATATTAATCAATTGACTAAAATGTCTGTGTTGGAAAGTAGGTACTAGACCTTTGAGGAGGTTAATAGCCTGACACAATCTGGGAGAGCAGGCAGCCTGGAAAGCTTTTGAGCTCTATTAGTTCCTCAGCCTCAGGATGCCCATGACTTTGAGCCCAGGGTATCCAGTTACTAGAGAAGGGAACCAAGAAGGAACCCATCTGGCAAAAATCACATTTCTGCCTCTTCATGCATTTTTATTTTCTTTCCTGCTCCTTTTCTGTTCTCCTCATTTCGTATGGGCCTCTTAATGAAAATGTTTAGCCTTGCTGTACAAGATTAAATCTTTTTCCAACAGATCTGCTTCAGCTGGGTTAGTATATATTATGCAATGGCTGATCTGACTGTGCTATGATCTGACTGCTTTTCTTCAGTCTTTTACTGCAGGTAAATGCTAAATCTTCAAAAATCTGAAACATTGTCCTTGGAAATATTTGAAATCTTTGGTAGCAGACCAATAGGGCTGTACAGTCATGGTGCCCTCCAAAGCTACTTAGTCTTCTTTAGACAGGTTACACTGTGCAATATCACAGAATTATGGAATGGGTCAGGTTGGAAGGGACCACAGTGGGTCATTGACATGATTCAGAAGTCATCAGCTTAAAGCAAAGATCCATTTGCTACTTGGACTTTCCTTTTCTTTGCCTCTTCCAAGTGTTTTGTCTCCTCTCCTAGTCAAAATCAAACACCAAAAACCTGAGTATTAAAAGCCACTTGCCACTCCCAAAATAAATCTTTTACCATCTCCATCATTATCTAAAAACTATTGCACATCCATTACTAAACAGAATAAATTCCTTAAGGTGGTGAGAAAAAGAGAGGTATTGTTTAAGTGACAGCTCATCCCATAGTTCTTCCTTCAGTGACTGACTCCTGTATCTTCATTAAAAGATTCAGGGAATTTGTGGTGGTGGTTGGTGATGATATGACTAAGCAGCTCTCTCCAGCCTGACTGGAGAGCATCGTGCCCAACACGTACACAAGTCATGCTGTCAAGCAGCCATCTGGACTGCACTACCCCACTGATACCTGAGAAACACCCCAAAATCCAGACTCTTTGCATCGTATCTCGATGTCTGGCATGTCTGCCCACGAGAGAGGGGAGCCTGCAATGTTTCAGGCATTCACAATCAGCTTTTTGTTGGATTGGGGCCCAGTGCCAGGATTTGTGCTATCTTCTACTGGCATGGACCAACATTTGAATCCAATCCTTGATATTTAATTAAGAACGGTATTTGAAGCATCTGTTTACAAAAGCAGTTAGAGTATGTTCGGATACCAAATAATAAGCACTTTGCAGCATGTTGTGAGGCCATGCATTTTATTATTTAGAGTTTTCTTGGAACTAAATTCCTTCCAAATATACACAGAATGAATTAGAAATAGAGTCTAAATGTTCTTTCTTCTTCTGACCCCCAACATAGCAATGACTCTATGGAAATTGACACTGCAGAATCACACAAAGAGAATGTCTTGTAGGCCATATGATAAACCTAAAATTAGAGCTCTAGTTTATCTAAAGAATTGGCTTAGGAAGTCAAATCACTTAAGCTGAACAGAAGATAGCAGAAGGGGGGATGCCAGGGTAGTAAGAAACAAAAAACGTCACTTGAATTATCCTTTTTTTATTCATTATCATAGCTTTGATTTGTTTTTTTGATTTTTTCTGAGAAGTGTATGATTCTTCTTTAAGCTATAAGAATATAATTAGTAATCTATCAAGTGAATATGATATTTTACACTATTAAAGTCCTATAAAAATGAAATGAGAGTTATTTCAAAGTACAGGGCATTCAACTCACACACTATAGAATAATAGAAATGGCTTCATCTAGATTTTGTTTCTGATTGTAGCTTTTGTGGAGCAATTGGACCTGATGGATTTATCATTAAGCCAAGAATCAGAAAATGCTGGTTAGTAGCTGAATAAACCCTGCTTACTCCCCTAAGTAGCTATTAGTGAATGCACTTTGCATCTAACTTTGATTCTTACTCTCATTCTTTGGGAAACTTAGTGATGAGGACCTTTTTCTTGTGCTACAATGCATAACAGATAGGAATAGTTGGGCAATAAGGTAAAAAAAAAAAGCCTCAGAGTCGAGCTGTAAAAACATTAAATGCTTTCAGACAGGTCTTTCAAGAGGAGGGTGTGATGATAAACAACAGATGCAGTAACATTTCTCTTAATGATAGAGAACAACTAATGATGGGAGTTTAATGGACTTCATAATGCATTTTATCAGATGTTCTTATGTTCCAAACTGGTCTCTTCCACCAGGCTATCAGCTCTTTCAAAATGCTGAGGGAAAACCAACCTGCAAATACCAACCATTTACAGAAAAGAGTGTTGATAAGGCACAGAATCAAAAAAATGCAGAAAGACAGGATATAATTACTGCAGCTCCCCGAGAAGATAGGAGGAGGGAGGGGCAGCCAGTATCCAATTACACTTCATGCTAAAAGACAGAATGGAATTAGAGGGTCAGGCCTCTTGGGAAGGACAACCCTGCAAGGTATCCACAGACTTGAGTTTGGGGCTGGGAAGATTTTGGGAACATTGAGAAGGGCTTTTTTGTGCACTGATGTCTGAGCATTGCCAGTGTCTATTCTCTACCAGGATTGCATGCAGTAACAACAAGGGCGTGCCTTTCCCAGGAGCAGCAGGGAGGCCAATAAACTATGTTAGTAGCCTTTCTTTCTGTCAATAAATTACAGGCTGGGATGTGGCATTTAAAGTGCTCTAGAGGAAGGATGATGAGATATTTATTTTCAATTATATGGAAATGCACACAGCAGTTTTCTTTTTTAACCTGCATATATTCATGGAAGTGAGACAGATGAAACTGAACTTCCATTAAGAGTGGCAGAGTAGTTCTCTTCAAGGAAAATACAAGAAGATGAGAATTCAAGTAAAGTAGCTTATTCTTGCAGTTCAGGGAAATATCAGCAACATGGAGAGCAGCTCTTCCTAGGACTAGGTTTCTTCTCAGGCTCTTGTCTTCCTGTAGGTGAGAGACCAAAGTAAGCCCCAGATCAATATGTGCACATGTAGGCATTCCCTTTTGGATGCCACTGGTTTATATTTGTGCTTTGATGCTGGAGAAACATTCTTTTGCACAGAAGGCACATTTTCCGTAGATAGGCACCACTATCCATAGATATCTGGAAATCAAACTTCATGCTCCTATCTCCTCTGGATGGCTTGAAAGCTATATGCACTGTCAAGGTTAAACTGCTTTTCTTTAAGCAAATCATAATTTCTGCTTCATTACAACTCAATGACAGTATTAGACCCATTTAACCCTAATCCTAACCCTAACTCTACCCCTTGTTATCCAGTTTTTACTACCTAAACAATAAGAATTCAATACTTAAATTCCGGGAGCTTCTAATGCCTGTAAGTTTTTGATTTCTGTCATCTTATCAGGGTAGATAGGGCCATCATCTTCTGAATGTAACATGGTTTGCCATAAAAGATCTGAAGATTTAAAACTTGTTCAAATTTACAATTCTTCTAATGTCAAAAAATATTCTCTCTCATTCATAAAAACTGAGTTGAGAAAAAAAGACTCAAAGTAAACCAGCCTGTAGTATACTTGCTTCAAAGAGCTTCCCCTTGTGTATTTCATATTTTCAATCATTTAGGTTGGTTTTGCTGTATTGCATCTTAATGCAAGCGTTTAGGGCAAGAGAAAATCAGGCAATTTTTTTCAGTAGATGTCTAAAAGTAAAATATGCTTGGGTTTTTATGTTAAAAGAAACTGAATCTTTGTATAACTGCCTAGATATGTTAAAGAATCTGGACCCCAGTGGGATTTTTCCCAGTGCTGAGCTGCCTAATTTCATGAGAATCAAGAGGAGTTTGGTAGCTAAATACTTTGGCATTTTGGAAAGGCTTTTCAGCACCTGTCAGTGGTCAGGGCAGATGTCCAGTGCCATTCTTTGAGCAATTAGACTGTTTTGGTTCTGCTCAGTGAGATTAAAGGGCAAATCACTAAAAGACTTTTCTTGTTCATTTCTTATGCCTTGAAGGAACATTTGGCCCAGTACTGTCTTTTTCCCAGAACTCAGCAAAACACTGTACCTTACTTGGCAGATTCCAGAGAATTACTAAAAAATTGATAACCCAGAAACACACAAATATAAACAGCAATGCTGGATGATGTAGTATGCACAAAAATAATTAATGCCAATTCTAAATGTATAATGCTAATCAACATAACTAATTTGTAGACACTAAAATGACATCTGTGTCTTTCTTTCAACATGGGAAAATGAAACAACAAGAGGCAAAAACATCTCACAGCAGAAAAAAATTCAGTGTTGAAATCGGTCAGTAGTGCTTTCAACAGTCGCTTGCTTAATTATTTCTTGCTTTTCTTGTGCTGCTGCCAAGAACAAAGGTCATATTTAATGACTGCCTAAATCATTTGCAATATTTTTTAGACTTGCCCTAGAGGTGCCTGATGCAGATCCTTTTGTACTTGGTAGGAAAGTCTCATACGGATTACACTGTTAAAGAAACATTATCCTTCTAAACTGGTTCAAATCCCTTCACATCCTCCAAAATACACACTTTTCTTTTTCTTTTCTGTTCTATGTCAAATGCTATAGTGACAGCTCCAACAAGGCAACACTATTTGTTTCAAGATTACAGACCTCTCAGGACAGCCATGTCATCTTTGAAGTAAATTAGTGGAGCAACAATCCTCTACCAAACACAAAAGAGTATGTCATCATAGCATCATTGTAATGACTTGACCTTAACCAGGAGTCATAGACAATAGCAAAAACTGAGGACCTAAATCTTCTCTGTCTTGTCCCTCAAGTAGAAAATGTCATGGCTCCATCAGTTGGAAGTAGTGGCTTACTGTTCTAGAAAGTGAAATCAGATACAATCCCATTTTTTAATGATGGGACACTCCTGGTGTTTGCATTTGCTTCTCTTCTTGCTTCACTAAGTCCAGTAAACAGTGGGAAAGTATGTTGTAACAAAGCACTTCATGATGAAGTGGAAACAGAGGAAAGAATAGAAGAAAATCAAATATTAATTTCAGAATATTAGGGGCAGCTTGAAACAGACTGTTAGGAGTCTGCCATCAAGCACTTATGCCATGTCAAGGAGGGTTGGCAGTGGAAAACATTGGGGCTCAAAATAATGAACTTCATTCTATATGAGGGAGCTAGGTTACAGAAATGACCCTGTACTTTCTGTATTTTTGAAAACAGGACACGGGGTGATCATAGAGGAGATGTCTACAACAGCATTACATTGACACCAAATCAGTTCAGTTTCCTTCTTTTCTCTCCTCCCGTCAATAAAGGAGTTCCTGCCCCAGAAAATGAATGGGAGTCCTTAATTTTTTAATGTTTCTTTGAAAACTGATCCTTAGAAACACAGATTAACTACTTACAATATCTCTTGTTTATTAAAATACAGACTTTAATGTTTAGTGCATGGTGGTTAGGTTTCAACACTGCTGAAGTCTGCTCTTGCTGTCACATAAGTCTATAGCATCACAATGCCATCAGGTAACCTGAATGAAAAGGCACCTCTGGAGGGCTCCTGTCCAATCTCCTCACAAGGCAGGGTCAACTATGAGTGTAGACCAGAGTCCTCAGAACTTTAAACAGTTAGGTCTTGAAAAAATGCAAGGACACAGACTGTACAACCTCTCCAGGCAACACCTTCCCATGCTTAGTTTTCCCCATGATATTTCATTATATCCAGTCAAAGCATCTCGTCTTTTAAGCTGCATCTGTTTTCTCATGTGCCCTTGCCTTGCACCACTGGGAAAACCATGGTTCTGTTTCCTCAGAAACCTCCTTACAGGCCCTGGAACTAAATGACCTGCAAAAGCAGAAGTGATTCCTAACTTGGCTACAATTTATCCAAAGCAAGATCAGACCTTCATATATGTTTTTTTCCTATTTCCTCTCCTTCTCCTCAAGTCCTGACAGAGCATCAGCTTCCTATCTTTCCCCAGCATGCTGATGCAGCAAGGTGTATAAACACAGATTCAGCTCTCAGGACATGTGTGTGGAGAACCACTGACTTCAGCCAAACTTCCAGCAGTGTCATATGCATAAGCAGTCTCTCAGAAACATGAGTGGCTACAACATCACATGATTTCATACACATCTTCAGCACCATTCTTGGTTTGGAGCTAGGATTATCGATCCGTTATCTCTCAGTCACAAAAGCTGGAAACTAAACTTGAATGTATGCTTTAAATGCAAACCGATATTCTGAAATCACTCCTTGGCCCGGGGAGTATGTGCTGGTAACACATGGTAACCGATGTGAGAACTGGTAACACTGCATCTATACCTAGGCATGTGCTTCCAGACCTTGCCAGACAGAGGGAAGAGAGAACAGCTAAGCCGTGCATATGCTCCCTGTTTCCCTCAACAAGACCATAAACCAGAATATTGTTACCGTAACCTTAACTTGCGTATCAAGACATTCCATTGAAATGATAGGCTGTAAGCTTGTGATTAGCTATCAACAGATTGTCACTTAAATGTCATCCTTAACGAGTTATTTAAGATGAAATAAATTTAGCAGAGAACCAAACCCATTGGGGGAAGTTCAGCTTGTAGGAATTTGCTGTCCTACTAGGTCTGAGCCACACTAGTTTTTAACACAGTGTGTAATGACATGGGTAAAACTTAGCTACATTTTTTATCATGGAATGACAGCAAATGTTAATAATGATTTAATTAGTCATTTGTACTGACTGTAAAAATATCCAAAATTACTCTTATTAAGCCCAAACTGTAAGACTGCCTTTCATTCCTGAGGGAACAGGCACACTACCAGACCATGGGAATTAGGAAGAAACTGCTTTCCTGAGTGCATTCCACTTTTGTTCATTATTAATGCATTTGTCATCCCTGAAAAGCATGACAAAAGATCCAAGTGCAAGAGGAAGGCATGGGAGAGAAAGAGACTGTGAGTGTAGGTACTTGCATTTCCTTGCACTAGCCTGCCACTTCCTAACACACATCCATAAACTCTACTGATAATAAATACTGTGAATCCTCAGTTCAGAACGTGAAGCTTTTGCTTATATGGGGCTCTTGTGAAGTTTGTTAAACTGTTTCCAACAACGCCTAGTCTTCCAAGGAATGGCTTGCCCACTTCACATCTTTTCTCTTGGGTATTGCTTTACCAAATTCTAGGTCCTTCTTGCCCACAGCAGTACAGAGGTTTCTATTTCAAGGGACATTATTATTTCAGAAAAAAACCAAAATTGTGGTAACACATGGTGGCAGCAGTGAGTAGCAAGGAAGGAATGGTGAAATCGATACTCAAGCTTCAAATAGTATATGGTATGGGCAAATTCCGTAGAACTGTTGAGTTTTTCACGTGCCCATCTGTATATTTCTGCATACTTTAGACACGTCTTTGCAACTCCAGGTACGACTACGAGGATTTACTGACGGTATTTTATTCACTGTGTGTATCTGAGTGTTTCTGAACAGTTCAGACTGTAGATCAGAACAATATGAACCTCAGAACTACAGGACAATGTAACACTTCTTAGCTGTTTGCTGCTTAGCATTCTCCTCAAGCCCAGGTTGCAGCAACCTCTCATATAGTGTCTAATGCCAGTTCTGGGCTGAGTCTGGGATGCTGAAGCCAACAGTGAAATGCAGAGGGAACCATCTGCCTTGTTATGCTGGGATGTCATGTCCTCACTCCTCTTCTTCAAATGGAGACATTTCCTTCGGAGTACTCCCTTGGGTGCTCACAGCTCTTTGTCCCCTTGCTCTGGAGACAGTGGCAATGCTACCTGTGATAGAGAAAGCAGGTCTTTTTGTTAAGCAAGTCCTTTTTAGAGCACTGAGAAAAAGGCAAAAATAATTAAGTTAAAATAGAGCTGTATGATAGAAATAAATAATAATATAGAACCAGTTAAGAAAATAAGTATGCTTAATACTTTCATAAATTTTCTGGGAAAAAATAAATATTCATTTTCTGAACATTGTCAGAACTTTGTGGCAATGTCAGTCACAGAAAACTTAATTTTGGACATTACTTTGTGTTTGAGACATCTGAGAAGCCTAATGATGAAATGCCATAGCATGTCTGGGCTATGACTCAAGAAAAGACACAGTAAACATCAGAAAACATGACAAGATGAGGATTTCTACTTAATTTTGGAACCCGTGAAGATACATTTTCAAATGACAGGCTGTAAATGGCAAGGGCTTAGGAACTGCTTCATGAGCAGTTCTGCATTGTGTGGAAAGGGGGAGAACAGGTGACCTGAGGACTCCCAACATTAGGCTGTCTTTGCTCTTCAACCAGTGCCCAACGAAGTAAGGGAGGAACATTAGCAGGGATTTGCAGGCATGACAAAGAAGGAAGTCAGTCTCCAGAAAAGCTGCCATCCATTAACTACAACAGTATTTCCAAGCATCCACTGTTGCCTATCATGGAATTAGTGTCATAAGTGAGATGTCCCTTTAAAGGCAGCTGAGAGGATGGGAAAAAGTGACAGCACATTATTGCTGCATAAACTAAGAAAAAGGTTTCACTGATTTGTAAGTTTCACTGATTTTGCAAAAAATATTATGGAGTGCAATAGTCATGATCTACAAAGTGATGACAGAATTCAAGGCAGATCATTTGCAGCAACAATGATTTCAAAGCTGTTTTCCTGAGACTGTAGTATTTGTAATAAGTGTGTGTGAAGAAGGGATGAAGCACTGTTGAAACACTGTAGTCCTGGAACTGTAGGGGTGCTGATCAGATTTAATGTGGAAAAAAATTAGTAAGGCAGGACTTGCCACTGGCGTTAGAAGCAATAGCCCAATACTGTAGACTGGTCAACACTGCATTTCCATTTTCTTTTTTTTCCTGACTAATCATGTGTGAAAGCTATTATTCCTGATGAATCCATATTCCTGTCTGTGTCTTCTTATGATCTATATTAACTCCTCCCACCACACCCTAAAAGTCTCCTCCGTGGGATTTTATAGCAGTCTTATGCTGTTGCTATATAAGCTGATTGGTACCTTAGCCTGTGCTGTATTGCCGAGGTAATTATTACCTTGCCAGGCTGCAAAGACATTTCTATAGGGTTGATGGAGAAACTCTAAGCATGCACAGGTGTGCACTTTGTTTATGCAAAAACATATACTGTCCATTTAATGCAAATCTGTATTGAAATTACAGCCTGAGGTGATGCACTGAGACCACGATACTACCCTCTGCTGAAATTTAAGTTTTTAGATTAAGATTCTTGGCCTCCCAACTGAGGCATTTGTTTTGAAGCTATGACTACAGACAGTATGTGAGGCTTCTAATTAAAGGGCATTTTAAGGGCAGGGGAGGGGATATAGGCATTTTAACATACAGACTTTGAAACTCCCACTTTTTCCCTGGGAAGAAAAGTTATCCTTGCCACAGTATGGCTGTGTGAGAGAAGGCAAGATGGGAAAAGAGAAACCACATGTGACTTGTCCTGTCTAAGTTTAAAGAAATGCCTAGCCAAGCCATGAAAAAGTATTTCTGGATGAGATCTTATCAGCTCAAAAGAGGAAATGGAGACAAGAATTTAAGGATGTGTCTTGGTTTTTCTCAAGGGCTTGAACTTTTGCTAGCCTGCTATGGTTTTCCAGTGCCTTCTCCTCAGGATGGAGCAGTGCCTTGGAGGAAAACAAAGAGCAAGAAAGGAGGACAATATAAATATTGTTTGCATTAGACTTAGATCTTCTGGAAATGTGAATATAGGACAAGTAGAAAAGTGAACATAGGAAAAAAAATCCCTGATCTTCTAGTTACTTGTTGCTTGCTTTCTGTTTTTAGCAGGATTAGGTTAGTGGAACAATGTGGCATCACCACCACTATGCAGAAAAATTTCAGTACTCTGTGTGGTCGTATGCTACAAAAATTTAGTTGCTGAGTGTGGCAATAGTTTTACAGCACTGTCAGAGGATAGCAAGAACCATGGGCCCATTGCAGTTTCGTTAGCATAATTGGCATCCGCACTTCTATGGATTCAGCATTACTGAAGTGGTTTCAAAGGGCCTGATTATGTGCTGTATTCCTTGGAGCAGTATTTCAGGCAGAGATCCCACTGGGATGGAGCAGACATTAAAAAGAGCCCTAAATTTTATAGTGCTGTGTCAGTATTGCCACAGGAAAAGGGTAGTAAGTAAAATAAGTTTATCACACATAGACAATTACCAGCTTAATGGATTTACACTGTTCTTTTAGATTTATCTTGATCAGTTCTCTGTTATAGCTTCCCTTGATCATCTAATAGGTTTGTTCTTTCCCTAGACACTGAACTGCAGTGTTTTCTGTTACTTGCATGCAAAATGTATTCACTCACTTTGTGATCTTGGAAATAAGGCATAGCAGCACACAGACCGTATTGAACTATATGGTTCTGCTAGCAGCAGATTGCTTAGAATTTTTTCCTTTTTCTTTTTGAAGCAAATGCCCAAATGCAACTGCACAGCCAACAGGGCAAAACCACCAAGCAGGCTACAAAGTCATGCACTTGTTTGCCCCCAAGTCTGAGGATATGGACAAGCTAATAGGTTCTGAAAATGGCAACAGCTGCTGAAAGCTCCAACCTGTACTTTCTTTTTTCTTTCCCCTGTATTCATCAAAAAGGGGGTGTATCCTTCAGGATAATTTTGCACTGGAAAGCTAGTGCAAGGATGCTGAAGAGGGTTGCAAAACTGACTTGCACTTTTGGGTTTTTTTAGAAGCAAGTACAGTTGTTAGATAAATATAACAAACTTTTTAATCTATATATATTTATCTGTATACATTATATATATTTATCTATGTGCTTGCAGTTTTAACATAATATAAATTTGTATTATGCAATAAGAAATAGTGAAATTATGAAAAATTATGGGTTTGCTAGCATTACAGTATGTGTACATGCAGCTGTGCACAACCAGTGAGACCTGATGGCTGCCCAGTTCCCCTGCCCATGCAGGGACACTGATGACCTTCTGACCGTCTACAGGGATCAAAGTTCATCCAGTGTTGGCTTTTACTTCCACAGGTAGAAACCCAAGTGTACATTCTGGAGGGCAGGAATGACTTTCTTCTGGAGAAAGGTCTCCAAGAGCAGGTCCCTGCCAGTCAGTTACCCAAGAACTGCAGGGAGCTATCCTCAAATCACAGGGCTTAGTAGATACGGTATCCCATCCACATTTGTCATGTCCTACAAATGAAGAGAGATATGATAGTAACGGAGAGCTAGTAGTTTTTTAGCTAGTGCTTTGTCCCTTGCCACCCCAGGTTAATTTTCTCCTTCCTACACCTTGACCATACAATTAAATTAATTGAATATAATCCATGTTTTCAAATTAAGGGGTTTGTGGTTTTTTTCTTAAACTAAAGGGGAATAGAATGTTGAGTGTATTAAATATAATCACAGAAAAGACCACAGGGTCCCTTAAACTGTCTTTGGGACACATATCATAGGAGAAAATTGGTTTCTCCATTTTCTTTATTTAACCACCATGGGAGACAGCAAAGAAAGCATCACATATTCCTTTTGATGTATCACAGAGAGTAAGCTGTGGGGTACCGTAAAACACTGTTAAATGCAAATATATTTTGGGGAGGATAATTAGTCTTAATAAGGGTATTTAAAGACAGCACTAAATATGTCAGTGTGAATACAAATAAAATAGTTCTGCTATTTTAAAATTAAACTAATATAAGAAAAAGTATTTACCTTTTCTTTGTGGTTTTTTTGGTGGTTGTTGTTGTAAGAAAGGAAAGAAAATCTAGGTTTATATTACAAAAGGTATAGTGAGGATTTCCTTGTTGTCCATAGTTTTCCTAAGCCTGATGTTTTGAGTTGTTTAGAAGCAGCATAGCTGTGGATCACAAATGAGGAACCAGATACATATGGAATTGAAGACATAATTAATATCACTTTCCTGTACATTTCAGAGGAATGTGTTGTGTCCTGCACAAAAGTGTCTGTTTTTTTGCAAACAGTCACCACTTATCTCACAGCTTCTTTACAGGGTTTCAGTAGGAAAAAGAAAATTACGCTTTCTGCCTAAAATAGTCATTAAAAAGCACATTTAACAAGGAACGAAGGGCTCTAAGTCAAGCTGTGGGTGCCCAGAGACATCCCAGCCTCCCAAACAGGATGTGCTTTCACACGTGCATTTGGCAACAACCAGTGGAAGCAGTTCCCATGACTCCCACCCCTCTCTCCCAGCCCCAGCTGTCCTTGATCGTGCCTGGTAGGATTATTTCTGTGGCTGTGCAATGAGCTGGCTCAGTGGACATGTCTTAGTTAAAGACACACAAAAAAAAAAAAAAAACCAAAAAAAAAAAAACCAAGCCAAACCCAAAACCCAAAACCAAACAAAAAATCAAACCAACAAAAACCCCCAGCCACCCAAACCAAAAAAGAAAACAGACCCAGAAACCCAAGAAAGAAAAAAGGTCCTTTTTAGCCTGGCTGCCAGGGTAGCAGAAGCAGGTGCTTGGTGGTGTATCTGGGGATGCTCACATCCCCAGCAGTGAGGGGTGGCAGCAGTGGGGAGCTGCTTGAACCACCTCCTGCTAAACCACAGCCTCACTGCAAGGCTCCTCTGTTGAGGAATGGGAAAGAGTGAGGGGAGAGTTGGTAGCTCAGTGTATCCACTCTGGCATTTCTTGACATGGAAGAGCACCATGCTGGCTCAAGGGTCCTGGAAAAAGGGGCTATGTGATAATGGAATTGAACATTCAGAAATCCTGAGCTGGGCTGGGAGAAGTCATGAGGTCTTTGAAAATAAAGGTGGTATTCCTTTTAATTCTTGCTGCAGTCTTAAACTTTAGGATACATAAGATACTGACTGTACATCTTAGACTTTTCAAACACAGTGACTGAATTCTTTCTTTGATGCAACCTTAAACTGAGATTTTCATACTGTTCAGAAAACACACCCAGTCTTATCTTGGTGGCTGCTGTCTACCTAACACATCTGACACTTGTGTATCAGAAAACTGACTCTGGCCATCATAACTCGATGAGAACTTTCCAGGCTGCAGTTGTGAACACCTGCTGCTTGGGGCAGGCCATGATTTCTTGGTGCCAGTACTGGGCAAGCAGTGAGGTCCCTTAGCTGCAGGCACCTGCAGGCACCCAGTACCAGCAAGTTGGCTGCCAGGCTGCTGATCTGCTGGTGTTCCCCACACACTGTTTTGAATTATGTCCTGCTCTGGAGCCTGCCAAGTCAGTCATCCTTAGGAAATACTTCGCCCCCCGCCCCCCAACTCTGGCAAATCTAAAAGAGAATTGGCAAATCCTCTGAAGATCAAAACCTTCTATAAAAGTTTTACATTATATATATCTCCTTGTGGGCTTATGGTTGATTACAAAATGCCCATATGCATTATTTATTATGCAGTTGAAGTGTTTTGACAGAGCTGGAAAATTGGCTATCAGGAGGCAGTTCTAGCTCAGCATAGCTGACAGTCCAAGAGAAGTCAGAAGAATTATTGCGTTGCATGAAAATCTGTAGATCAGCACATGCAGACCTGCCAATATATACAGGCAGATCTATATCCTGCATTGAGATACACAGTTTTTTACTACCATAACTTAGGTGCTAACTTTCATTTTCCCTCCCCTTCTCCACTGTTCTGGGTGGCCACGGAGGGCACCCTGCAGGCTAAAGTACCATGCAGCAAAACAGCTTCCTTTCCTCACCAAAAAACTGCCACAGAATTGTGGATTTTGAGCTCTTTTTGTGCTGTGATGTTCTGATTGACATACTCTTTTTCTGGAAGTGTTAAAAGCACAGCCAGATTCATTCACCTTGACCTCACTGGGTTGTCTCCAACACAAATGTCTCAGACCCCTAAAATGCAGCGGGGTGGTCAGCAGCTCTGACCTTCAGCTGGGTGGTGCCATAGCCACAACCTCCTCCGTACAAACCCCCAGCATGAGGGACCCTCACAAGCCTCCTCTGCCACCATGCAGGCACTCCTGCCCTTTGCTGCAGGTGGTGGCAGTTGTGCAGCCCTGCCCATAGTGTGAGTCCAGCGAAAGCTCATCCAACACCGATCCCACCTGGAAGTGCCGGACGCTGGTCAGGTTACCTGTTAGCTGACACCAGCCACTGCTGCTGCCTTGTCTCTACATCCTGCACTGCTGCTGCCTGCCTTAGGCTTGCAGGACATGATCCCCAGGAGAGAAACTGCCTTTTTGGTCTGTGCTTGTACAGTGGCTTCTACTGAAATGGACTCTTTGCAGCTGAAAGTGTGTTGCTTTGATGCTTATAGGAAGTTGCAAAAGAAACGAATGGCAGGAAATCCTAGCTAGAACACTGATGCAAATAATAACATCACCAATAAAATAAAACTTCCACATACAGCCAAATACCTGCTTTAAATGACAGCAGTAAGGAAATACATATACTTATATGGGTGTAACTTATAGTTATGTGTGGGTTGTGTATCTGAGCCATATTGAAATATTCAAGAAGAGTGCAACTTAGCATTGGATCCATGGGAGGTCTAAAGGTGATTCTCTTCCAAGATTTGTATTTTGGAGGTCATTCAACTTAAAACTGACTGTGATAACACAAGTGTTTTAAATCCCACAGCATGACTGCAGGACATAATTCTTGGAAACACAATAAATAAATTTTAGATTATTTTATGTAATTGGAAAACCTGCAGCTTTGAAAGAAAAATATATGGTGTGTGCAGCATTTTCAATACATGTTCACATTCTGTTTCACTTACAAATGGGCATGTGCACAAACTCAGAGTCTTTCCCTAAATCAACACTATGTTTCACAGACCAGTTGCCTGTACAGAACCATTGCCAAATATGTCACATGGAACTTTTCCAACATTTCTGTTAAATTATGCTATTTCAGTGTATGTAAATTTAAATTTATCAAATTCACCTCATGGCAATGTAGGACTCTACAGTGAGTGCTTTAGGGAATATTTGGTGTTAATGTCTTCAGTAAAAGAGTTTTAATTACCTTCATCACAGTGATAGCTGATCTGGAGGTTATTCTCTTCACTTTTCTGAGGAAAGTATAATACTTTGCTGTGTAGAAAATGAAAATACAGGTTATGCAGCATGTCCTACAAGTTAAGAAACTCAGGCTGCGGCAGGCAGCGAGGGACAGCATGTTCACTGGTACAGACTGAGCAGAAAACACGCTGTCTTGTAGCTTGTGGGGACTTGGAGCTCACTCTTTTCACCTACTAAAGGAAAACAAACACTGATTGCAGTGCTGTTGTGGCAGATCCAGATATTTAAAAGCTGAAATGCCTTTCTGATTTCATTTGTCATGGTGTATGTTCTATGGGAGGGCAGGGGCAGTAAGTTATCAAACTCTAATTTAAATTGTAGGTATTTTAATGCGTTTTCTCTGTGTATGTCAACTGTCAGGTCTAAAGCAGCTCTAGAATCAGTACTAATGAAAAACCTCAGACTGAAATATCCATATATTAGGTTCTCTAACTGCTGTGACTGACAACAGTACTAACCTGTACATGTATGACTCCATATCTTTTAAATATTTTATACAAATGGAAATCCTTTAGCATGAGAATGAAGACAACATCATGAAAACAGGAATAAAGTTGTCTATTAAGATGCAAAGATAAATGTAAACTGTTTGTTTCATTTTCTCTTCTTTGAGTTACAAATTTCTTGCTGTCGTGAAAAACCTTTTCATCTTCCCTGAAATTCATCACTGTGGCACTCAGTTGACAAATGTATTCATCACAGTAGTGTATTTCCCAGAAACTCCTGTCTTCTGCCTCAAGCACTTTATTCCTTTAGATGATAAAAGTATTTATCTGAGAAGAGTTTATATACATATCTGTGTGACTGTAGGCTCATGTACACCATCAAAGTATTAAAAAAAAAATCATAGTTCCATGAAAAAAAAAGATGGATATTCTTTATGACAGAATCTTTATTCCACAATGGGCAGTGCAGTGATCATCCTTCCACTCTGTTTGGACAGTGAAATGCTCTTTGCTGTACCAATTAAGGAGCCTGCAAATGTATTTG
Organism: Anabacerthia variegaticeps; assembly: GCA_035583185.1. Lineage (NCBI taxonomy): Eukaryota > Metazoa > Chordata > Aves > Passeriformes > Furnariidae > Anabacerthia > Anabacerthia variegaticeps. Next base: position 34,830,391 of record JAWWEW010000078.1, on the reverse strand, counting down.
ACAAACTGAGAGGTTTAATTGGAGGTTCTCAATGTGTGGCAGTGCAGCTGCATTCCTACGTTTGGATGTGTAATAGCCATTTACATAAAATGGCATCAGGTAACACATTATTTCTAGGTGAGAATACATGTGTATAGCTCCTGCATTTTGGTTTATACTGCATCTTGAGGAAAATGAGAACTGAGAAAGTTGACCAGTGCTGCAGCAACTGTGGTATTGGTAAAATAAGCTTTTCTTCATCTTCACTTTTCTTTATAGAACACACTGTCCCCATTTTAATGGCACCTTCTTCTGCAGTATTGGGTGTGAAAAGAGAACTTGTGAAAGCAGAATTCCAATTTGTCCTCCTTTCTGAGCTCACATTGTGTCACACATAGCTAATTTTCAGAGGTCTCGTTTCAACCAAAACTTGGCTAGTTAAAAAAATGTCTTTTCCCTCATTTCCCCACCCCCTGCCTCAGTGACCATTTCAGTGCTTTATAACCAGATATGTAAAATATACACTGGAATCACTTTCCCACAATTGAAACCAAGCCATTCTGAAGGCAAAATCCAGAGGATACAGTCCATAAGGAATCGCTAGCTCATCTGGAGAGGAAATTTATGTATGCAGAAATTCTCTAAACAAGCACCTAGCTGAGATATTAGAATTATATGATACATCATTGGAAAGTGAGGTGTTCAGATGCCCAGAAACTTCTCATTCAAAAGTCAGGATCTCTGTTTCACTTCTAGCATGAAAATCAGCAATTCCACTTTAATACTTTCACTCCTTCCACTTAATACTTCGCCAGAGCACTGATTAAATGTATTTTAACAAAATTTCCCTGTGTAGCAGGTCATGTGAAACCTCTCAACAAAACTTTTGTGATGCATTAAGCTTTCGGCTCAACAAGGTGACTGACCAAAACTCACTCCCTCTTGTGCTTTACTTTGGGTGTTACTCTTTGAAGAACTGGTCAAGCCTGAAATCACATCCCACTGGAGTTTCCAGTTAGTCAATACTCTCCATTCAGAGGTACAATGAGCTTGGAAAAAAGACATTTTGAGGCATTTGGTTATTTATATAAACAAACCAGAGTATTTTGTTAAATAAATAAAATATAAGTAAGGTATTCTGGTTTGTTTATATAAAGAAATATGTAAAAAAAATATTCTAATCTTTAAACACTAATTCAAGGAAAGTTCATGTGAGAATGTATAGTGGTGCTGATATTCACAGTGTTTTAAGAAGGAGTCATGTTGGGATGTGCTAATACCAGAAAAAATGTTAATTATGTCTTTTCTTTCTCTTTCATCAACTCAAGTAAGTTTAAAGATACAATTTATTTCTTTAATTTTTATTAGAATCATTTTGGCTTTACAGTTACTCAGAATTAATAGACTTCTATGATCACATTCCCAAAGGTATACAACTTCTTTTCACTGATGTTTGGACAGTTTTGAGACATCAAAAAATGAAATCATAAGATTTTGGATAACATTCTGCTCTATGTCAGCCCAGACCCCAGGGTCCTTTATACCTTTCCTAGGCCTCTTTGAGACTCTGTCCTGCTGAAGAAGACAGATCTAACTCAGGGGGGAAAAGGTTGCATGTTATTCAAACTAGAAGAAATGTGACAAGATTTCTAATATGCAATTCAAAACAAAATTGCTACCTTTGTAAAAGCCCCTTTTTTAATAAATTTTTCACCAGTAACACTGGCAAATAGGCAACATAAGGACACATCTGACCACTTGCAAACTCCCCACATTTTTCCCATCAAAATGTAAGTGATGTAATTTCTTACCATTGTTGCCTTGCTCTATATATTTTTAATTTTCTGTTTTCTCTCACTTCTACTTGACTTTTCTTTTGAATACATGACCCTGCTGCTTGCTGATTGTACAGAGGACACTTGTATTTGCCCTACCCTCCTCCAGATATTAAATTCGTTCCTTCAATAAGGAGGGCACATACGAGTTCTTTCTCCTCCTGTCTGCACCAGACAGGGATGAAATTGGTCAAATGAGCATCCATAAGCATAATGGTGCTTTAGAAATGCCAATCGATGATATTTGATTGATGATGCCATTATGATACTTAATATGTTTCCACTACAATCAGTAACTATGAATAGCCAACAATTCAAAATGTAATCTCTGGGACAGAATTACAAAACCTTGACTGTTTCAGATTTTGATGGATAAAATGTGTCACACCACGTGTAAAAATCTTTATGATGATGCTCCCAGCATACCATTATAAAATGAGTGTGGTTTCCATCAGAAAACTAGCTCCTCAGTAATGCTGATTCAGGGTTGTAAAGAGAAATGCATCCCTCTGTAAGAAACTATAACATTATATTGATTTCAGACATCTTGTATTCTGTGCAAAAATAAAATTAGCACTGCTTAAATTTAGGAGTACAGGACAGCGTTTGGAGGAGGGCAGTGGCAATGAGGACTCCTGGATTCTATTCCTAGCCACAGCAGTGACTCATGCCATGACCTTGTGTAAGCCTGTTGACCTCTGTGCCTGTTTACCCATGTTGAAGAGTGAAAAGAGAATGAATACCTACTTTGCCAGGGTTGGAACCCTTGGTTAGAAAGAGCTAAGTATACAAGCATTCTTGGCAAAGTAAATAAATCATGAGGACATTTCAGATGAGTTCAAAAAACATCTCCAGTATGAGGTTTCTACAGTTCCTTCAATTTGATCCTATTATGTATTTCAGTGCAGCACATATGGTCCTATCTTTAAAACACTGGGTAATGTTACACACTGTGGGATAAGTTACAGAGTGAAGATTTTAAATTAACATTAATGGAAGCCGTGCATTTAAAGCTTGTGGCTCCCTGCTGAAAGTGTGCCCTCAGGAGATCTGTGCTGCTAATAATTTACAAACTGTACAATTTTAAAATATTGTGGAAATGTCTAACTTCTGCAGATGTATCTTCTGAACATTATCAGAAATGCTGTGGCTTTAGGTATGTTTGTATGTCAATACTCAGGCTTTTGTGAAACATTCTGTGAATGTTCCTAAAGGACGCTTGGGCAGTTACTTACTTACCCTTTAACACAACATTTAAAATTAACATACTTGAACTTACCCTGAAATAAGTGGTAATAAATGAACAAGAAGTGCTGGTTTCTTTGCAGCAATGTTACATTTAACTTTTGAGGTTTCATTTCTGTTCTATCCCTCTGCAGTCAAATACTGTATTTTGTGGGACACTAGCAAAACAAACAATATTGTTGGTGATATTCTCATATTTTTGTTCCAGTTGTAATAATCATTTGGACTGTTTGTTGCAGAATAAGGATAGGACAGTAATTTATATTGTGACTTGAGAAAAAAATATCCACATGCAACCAATTGATATCAGGGAAATGACACTCAGAAAATTCCCCTCTTCTGTGTTATCCTCCTTCATGTATATTAGCCACTTGTGCCTAAATTGAAACAGACAGGTATCTCCAGGATCCATATATTGTTACTATCACGCTTTACCACTTACACTTTTTCACACTATGTTGTCTTATAACCCACAGAAAAAGAAAAGATCCGTGGTCAGAGTTCAGTTGGCTGATGCCACGTTTAAGGGCACACGGTAAAGCCAACAGGCCTGTCCCCAGCTATAGCCTGAGTGCTGGAGCAAGTTACAGTGAAATAGAGATGCACCTTCCCCCACTGAATCAGTACCTGGCGCCAAGCTACTAGAGATGCTAATGATTCCAGATGCAACACTTTTATGTGGGATGACTTCTCTACACACAGAAAGTACTATAAGTAGCGGGTGAACTGAAAGTAGATGTTTTTCTGAGTAACTCCATAAACTGATAAGCTTCACAGGAGGAAGAAGAACTTTATCAGCTCCCAGACATTCTTTTCACTTTGAAAAGGAGCAGTCTAATTTGGGGACAGACAAAGGCAGTGTTTCCTGATGTCATTTTCTCCTTCACTGACTGCATTGATAAAATTATCTCTAATTTCCACAACCATTGGTCTCCTTTCCACGTTGTTATCATAGTCCTCAACCATTTTGCATAGAGTCAAACCTACCTGTTTTGTATTTTCACACAATACACTTCTATTCACAAACAAACAAGAAAAAAGAACCACAGGTTCAACAAACAATACATTTGGGGATATTTGAGATTACTTCCAACATTTACTTATTGCAATCAGCATTTCTGGACATACATAGATTTCAACAAAGTTGATTTAGGTGGTGTGACAATGTTGAGTTTTTTTCCTTTGCTCAGTAAAATTGTACAGCCATCTAAGTGGTTAAAATAAAATGACACAGGCACACCGCATTGGACCACTGGTATTCAAAGATAATGAAAGATCTGCCTCAGCCAGCACCTACAGAAAATCCTTCTGTTCTCATGTTGCCAGACACCAAATGAATGTGTTCACGTGCCAGGCTCCTGCTGGAATCAACAACATGCACAAGCAAGGGCAAAACCACACAAATGAGTGTTCACACAAAATACACTTAGTTGCTTTGTTAGACTTTCTTTTTTCTTAAGTTGATATTAAAGCCTAAGTAGATTTAACTGTACGTGACATGTTAAGAAGTCACAGTCTATTATGAAAATACAAGAAAATGCGGAAATTTGAAACCTTCATATCAGCATTGTCTGTAGCAATATGCAATTCCAAAAAGCCTCGTCTCTTCAGCCTGTTTTGTTGTTGTTGTTGTTTTTTGTTTGCTCGGGGTTTTTTTGTTTGGTTTGGTTTGGTTTGGGGGTTTTTTGAGGGGAAATAAAAATTCAGGATAAAAAACCCCTTCCAAATCATTGTTACCATGTTGGGTGGGCTGGCTGGCACAATTTAGTGGCAAAGCAACACAATCTGATTTCACTGCTAGGTACGCCACTTGTCATTCCTTTCACAAGAGGTTCTTAAAATTCTACCTGTGAGGACATTATTTGTGCTTGATGCACAGCATCTTACCAATAAGCCTGTAAATTGTTTCAAAATACATCATGAGAGTATGCAGGTGACATCTCCACTGATCCTCTGACAAAAGACTGATGCATATTTAATACATAACAAAATAATCTTTCTCTTTTTCGAATTAACTATCTTTTGTATTCCAGACGTACGTCTGCGCCACCTGGTAATTCATCAGGATGTCTTTTCATGCCTTTATTTGGCCTGCTGACACTACCCAGTGTGATGCCCGTTCTGCTGCTGCTCCCCCTTCCCAGGCAGTGGGCTCTGAGGGTCTGAGATGGGCACCTGAGGCACGAGGGGGGTTCCGTGCATCCCTGCATCCCTGCACCTGCACCCAAGCCGCTGGGGTCTGCCCCAGCAGAGGAGCTGCAAGCAGAGGACACCACGAAGCGGCACACCGCAGAGTCCCCGCGCAGTGCTGGCAGTGACACGCCGTGGGAAGGAGCAAGGTGTGGCCGGAGATGGGAGCCTTATGGACACAGGACGGCACTTTGGCCGGACCAGTGCTGGAACCAGGGCTTTCCCTTTCCCCCTTTCTCTTCTCCCCACCCCTCTATCCAAAACGCACCGCTCTGTGCTTCTATGGTAGGTCAGGGACTAACTTCAATGCCAAGGGTGTAATTTGCCAACAAAACTCTGTGGGTTTTGGAGGACCCTCTAACTCTTGTCGTTCCCTTCGCCCACGGGGATTCCCGGCGTCCGTTCCCGCCCGGAGCAGGTGGGAGCGGGGCTGCGCTCTCCCTCCCCCCGGGCACACAGGGGCTCGCCCAGCCTTTGGATGGCGGGGCCGGGCCCTTCCCGGGGCACCGGGGGATGAGGGCCGGTAACCCCCGGTGTGCCGGCGCTTATCGCGACAGGGCGCCGACACCGCGCCCGAGAAAACCAGGCGAGCCCTGAAGGAACTGCTGCGCGCCCTCCGTGCCCGAGTCCCGGTGCGCCCCGGTGTATTCCGGCGTGTCCCGGGGTGCCCTGGTGTATGCCTGGGTGTCCCGGTGTATCCCGGGCTGTCCCGGTGTATCCCGGGCTGTCCCGGGATATCCCGCTGTGTCCCGGTGTATCCCGATATGTCCCGGTGTATCCCGATGTGTCCCGGTATGTCCCGGTGCGTCCCAGTGTGTCCCGCTGCATCCCGATCCCTCCCGCTGCATCCCGGTCGCTCCCGCCGCCTCCGCCCCCACGTGCCCGTCCCGCGCTCTCTGCGCGCGCCGCGGCCACCCCGCCAATCAGCGCCGCCCTTACTCTGCCCCGCCTCTCGGGGGCCAATCAGCGTCGCCCTTGGTGGCGCGGGCGGGCGGGTTGGTTCAGGAAGCGGCCCGTGCCGCGAGGAGGCCCCGCCCCCGGCGGGCGCCGCGCGCGGTCCCGGCGCGAGGCGGCGGCGGCGGCGGGGGGGGCGTGTCGTGTGCGGGGGCGTGTCCGGCGCGCGGGCGGCGGCGGCGGCGGGAGGGAGGGCGGGGAAGGAGGGAAGGACGGACGGGGGGCGTGTCCGCGCGGCGCGCGGAGCCGGGAGTCGGTGGCGGCGGGCGGAGGCGGCGGCGCGCGCTCGCCATGGTGTTCCTGAAACTCCGCGAGCAGGTGGGTATTCCCAACCTTCCCTTCTCCTCCTCCTCCTCCTCCTCCTCCTCCTCCTGCTTCTCCCCCTCCACCTCCCGGTGCCGCCGGGCGCGCCCTCGCCCGCCGCGGTGTGCGGGCGCGCAGTGACAGGCGGCGGGCGGCAGCGGCGTGGCTGTGGCTGTGGCTGTAGCTATGGCTGTGGCTATGGCTATGGCTATGACTGTGACTGTGCTGTAGCTGTAGCTATGGCTGTAGCTATGGCTGTGGCTATGGCTATGACTGTGACTGTGCTGTAGCTGTAGCTATGGCTGTAGCTATGGCTGTGGCTATGGCTGTGGCTGTGGCTGCCGCCGCCGGCGGCGGGCACGGCGGGGCGGAGGCGCCATGTGCTCCCGCGGGCCGGCCGGGCCCGCCCTCCCGCGCAGGTACCGCGCCGAACAGGTGGCCGCGGGAGCCCAGCCCGGCCCGGCCCAGCCCAGCCCGGCAGCCGAGCGGGCCCCGGGAGGGCGGTGGGTGTGCGGGCGGGCTGCCCCGCCAGCCCCCGGCAGCCCTGCCCCGGGAAGGGCAGGGGCTCTGCCCGGGGTACCGGGGCCTGAGGGGCTGCCCGGGCTGAGCGGATGGACGCGGAGAGCGCCGCGGGGAGGCGGCGTGCCCGGCGGCGGCAGGGGAGCCGGCCCTGCGGTTTCACGTGCCCGGGGGCCGCCTGCCCGTCCCTCCACCTTTCCCTGCCAGGCCTTGGCAATCTTTTGTTCGGCCGCCGTGTTTCTCCTCCCGCGGTCTTCACAAACCTTCCCCGCGCCCGCGCTCCCCTCCTGAAGGCAAAGCAGGTTCTTCGTGCCTTCAGTGGTTTGTTGCTCTCGTCGCATCACACCCTTCTTTGTCTGCCAGGCTCTTCCGTTTCCAGCCCAGCTGGTGAAAAATACTTGTCTTCGCTCTCTGTCCTTTCCCGGTGTCTCCCCTGTCCTACCTATTGTCTCCTGTGCGGTATCAGGATACAAAGGTGGGAGGGTCTGCGCTGCCAGCTTGCTGCCTGTGAAAAGATGCTTCCTAGGAATGCTGTTTGCTCCTGTTCTCATGTCTGTGAGGCCAAATTCCGTGTAACAACTCATACACCCTGCTGTGGGTCTCCTTACTGCTCTTCCTTAAAGATGAAGGTCCCACCCCCTCTACCCAAAAAAAACCCCACAGAAAAGAACACCTAGAAACTTACGGTGGTTAGGCAGCTGGCATCCTGTGTCTGTTTGTTATGCTGATCCGTATCAGCCCATCCTTACCTGTGAATCCTTACATCAGTTACATACACATCTGTGTTTTCACACTTAGGTTGCCATGATCCCTCGGGATTTTGTCCTAAAAAATGTTTAGCGATATGGGGCTGGGATCTCTGTGTCCTGCTCTACTGTATGCAAACTTTGTGAAGTCTTATGGTTTATTAGAACCCCATCTATGAATGAGCAACAATTGTGGACCCAAAATGCATTTAGTGTCCCCTGAGTAAGGTTGCCTTTTAGGCTTTGTTACTGTTCTTCTATGGGAGGCTCTCCACAGAAGTAAGTGCTTGTTCGTCTCTTCTGTTAAATAAGCCCTTCAGTTAAAACCAAAAAATACTACCCTTCTGCAAGTAATCATTGTGAAATAGTTTCCAAAAACCCCATTATCAGTATGTTAATATGGAAGTACTGTATTTCAGAACTTCTGGGAAGGATCATGCTACTGACAGATGCTGAGGTGAAATATTGGGCTCTGTGGGACCATTGGTTTAGCAGAGTAGTGCATGTGAGGTTTTCAGCTTCTTTAGTAATGCAAGTTTAAATCCAGAAGTACAAGGTGGATTTTTTTAGAGGCTTCATGGATCTGTAAAGGTGAATTGATACACTGAGAATTGAAGTATTCTTTCACTTAGGAAAGGGAAGGAAGGGAGTGCTGGTTTTGTAGAGTCTTTTGTAGAGGGAGTGATTTTTAGCAGCAGCTGCATTTCTGCTGCTTAAGTGTCAGTTGCTTGACAAATCAGTTATTTCGAACTAAATTCTGTTAGAACTCTTTTATTTAAGAGTGCCAAAAAGTCAAGAGGAATCATGTTAACATGAAATCTCTCAGCCTTGCTAGTTACAGAGAATTCCTCCAGGTCAGTGTTCTCCTACAGTATGCTGCAAGAAGTCTTGACTTGAGGACAGGATGCCGTGCTGAGATTGTAACACCACCTGCTCCTTATAAAAACCAATCTGTGGTACTATTGGGAGAAGAGGTGTTTCTCTTTAGTATTTCATGGAACATGCTTGTTGTTTGAACCATATACTTTATTTCGTAGTGGTGTGTTCGTTTAGAATACAGTAAACTGCAACGTGTGTTTGTAGTCTCTGTAGTGAGCCTTTCTTCAGTGGTGGCTTTGCTTCAGGGGGGAGTGCAAAGGCTGCTCTGTTGTTTGTACCTTTCAGCAAGCAGGAAGGAGGGAAGTGATTTGTTAGTTTCCTTCAGCAACAGTCAGATTAATAACTCTCTGAAACAAAAATTCTGCTAAATAAAGTGTTGCTTTAGTATAATTCCCAAGATTATTTTTCCAGACTCAACATAAACGCGTTGATTTTGCTCTTGGATAAAGTAGAAGGACTCTGTGTTACTTAAATGTCAGAATTGTGCTGGGAAGGGGCAGATTTGCAGCATACAAGAAGCTTGGTGTTTTCCTACACTTGCTTTAGGTTAGTTTTTCAAGTTACTGTAAGATAGTGTAAATGCAGTGCTCAGGAGCTACAATGAGGTGAGAAATTGTGCTCTGAGGCTCTTAGTTGAGCTCAGAGGGTGAAATCCCAGTTCCGCTTGCTTGATTTAATTTACTTAGTACCTGATAAACAAAACTTTGATCCTACAGATGCTTAATGTGTTTGTGAAGCTCAAATATTTGTTTGTCTGTGGAGGCTGATCTGACAACGTTTAACCTTCAGAATAAAGGTTTTCCATTCACTGAGAAGAGCAGGCGTTTCCTCGCATTGAACAACCAGCCAGCAGGTACATTATCTATAAATTTGTGATACTACTCAAGCTTTATTGCTTTGCCAGCCTACGAGGTCGGAATATATTTCAAAGTTTTGGCGTACAGTGCACTTTCAGAAGTGACTTATGTGTTTGCTTTCAAAGTATATTAGGTATCTAAAAAACTCATAAGCTATGTTTGCAAAAAATGCATTTGACGCTAAATTGAACTATATTAAGCAGAGCTTGATACATGTAATGCTCAATAGCGAACTTTAACTCAGGTATAGAAAAGCAGTCATTCAAGTGTCAAGTTAGAAGTTGTAGATTTTTCTGTTGCTCTTGGTTTGTTGTGCACTGTTAGATAGACATGTTTAACAACAGAGGAAGCAAATTTGCAAATTCTGAAGGTTAAACCATTCATGGTAGAAATGAAAAATATGATAAGTGTACCTTATGATTAAGGTATTTGCTTTTGTTTGCCTTCGTACTCTCTTCGTATATGAGTGCTTGTATACTAGATTCTAGATGAGAAGCTGCTTTAGCTACTAAAATGCCAAGCGAGAGGAAGCCTATAAAAGTTTATTTCTTCCTGAAACTACTGTAAGAAACTGCACTGAAAATCAGGTTTAGGTTAAGAGTTACTGATGTTTTATCAGAACTTATTGCAGGGGAGGTGGTGGTGGAAGGGAGAGGTGTGGGGTAGTGGAAGAAAAAGAAGTGACTTGCTTGTGGGTCTCAGTAGTGGTATGCTTTGGTGTCCTGTATCAAAGCCCTCTCAGCTCTGCATAGCTAACTGTGAAAGGCTAAATGTCTCCTTGGTTTTTTTGCTATTCAGTCATAGTTTTCAGGTATGTTACCTGTTTCCCGGAACAGGTAAATTCTTGCTTTAAAGGGTTGTGGGGTAGTCTCTCACACACTGAAGGAGTAACTGACAGCCTAGTTTGTCTCAGTGTGTAGGTGAAATTCGGACTGCTTAACAGCCCAGGGAGTCATTGCTTTTCTGTTACAAGCCTTACCTGCATATGCCTACAGGTCATCTTTTAGGCTCACGTAACCCTACGTCTCAGCATAGTTTTGTTGTAATGTGTCAAACTGATCAAAACTAGCTGATTTTTTTTTTTCAAGTTTTGCAGCTGTGTAACTACTTGTGGCAAAAGTCATTGGATGCACTGTCATTATAGTTGGTAAAGCTTTATTTTTTTCTTTCAGTGCAGCATAGTTTTAATTATGTATTTCCTGTTTTCTGTGAATCTTAAATGTGTAGTAGGAAAGGGCTAATTAGGGCTAATAATGATGGGCATTTGAAAGGATTTTGTATGGATTTTTCTGTATGACTGCTGGACTGTGCTTGAGGCAATGCATTTATTTCCTGAAGTCAGATGTGGGTGATAAGGATCTAAGTAGGAACAACTGCATGAAGATATTAGAGTGACCACTTATCTTTAAAGTCCTTGAACAGTGAGAGCACTGACTTCTTTATTGCCCATTTATATCTTTCTCTTAGCTAAGATGGATCTTGTTCAATTGGCAGGTAAACAAATGTTTGCAGTGTCATAGTGAACGCTCTGAATACCTCTATGGTTGCTATTTTCATTACTGCCAGCATTAGACTTCATTCTTTTAGAATTCATGCCAAGAATAAATGTCCCAACTAGTTCCTTGTTACTCTAAGACGAGGAATGGTCTCCTGTGGTGATGAAAAGGAAATGCTGCTGTTCAGTGAGGGATGGATATGGTGGGAATGGAGCTATGTGGTATTACTCTACAAATTCATGAGATGTATGTTTTGGGGTTTGTTGTTGTTTTTGGTTGTTGTTGTTTGTTTGTTTGTTTTTTGGTAGAAGTTACTTCAAAGTTACTGTTCTTACAAAAAAAACCCTAGCATTTCTTTTGGGAATCTTGTAAAAGTTAAGAACCAGTCTTTGTGCTCTGTTGCTCATCATATGTTCTTCCTAAAATTTGCATCTAATCTTTTCGAACTGTATACAAGATAATTAAATTAAGAAGCTGTAATACTTAGCAAGACACCTGAAATCGTACTGTTAGTTCTCCTGCTCCCAGGCTAAGAACTTACATGTACTGAAAAGATAAGTTTCTTCAATTGATGGACAACTTTGAGTAACCTGAACACCGTTTATCTTGTTATACGCAGTAATTACCAGCCCTTCCATTAGAATGTGTTGAGAGAGCCTGGTTCTACCACGTGTTCATCTGGAGGGATCAGATTGCCCGATGATAACTGGGGAACTTTTGACTTGTGAACAGGCAGTTCTTCTCAGTCAAGAAAATAAACTTTTTAAAAGAACAAGGGAAAAAAAGGTGGGGGAGAAACAAAGCAAGCCTTGATTTTGCAGTCAGATCCTTGTGGCAGATCCTGCTATCTCAGTGGCCTTCTGTGAGGGTATAAAGGTCTATTCATGTAGATAGCATCGAAGGTTTCTGACGATTACATGGAGATGAATATCAGGGGAAAAATGAGGCAAATATGCTCTTGTCTGTGAAGAAGTGACTTCCTTAGAACCCATGAAAAAAAGATGATTCTCCTAGGAAATTAGTAGCTATTGTGACTCCGAGCTAGCAATCTGCTACGTGATGTGGATTGTTACATTCCCAAATTTCTGTGGTTGTTTCCATTCACTGAAATTGGTTGTGGAATAAGATCAGTTAGAAGCATATTTGTATTATATACCTCATATCTTCCACTTCCTCTTTTATGAGCTGGTTTGTTTCTCAGGTGCTGTGCTCTTTATTTTTCTCTAGTCACTTGGGCCTTTCTGATTTTGAACTAATATCTGATCATTTGTTTTCTTGCTCCTGCCAACTTTTTATTTTGTTCTTACCTCTATTCCTCTGCTCCTATTTCTGGAAATTGAGTGGGAGACTTGTTGCCTTAGTTACAGTGACTAACTGTTTCAAAGTTATTTATAATGTTTGTGTTTAAATAACCTATATCATAATACCAATCAGAGAACATTTCACATCAATAAAAAATAAACAAAGCAGTTCATCACTAAGTGCTTGTAGCATGCTTACAGTGCTGATTCTTGGGGTTTGCTTTTTTCCTTCATTATTGGGGTGGAGGACAAGTTCTAATTTGGCATTTAAAGATTAATCTGAAATAAGGTGTCTTGGTGTTATCCTTTGTGCAAATGAGGACAGAATTTTAATATTTAAGCTCTGAAATATCAGGGAATGTTATTCTTCCTCTCAGTAATGACACTGGCATTCTCCCCAAGGGGTGGCAATATATCAGTTTAACTGTGTTAATTCAGTTGTGATTTGGGTGTTGAATTATACAGCACTGACCCATTTCAGCACAAAACCCAAAGCTAATGCAAGAGTGGTGGGACTCAGTAGTTGGAAGAGAAGGGAAAATGAGACCTGTAGGCAGCTGTGTGGGTGCATAGAGTTAAAGAGGAAGCACCAGCAGAATATGCAAATAAAAGAGGGACAAAATAGTAGGTTTGTAGCATCCTTATAGATTGAGGAACTACTTTTTAGCTGAAGCACCTGACAACTTTTGTCCTAAAATAATGAGATGCGCTTTACTCTGCATCGAATAGAATCTTAGAATTTCATTGTTTATTTCTACAGTAATGTGTATATGTGAATTGAGTGAACAGTACTTTGTAAGTAGCTTTACATGACTAAAGTCTGCCTGTTTAGGGCAGCCTGAGCGCAAATACTTTTTTCACTAAATCACTGAAATTGCATTTAAATTTAAGAAGTGTGAAGCAAAGGTCTGCCTATTCTAACACTGGGGGTTTGGGAGTTAAAAAAAATGAGGGTAAAAAACCAAAGCCACTTTGCTTAAGCTTATGTTAAACTTCAGAACTACATTTACAGAGACGGGGGTGAAAACATTTTTCTGCCCCAGAGTAATCGTAACTGACTCATTAGAACTCAGTGAATGTTCGGGTTTTATTCCTAACTTTGCCTGTTTATGTGGGTTAGTCTAATTCTGACTGAACTGTTGTAGTCATCCTAAATGTTTACTGTTTCCATACTCTCAAACAATGAACTTCTCTTAATGGCCTTTTTAATTCCAGTTGATGAGCACTTGCTTATAAGTTATTCGTGGCCATATTGCAGTCATGCAAGCATACTTAAGGTTCACTCTGTGCTGAAATCCTGTACTTGCTTTCATCTGGTGCAGAGAAGAAAGCACGGGCACATCTGGATTTTTTTTATTTTTTACTTTGGCAAAGTGAAGATAGAACAGTGCCTTAATGAAGGAATAAAAGGGAGTACAAGCAAGGATTTGTCGTCATGATAAAATGAGAATGAAATGGCAGTAGTAAAAGCATTGAGACCAAAATGAGCCTTTTTTGAGTTTACAGGATTTCTATTAGTCACGAAGAATTCATATTTTGTTTCAAGATTTTGCTGTTTGTCATCCTTTTTGATTTTTATTTTGATAGCTCCATCTATGTTGGTCCCCCTGACAGGGAGGAAGTTGAACCTTCCATCAGGAACCTGATCACTGAGCAGCAAGTATTGTAAGAGACCAAGGATCTGCCTAGCTCATAGCTAGAGGACCTACTTGAGTCATAGATGCCTGAAATGGAGAGAGAAAAAAACACTTTCAGAGTTCTGTAGTTAGATACTAACATAATCTGTAGCTAATGCATAATCTAGTCACTTAAATCCACTGCTGCAGACTGAGTTTTGTACAATGTTAGGGGTAATTGGTATTCTCTCCTTTTCTGTTCCATCTTCAGGTCATCTGCTCCTTCTGTCAGTTGCTCATGAAAGTGGGCAGGTAATCTCTGCAAGGTCCTTTCGATCCTGAGCTTTTGATGTTTCTTTCCTGCCTCAGGTCTCTGTGTAGTGTCTACTAACACTTCATTCTCCCCACAAAGTATTGTTGGTAGATGAAAATGAAGAACATTAAAACAAAAAAATAAAGAAAAACAAAGTGCTAACATTATTTTCCTGGTTATTACTCATTGTTTTGAATTACTGAAATCTCCCAAGTCATGGTACAAGATGCTTCAGAAATAGCACATTAATGAAATTCCCTACCTCTCTCCTTTGTCCCTTTGTAACTACAGAGTTTTGTTCATTTCTTGCTATGTTTGTAAAACAGGAGGATCGATAGAAAGAAATCTTACACTCAATACTGTGTTGCTCTGCAGTCTCTGCCAAATTAGAACCCTGTACTGGTACTGCCTGGTAGCTTCTATTTCCTTTGCTCCCGTCTCAGTTCCAGGAACAGTATTTTGCATTATAAACCTGCTGTATCTATTGCTCTTTTCTTTTTTAACAGTGCTTTCACTCTAGGAGATAATTTTCAGTGTTAAGGAAATCTTGTAGAAGAACACTTTTTTCTTGTTTCTGTCACCTGCAAGATTACAAATGCCATTACTGACCTGCATCATTACTGATCCTGTAGTAATCACTCAGCTCATTATTTATCCCGTCCACTCCTACCCCGTGATGTTGTTTGCTGTTTCTTTCCATCCACAAGCACAGAGCCATTTCAAGTTTATTATCTAACACTACTTAGATCACAGAATGGGAAAACTATTAAAACAGAACCTTTCAAGTAAAGAATGACTTGTCCATAGACATTTCTCCATTCTTTTTACCCTAAGTTTAGCAAATTATAATTACTGCAGTCAGGGATGTAAATGGTCACATTAATCTACTTCGTAAGAAACACAGCTCAAGGGAGGAGTTCTTTCAAGGTCTTCATAATGAGAGTAAAAAAGAAAGGTGAAGAGAGGATTCATAAACCTCTAGAGTGAGAACCAGAAGCACAGAAATGTTTAGGATATCACAGATTGTCAGTGTCAGTGAACAGCAATGCTCTTCTGATGAACTTCAAAGTTTCATAGTAAAGGGTCATCCAAAATACAACAGGTAGACAGCTAATCTGTGGAGCTCTATTTACAATGAATTCCAGACACTGATTCCTTTTTCTGCCTACTACACCTTTCTCTAGCACAGGAAGGAGATTCCTCCAGCATTGCTAATCTCAGACTAACACTGAGTAATGTACAGAAGAGGATGCCTCCTGCTGTTTTTCTACACCCAGAGATGTAAAAAATGTTTTTGGATCAAGTATACTAAATTTGTCAGCTTGGAAGGGCAAATATAGCTGCATGCAGCCACATTTTGTATTTTTGAAAGGAACTTTGCACATTGTGAATTGGCTTTCTTTTTTTAAAAAAACACCTCTCAATATTTAATAAAACATAATTGCTTAAAAATTGTGATCTCTGTCATAGTTTGCATTTGAACATATTGTGAGGTTCTCACACCTGAAGATTGATCTATAATGCTCTGCATATGTGTGGAAACTGCTTTAGTAATCATAAAAGTATTAAACTTATTGCATACATAATTGAAGAATAACTACTAGAAGCACTGTGGTTCATGACTTTGTGCCCAAAAGTAGTACAAAAACTGCAGAAAAATTAGCATGACTGTTAAAAAACTGTTTATTACATCTTTGCATTTCAACTTAATTGTCTCTTGGAAGGCTCTCTTGCTGTGGCAATGGCTGTAGAAAATATCTTGTGCATTTAGGATATCACACTGATTTCCTGTCTCGACATCCAACCCCTTACATGGGGGATCAGCAAGATATGTTTCTTTCTATAAAGCTCCCTACTGGAACTTACATAAGCCAGCGAAATAGTATCTCTTTGAATGACAGGAGAAATAGCAATGCCAGTGGTGTCTGTGGAGACTGTTAGAGGAGAAGTTCAGCTCCCCTTCCCTGGAAGCTGCCGTACCAATATTAGCAATGCTCTCCTCCATGTTGATTGGAGGTGTTGCAAAGTTGTTTTGGAACTGTCATTCTTTAGAATATTTGCTCTTTGTCTCCTGAATGGCCACAAGCAGAAATAAACCTTGTAGACCTGAAGCTGGATCTGGTGGCAGCAGCTGGCAATAGTTAACTGAACCCAAAGACAGAATGGATGTGTCTGCAGAAAAGATCTCAGAAGTGTCTGCTGGAGCTCAGCCTCACATGTTGTGGGAACTCTTATTACTTCTACTGACATAAATGTCTTTTACACGCATCCACAAAAAGCTTTTATTGATTTATTTATTTTTAAATATTTCATTATTATACTGCCCGCTAGTGCTTCCTTAATGTTGCCTGACACTCCCTGTTTTCAGGAAAAGAAACCTGTAAAAGTAGGATGGATAACTGAAGAAAAGAGGAGGACTTATTGGAATTATGTCATTTGACCACATGGTTTCAAGACCAGCTCTTGTGTGGAGTTCAGTGACATGTAGCCTGGCTGTGTTGCGTTGTCACAGGATGCCTGTTCAGAATGCCAAGTTCTTACTTTTCATGCTGTATGGCATGGCTGCAGAAGTGACGTGGCAACTGCTTTGGTCTATATTTGTACTGTCTTGATTTTTTCACAAGATAAGAAACAATAAAAATGACCTGTAACAAGTAAGGTTAAATACAGGCAGGAACAGTAGGATGTGTTTTTCTTGCTACTCCATTTTTCTTTTAAGAGGTTAATTAACAGCCAAAGCTATGCTAATTATATGACTTGGAAAATATCTACCACAGTGAAGGCCAACATTTTCAGCTGACAGATAGGAGAAGGAAATACAGATACATGAACTACTGAATGCAAATGTATTTCTGGTGTAGGGTAGGACTCTATGTGTAAGAAGTGGAGTACATTGTCTGAATCGACACTGTTCTTTAAAGCCAGTGGAGTGGGTAAATTTTCGTGAAAAGGTAGGAGTTCAATAATTTTAGGATGGGATTTGATGATGTGTTTCTCCTTGGGTTGTTGGGTTTTTTTTATATTTGCAAGGTTTCTAACAGTAATGATTGAAACTCTGTGGCTTCTTATCTCTTGCCTAAGGCCATGGTTTGATATTAGGTTGTAGCTGGGCTCAAGCAGTCTCTCATTCTTTTCTTCTGCAAAGTGGTGAAAAGGGAGGGGAGAGGCAAATTATTTAGGTTAGCATATGACTGTGAAGTTGTTCCTTGAAAGTGTTCCTTAGCAGGAAGTAGAAAGGAATGTTTTGGCTCTGAGAAACTTACTCTAATCAATTTGTGTCAGAAGTCCTGTAATCACAGATGATGTGTCTTGTGAGTGTCCTTTGGTTTGGGGGCTGGAGGTGAGTGGAGAAACTTGAGTGTGGTCTGCCTTGGACCCCTCTCTCTGAGAAAGCAACTTTAATGATGTTCACCTGCAAGTTCTTCCAATATGTTTTGAAACTTAGCAACAGGCTTAATTTTCTTTTCTAGTTCCTGATTGTTTTAGGGCTTGAGTGTGCTTGTGAATTCCTCTTTAATTGTGAGAGAACCTAGGGTCTTAAGGAGTCTGCTTCTATTTATAACACACCATGTTGCCTTACATTGACAATGAAAACACTGAAAGAAGAAAAGTTTCTCTGTAACATACTTGTTTACCAGATGTGCTGCCTTTCAGGACCCTCAGCTTTTCCCCGTCTCCTATGTGACTCCAGCATGTCAGTTTTCTTGCAGCATTTTAAAGTTTTTTTTTTCCCCTCTTAGGCTGGTCACATGCTCTACTACTCAGTTTTACAACTGGAACTCTGAAAATGACATCAAAAAACCTTTTATTTGCCTTCCATCTCTTCTCAAGAGGTTACAGTGAAGGTATAAGATCATGTTCAGGTACTCCAGTTACCTGAAAACTGTGTGCCAAAAGTAGTCTGAATTTACTGCAGCCTTTTTCTTCATAGAAATGTGTATAGACAGAAGGCCCTTCAACAGCTTATGCTTCTTGTGTGTGCAGCTTTAATTCTTGGAAACCATCCAGTGACGGCTTGGAGTCATGCCTGTTGTGACTAGTGATCCCTCTATCTCCCTGCACAGAGATATATGCTTGGGGTAGGGAAATATCTAGTAAGAAAATATGGTCATAGAAAAATGCCTAAATTGAAATAAACTCTACAAACACTAATTAATGAAGCATGTTAGTCTAAGAATAAACTGCAGTTTTCTGTAATAGAAGAAATTTTTTTCATCTCAGCTCTATAGGAAATGGAAATGAAAATTAGTGGTTAAACTTATTGTTTGATATTCCACATATCACCTAGTATAGTTGTATGGATACCACAACATAAGCACATTGGTTGTGCAAATACTTTATCAGCAGCTAAAGAGGATAGCATTTTGAATTGCCATCAATGAAAGCCTTATTGAGGTGGACTGTTCCTTACTTTGTATTTTCTGAGTTTGATCGTACTGCAAAGCTGTTTAATTCAGTGGGTTATGGATGAGGGTATTTATGCATCTTCTGGCTTAATTTTCTGGAATAAGCAATGGTAAAACTGCAAAGCTTGGTTTAAAAAACAAACAAACAAACAAAACTGGGCATGTCTTTTGACTGTAAGGAAGCCCTGGAAATAACCACCTTGGCAAATAAGAGTATAATAAAATCACACTTAACACCTGTATGTTTGTGAGGACTCAGTGAAGGTCAGATTGCAGCTTCTATATCATCCTTGTTCTTGAAACTGCTCATCAGCACCATTTTTTTTATTTATTTTTTTTTTTTTATCTTAGCATAAAAACCTTAGGCAGTCATTCAGGGGCTGCTTTATGAGTAGGTCAGCTGTCTCTGCTGTGGACTAGAAGATGGTATTAGTGCTGCTTCTAATAGGTGTCAAAACCTATATGGCTAACATAAAAATATAAAACATAAAAAAATGAACATTGTAATGTGGGAAGGGGGGCTGGAATGAGAATGACAAACATGAAATAAAGTGCATAGTGTTAATAAGAAAGTAGTCTGATATTTAAGGAAGCTTACCTAGGTATTGGATTATAGATATCCTTTGTAAGAGGAGAGAATATGAGAGGATAGCAGAATCTTCTTTGATATGCTGAAATAAGTGAAGTTACTAAAAGTATGCAAAGTTTTGAGAATACCTGTATTATGTAACTATTAGTGTTTAAACATCGGGGTCAGTGATGTGAACTAAATTACATTTAAGGTAATTTTCTCGCTATTCTGTACTTAATGTTCCTTGTCTTAATGGGAGATATGGGGTACTTTCTGTTGTGCTTTTTGTGTTATGTTGTACAAAGGTTCTCAGTGATAAGACTAGACAAAAGGTTAATCTATTTTCAGTGTGGTTTATTGGCATGGATTGTGGGAACCTCGAGGGAATGTTCAAACTTGAGTACGTAGAGAACAGGGCAGGGAAATTTTTAATTTACAAATTACATTAGGGGAAGATATGAATATTACCTTGTTAAGATTTAAGTATACCATCTACTTACATTCGTTTGTTCAAAGCAGTATTAAAAAGTAACGTTTAAGTACTGTATGTCTGTTGCCAGAGGATTGAATTCAAACTGCTTCATGGACGGAAGTCATGAGCTAAGCACTTGGAACGAATTTGTGAAAGTTCACTGTTTGAAAGAAGCATTAGATGACAGTATCCTCTTCTGGAACAAATGGTATTTTCTTTACAATTACTCCTCTTAATTGGTCTGTTCAGTGGCAAAAAGAAAAGCTCCTCTTATGAAGTGAAGTCTGACAGAAGTGTACTAATCCTAAAATTTTGACAGACTTTGTGACCAACTCCCAGGTCATTGATTCAGCTCATTAAGTGTTGTATGAAGGAAATACTATGGATTACTTAACTTGAAACATTTTTGGAAGATTTTAATTAGTGGCACATGTAATTAGAGCAACTTAAAATATTTTTTTATTTTCTGTTTTTCTTAAATGCTCTGATAAAATCATAAATTAAAAAAATTAAAAGTAATAAGTAAAGTAATGAATGCATTAAAGTAATCAAAGTCAAGTAATTAACACACTATAAAGGCTGTCTGCTATTTAAATGAATCCTAAAAACAAAAATAGAAGCCAAGATAATTCATTTTGATTTGACTGGATCTGTCCTTCTTCTAAACACAGGTAGAGATTAGTTTAAAAAGTGTTAATAAAGCCATCAGCTGTCTGTTCTGAAGAGAGTTACACTTTGTGAGACTTATTTAGTGGTAGCTTGTTTGTCTTCTCCCTGTGGAGGGATTTAAGGACTGAGAAGGAGAAATTGCTGCAACACTGCTTTGCTTTTGTGGAGAGATGCTGGAATATTAATTTTATAGGGTGGTCTTTCGTCTCTAATTTTGGTTGTGCTGGATCACATCCTATTTAGTGCACATCACTTTGCTGTTCTGTTTGGAACATTGTCTTCACATCATTAATATTGGAAGGGACCTCTGGAGATCATCCAGTCCAACTGCCCTGCCAAGGCAGGGTCATCTAGAGCAGGTTACATAGGAACACGTTCAGGTGGGTTTTTAATGTCTCCAGAGAGGGAGATTCCATGACCTCCCTGGGCAGCCTGTTCCAGTGCTCTGCCACCCTTGATGTAAATAAGTTCTTCATTGTGTTGAGGTGGAGCTTCTTGTGTTTTAGTTTGTGGCCATTGCTCCTTGTCCTGTCACTGGGCACCACTGAAGATAGTCTGGCACCAGGCTCTTGGCCCCTGCCTTTGAGATATTTATATATGTTAATGAGATCCCCTCTTAGTCTTCTCTAGACTAAACAGGCCCATCTCCCACAGTCTCTACTCATAAGAGGAGATGTCTTCTCCCAATCTTTTTCCATCCAGTCCCTCTCTTACCCCTGAAGAAGTGAAAAACTAACTTTTCATGTGGCTAAATTCTTCTTGGGTTCCCATCTGTCAAGAAAGAGTATGACTTGTTTTATTTGTTTTTAAGAACACTGCACCTAAGATACTTGGAGGTAGTCAAATGTACTTTGGAAGTCAATTCTGTTTAGTCAAGGTAATGGCACTTTAACTATAAAAGAGCACCTTAGTTTGGTTTAAGCAATCTACTTTAGATTGATGGTATTACTTACATGGGATTAATTTTCCTGGGAATGTCTGTGTCCACTATGCAAGTGGACTTCACTGTAACAGTTAACCTATCTTTTTCTCATCCCTTTAAGTGTTCCACTGTCTGTGAAATGTAGTACTAGTTTTTAATTTATTTTTCTTATTACTTTTTTTCTGTAATGACCACATTCTGCTGAACTTAGAAATTGTGTTCTTATGCACAACAGCCCTCAGATGAGATAGAGAAGACGATTGACTTCTGGCAGTCAGAGGAATCTAATTTTGTTCCCTTTGCAGGCTGTGTTGATGTAGTGAAATCTGCTATGGCAGGTCAGAACACTAGTTTTCCTCCTGCGTTTATGTGGAAGGGGCAGTCATGACTTAAGCTTTAAGCAGTTGGCAGAGTGCAGGTAAAGGAGATGTTTGGCTTTGTCCCTGTCCAAGCAACATCGTTCTTCCCTGGAGGAAGAAAGTCCTGAAGTGCGTGGTAGTATTCTCTGTGTTTTCCATGAAACTATACTGAACTAGAAAATGTAAATCATATTTTCACTCAAATATTTGACCTGTCATTGACCGATTGTAGGGTGAAGTGCTACTACATCCATATGCTGAAAATTTGCTGGTCAGTTCTCTTTTAGAGTTTGCATTTTGGGGAAATAAAAGCTCTCCGTCACTGAGCTGTGTTAGAAACTTATATGGATACACCTGTGGGGAACAACTCTGTTCCAGGTGAACTCTGACTCTTCTCATGTCTCATCTTTAAAGCCTCTAACAATGTTTTTGTCCTCTAACAATAGCTTCAAGGCTGATAAGACAACAAAAACCCACCCACGGCCATTAACAATGCTAGGAATGTTTATTTGAAATTGCAGACTCTTAAGTCTGTTGAAAGAGCTGCTTATTCCATATATTTTGCTATGTGTTTCAGTCTTGTTCTTAAAAGACATAGTCAATAGGATTATGAAGATAACTGCTGCTTGCATTGCTGGCTCTGGCAATAGAGAAGTGACCCCGTGCACTGTTGGTCCTTGTGAATTATGGCACTTCATCATTAAAGATCCAGTCAGGCCATTTGGATGTACTTCTATTTTTGCTTTCAAAAATAAAGACATTCTTTTAAAAAGTATTGCTTTCTTGTTGGGGAGCGAGAAACAATGCCAAGAAAGTTTTTACCTATGATGATTTATTCCTGTTGGTGCATGAGCTATATGTTTCCAGTAGACATTCTTTTTTATATCTATCACTTAATTTCACAAGTGCATACTTATTTGTTTGAAATACTATTTATGTTTTATCATTCTACCTGATGGATGTGTAGGTTTGCAGTATTTTCTAAAATGCTCCTCACCCTTCTTTCTATTTTTCCTACCCTCATATTAGGCAGACTGGAAGTGTTAAAATTCAAACACCTGAGCATTAAAATGTGATGATTAAAACCTATGAATTAAGAAACTGCTTCTTAAAAGGGATGTGCTGGTAAAAGATTACCTCACAAATGGACACCCTGCTATCCTATAAATACTATAGATCAAGTCTAATCTTTGTGCCTGGGCAGATACTTAAAGCGTGCAATGCTTTCCTCCCTCTGCCCAATATCCATTTCTAACAGTTCTCTTCCCGTAGATGTTCTGAAATACATCACAGCTGTGTACCAGAAAGTCTCTGTTCCACAGTAATAGTCTGAGAGGTTTTAACTCTTCAGTCCTCTTGTGTGTTTCAAGCACCAAAGTTTCTCTGAAGCCAAACTTTGCCAGGTAACCTGCCATGGACAAAATAGACTCAAATAGCTCTTGGCCTGTGTCTTCTTCTTTGATTTTAACATGTATGAATACCACTTCTTGATTTGTGGTCTCTTCTTTGAATATGACAAGCATCTGTTCAGATTGGAAAGCATTACTCTTTTCTGGCTTTACTAAAGTACAGCATTTTTGAAGAGTAGCTCTAAAAACTGTTCTGGTTGTGAACTTTCTTGATGAGTTGATTTATATACGAACTGCTGTGACTCATAGCATACTAACTTATTTTTATCCAGATAATTAGCGTCCTAAAAGATGTGTGAAATAGCATTTAAAGATTTGTTCCCTCAGCTTAAGGAGCAATGCTATTGTGTACTTTTTTTGTCTGTCCTTTTGAAGTTATGTCCCATAAGAATTCATCTTCTGCTTGCTTTGCTTCCCAAATTTTTAAATGGAAATTACCTCTGAGGTAGCTAACACAAAGAATGGTAAAAGTGAAATTGAAGACTGTAGAAGTGGCATCTGAGCTGCAGTAGTTTGTTTGTGTTTTGTGTTTTTTTTTAAAGTGTGTCATTCCCAGGTATATCTTAAGAATTTTCAATATTGTTATGGCTTTTTGTATATATAGTTATTATTTGAAGTTGCACATATGGACACGCTGAAATAACGTGTCAATAGAGGTTTCTGGAATCTCTAGAGGATCTTACTCCTCTTCTACCTTGATCATTTTTAATAGTGATAGGAACATCAGAGGATCAACACGTGTTTTCACTTATGTCATTTGGGATGCTTCGTAGGTTCCCCGTTCTCCAGGCTTGTCAGTTCATTATTTCACCTCTTGTTTTATGCCAGGGAACTGTTCAAGCTCAAAGCTTTTTTCTGAATAGCAAATCATTAAGTAGGATTCAACAGCAGGAGTGCTCTTCAATCTATTCTTGAATTTTCTTTTATTTAGAAATGGTCTAATACTTTTGCCATGATCTCTCTCAGTTCTGCTGATTCATAATGAAGCAGCTTGAGTTACTACTTTGTTTGCCTGTGAAGTTCCTCTGAGTGGTCATCTTTGGTAAATAGCAGTCACTGAGGAAGTGGCATAGCATCCTCCTACCCCTTTATGTCCTCTCCTCCCCCCAAATCAGCTCGGCTCACAGCTGGACATATATGTTAATGATATTGATTTTATGTTAGTGTACCTACTTGTGAACTGTGATTATTGCGCACAGACATCCTTGTGAATGTATGCTGCTGCTAAACCTGCTGGGAATTGTAAACGCTGTTACTATAATCTATAGAATGCTCTGAAATAATATACCTGATCTCAACCAACCAAAAAGTTGAAAGATCAAGTAAACTGACATAAGACATCAGGTTTCTTTTTATTTTAAGATTGTAAAGAGTTTTCACGTATAACTAAAAGATGAAGACATAAGAACTAGAGAAAGTGAGATACCACTTTAAATTAATTGTACATTTGATGTTCCTTGAGGCTTGGTATAAAATATAAACAAATCATCACAAGGATTTTGAAACAGCAGATGGATGGCTATTCTCTCCCTTCCAGCTCTCAAGATACCCAGGAATATATTTGGAAGAATTTGTTGTCCTTCCTGTTAGTACTCTAGTTTAAATGTAACCATCATAAATAACGCGTGTGTTTGTGTTACATTGAAAGTCTGTAGCATGATTTGCTACTACTACCGCCTCTCATCTGATGTAAGGGATGGAGCAGTGGGTGCTACATATGTTAAATTATATGTCCTGGGATGCAAAGTAAGCTTAGTTTTGTATTGTAAAATATACTGCTTTTATTACTAAAATAATGCTGGTAAACTCAGCCTTCCACATAGTTTGACTGTCTGAGACTTTTTAAAAGAAAACTGTAGAAAACGAAACTTTTTCCAGTAGTAGTAATTTGTTTCATGATAAACCTTTACACCTTGCTTCTGACTTTCCTGAATTGGGATCCCCCACCCACACAGCTGTGTTAGGAATAGCAGCTTTCTGTGGCATGTTGCTCCAGATGCTGGTGATGCTTTTGTCTGCCCTCGCTCAGATACTACCACCAGTCATCTTTTTCGTTGGGACTTCTCCCACCTTTGCTGGGATTAGTCTCACACTGTGTCTTTGTGAGATCCTTGTTGTTTCTTCCAGTGTGGTTATTGCTTTTACTCTGCTTAGCACAACTTAGTTCAGAAGGCTGCTCACCGGTGTTGATTCTGTCTTCTCTCTAAAACAAATGGTTATCTTAAATAGCTTCTCCCTGAATTATTGATGTTCCACAATGACTTCATGCTCCAATCTATTTACTTTCTACTTTGAGCATCTCTGTGTTACTCTGAGATAGAAATAGTCATGTGAAATACAGCATTAATCAGCCTCTGCAGTAGTTCTACGTGAGTCTTTAGGTATCTTTGTAGTACTATAGCTTTCTGTGCAGAATTCTACAAATAATTATAAATTCAGAGAATAAGGTGTTCTATGTCTGTTACTGTAGGTAGTTCTTATTTTACCTGCTAAGTCTTCCTCTATTTCTCAGCTTAGCTGCCTCCATAACAATATGAACAGAGCGTCATATTTGCCTTGTGTTCTCCCTGCTATCTTGCCAGACTATCCTCTGAATGTGAGTACAGATGGTATGACTCATTTACACTTGTCCTAAGCAGGCGAGGTACTTAACACCAAGTACGTGCCTCCAGCTTCTGATTCCCTTGAAAAAAAGTGTTTTCCTCTCCCCACCCCATATTTTGCTAGAATTATATGATTCAATCGGATTTTAGTTCAACTCCCTTTTAAAATTAGTTAAGCAATCTCTCTTTTTATTTTATTTTTTTTTTTACCCTGGACTAAATTGCAGTTGACTTTGTTTTTAAAAGACGCCAGAGTTCTGCTAGTTTTTGATGAAGTCACTATTAAATAGGAAAAATGAAGATTACCTAAGGAAATGGCTCCATCATTTGGATGTAGAAAATACCCTGGAGTATTGTAGGCCTACTCTGCTACTTTTTCAGTACCTTTGGAATACAGATAACTGTTTATTCTTAGTGTATTAGGGAGTTAGTGTATTCTGCAACACAAGTAAATGGGTAAATATTTTCCTTTCTGAAACAGGCTCCATTTATTAGATTTTATTTGGTAGGTCTTGAATACAGTGAAAAATGGTTTCTCTTCCCTCTTTATGAGCAGGGATAGAAAAGAAGACTTAGGAATTTGTGTGTTTGGTCTGGGTGGAATGTTACTTTCTTTTCTAATAGGATCATTCTCCCTTATTTTACCCATACCTCAGCTGAGGATCTGCTGTTACAGGTGATGTTGAGGAGCATGCAGTGTACTGAAGGCACACTTGGCAGTGAACAGCACCAAAGTGGAACTGAGAGAATGGGATAAAGTGCAGGCTGATACATAGTCAAGTGCCTTATTTATTTAGATTGTCCCTTTTCACTTGTCAGACTCAAAATCAAGCTCCATGTTGCAATATAATTTTTTTTTTCTTTTGAAGGCAGTATGTTTACTGACAAAAAGGATCAGTAGCAGCTTTTTCCTAACTTCTATTTATTAGTAGTAATTTAAATGGGCAAAACTTGGAAGTTGTTTTTCATTGTCCCATGGCTATGTCTGTCTACATATAAAAATAGTATAGTAGCTCTGTTTTTCAAGAGAAAATTTCTTTGTTTTCTTGCAGCTGTTTCCCATATATGCTGTTCCTCAACAAAAATTTGGAGGACTAGCCCTCCTTTAAACCTGTGTGGGTAGTAGTAGTCGCACCAGAGCTGCATGTCTCCTCCCACCTGGAAGCTGAACACTCTTGTTTAAGGCTCGTACTCCCTCTGATGGCAAACTGCTGCACTCCTCTTGCTTTCTATGTTTGCTTTTATCACTCTCCCTTGGTCTCCATTTTATCTTTTTGCTGCGATGCTGGATTAGGCTAAGTCACTTCATGTGTGTATGTGTGTTTCACTAAAAGTAGTTTTAATAAAGCTGATAAAAATTGAAGGGTCTTACCAGACTGCATATATACTAGATAACAGTAAGTTGTTTGTTTATGTAGGGGGAAAGGGAGAGCTTGTCTTCTCTACTTGAATTCATTTAACATTTTTAACTATCACAGTTGCTCCTCTGTGTTACAAGTGATACATGCTTCCTAATGCTTGGCTTAAACTGATGACTCAATCTTTCTAAAGCTTGAATAAGAGTACTTTTCTCTTTTCAACTGAAATTCTTTGTTTTGAAAGTCAAGTATTTTGAAAATACCAGCATGTGTTTGGTTAAAAAAAAAATAGTACTATAAAGATATTATTAGTTGCTTTTGTATGGGATCGTTATTAAGAAATGACTATGTTTTAAATCTTGAAATTATACTAATCAAGATCTAATATATAGAAAACAGATCTAAAAAAGTTGTCATGTCAACTTGTGTGTTAGTGATGTGATAGCATATGGTAATCTTTTATTAGTCATTGATAAATTTGATGTGTAGATTACAAATAGTGCAAACTAAAGCTGTTTATCATGTGTTTACAGAAATAAGACATTATTATAGTTTGTATGCGTCTGTGTAAAATATCATTTTGAGTGAAAATATACTGATCCTGTTACTCATGTGATAAAGGGGCCTTTGCTACTACATTGCGCAGAGGAGAAGGAAACCAGCAGATCTTTTTGTTCTCATTGTGTCTCCTTACTGCTTCAGTAGTAGTAGTTTCAAACATTTCTTGGATGTGTTTAAATTATTTAATTATTATAAAATATTACTAAATTAATTAAATCTAACCTTTACTTGAAATCAATTATTTAAATGGGTAAAGACGATCAGTTCTGGTTCATTGATGCTGACTACAATAGCACTGTCAAGTACTTCTTGCATGTGGGGCTGCCTGTCACGTGCAATGCCAGCAAGAGTTTCAGGTGGCAGAAGAGATGTTGGTAGAAGTTTAAAATATTGTAATGAGTTTTCTGGTGTGTTGGCAGGCATTTTCTGATGGCACCAAGTTGATGATGCATCTGAATCAGAGTCTCCTATGTAGTTCAGTTTGTAGGAACAGTTAGCACTGTTGGGACGTCAGGCTTTCAAATATTGCTTCTGTTTGCATGCTCACCCTTGCACCTGATTGGGAATCCTACTTAGTACACATATGGTGATTTTGGTGGAGGTAGGTGAACCTGCAAACATTTTGGGAAGACCAAAGACTTTTAATTTTGAGCCTTTAATCTCTCCTTGAATGTGAAGTCAGTAGTCTTAAAAATTTGTGTGCCTGTCTTAAAGTTGTGAAGTAACTAGAGCCTTCCAGGAATTCTGTCACTTTTATGAGAGATGTAAAGGAGTATGTGCTGGGAAGAATTTTGTCATCCTGCTCCTCGAGTGTTTGGGTTTTCTTTGGTGTGCTGCCACCAAGTGACAAAACTTAATATTGGTGCTTTTTTTTTTTTTTCTTTTCTTTTTAAGAGTGATTTCCACTAATCACTCTGCCTTTTCTTTCTTTCAAACTGAAAAAGTTAGAATATTATTTTGCACTGCTGGTACATTCACATATGATATTCCAAATTATTCTTTGGAGTAACATGACTGCTTGGAAAGTCTGACTGAAAATTTCTAGGACAGAAAAATCATCAAAATTAAACTTTTTTTTTTTTTTTTCCATCATCCTACTCTTCAGTTTAGATTGTGTAGATTTCTGTAAGTTATTGTGGAGTCACCCTCACTGGAGATAATCAAGAATTGTCTTGATGCAATGCTGTGCAATATGCTCTAGGGATAACCCTGGTTGAGCAGGGAGTTTGGACCAGATGATCCATTGTGGTGCCTTCCAGCCTCACCCATTCTGTCAGTGGAAATAATCTTCAGTCCAAACAATATGAGCAGTGTGAGCACAAATATGAACATAAATATCAATTATAAAAATCATGAGATCAAAAAGCAGTATTTGGCAGATCAGAATGTATGATAGAAGCAATGTTTGAATCCTACGTTTGGACATTTAAGGGTATCTTTTGATGAAAAATCTTATATAAATAGCATATTAAAATAATACTCTGAGCAATATTCAGAGTGCTCAAAATAGTTTGTTGTGGTAATCTGTGCAAAAATTGCATGGTGCAATGAAGGATATTGATGTTTCTAAGGAAAGAGTGTTGCAGGTGGAGTGGGGTGGTCATGGGATGCTGAGAGTGACCTCACATCTGTGCAGCTCACACATCTGAGGGGTGCCTTCTGCTGCACAGTGTGTGTGTGTGGACAGGAATGATGGGGGTTGTGTGCAGGAATTAGAGAAAAGATGGTGATTATGTTTACACTGTTTATCTTCTGATTCTTATAGACTTCAGCATTATAAAAATTGCTGAGCAGTGAATTACATTTTCATTTTAAGAAGATTAAGAAAGTTAAGACTTTAGTTACAGTCTTATTTGAGAGTACCAATGAAGGTCTGATTTATTGATGAGACCAGTAGCCAAAGTGCATGTGCACAGATTAGCAGAACTACTTCAAGTGCTGTTTAAAAAAGACACTAGCTTCAAGCTCTTGTTAGAAAAGGTAGTCTCCCTTCATATCCCTCCCTTGGGAGTTTCCTAGCTGTCCCCTTGCACTGGTTCAGCTGATCTTATAGTAGGCCAGTTTGGGGGTTGAATTAGCAAAAAACAATTTTATCTTTCTGACAGCTGACCTCTGTAGCTTATGAGACAGTAAGGTAACTGCAATGATAGCACAAAGAAAACAACTGCAACAGTAGTCCCTCTTTGTCCTTGGCTATGCTGGGACTGAACATACCATGTGCTACTCTGCCCAGCTTGAAAAGTGACTGAGAATTATTTTTTGGCCTGAGTAATTTATCATTAAGACTTATCTAAACAATGTTGTAATCATACAGTTATTTTGGATACACAGCTATTACCTTTCCGTTTGCATTCTATATGCCCTTTTAATTATGAACATTGAGTGTTTTGAGGTTTGCTCCCCACCTCCACCGCCCCGCCCACCCCACCTCTCCAAGTGGAAGGGAGGCATCCATAGAAGTTAGGTTTTCTTTGAAAAAATCAAACTTGAGAAGGAAAAAATAGTGATTTGTTCCTTTTGGTCCACAAAAAAGAAATCTGTCAGTAAAACCCACTAGCAGTAAAGGCTGCAGCTGTTTGTGTAAATACATTGAGACTTCAAGAGATCATCTCTCTGGTACAGGAAGTCTCACATATTGCTCACTACACTGCCAGTTCTGTCCCAAGAAGTATTGGCCTATTGATATGCCAGTTGCACTTCTTATTTTGAAAATGAAAGAATTAATAATTACCCACAGTACAGTTTTGTTTGCCTCAGTAAACAATTGCCACTTCCTTTCTTCCTCCTAGCACAGGAAAATAGATCGAGACTGTTTGAACTTGAAAGTAGTTTTGAAATTACACAAAGAGCATTAGTGTCAAGCCCTCCCCTGGGGAGATTATCCTATGCTACTATTGCCAGTGTAGTATCTATGGATTCTCTGAACAAAGTAGTCCCTGTTTACAAAGGTCTCCTTTATTTCCTGATATAACTACTTTAGTGGTATAAAGCCACTGTCCTTCTAAACTTGCACAGGTTTTCTGAAATTTTTTTAGTACAGGTCTCAGTCAAAGAGCAAGTTGCTTTGCTGTTGAGGAGGGCAAAACACTTCTAAGCTGCTATGCTCCTTTTTTGTTGATTCCTCCAGGTAAGCTGAAACCCTGATGGAGGAAATGATATATAAACATGACATAGTGAAAAAAATTGTAAGAGCTTAGAGAAGAAATTTCATCTTTCTATGTCTATTTATTGAGGAAGAATTGGTTATATGTAGACTATTCTTGATTTTTGGAAAAGTGTTGAAGTTTTTGATGCTTGACTTCAAGAGTAAGTTTGCTTGAGAACCTAGTGTACATCACTTCAGACTCTTAACTGTTACTGCTGAATAAAAGCTGAAAAGGCCAATTCTAATCAACAGACTGCATGTTCATGAGTTGTAATTACTTTTATTTTTCTTAATTGTGCTGTTTCCAAACTGAAGTAGACCTCTACTTTGAAAGAAGTAGAACTCTACTTTGAAAACCCACCTGTGTGGATCTTTCTCTGTTGCTACCACCAGGTTAGAAAACTGGAGTCTGTTCTCATTCAGCATGGTCTCACCCTATTCATCATGCCTCCATAGTGCAGACTGTGATGTAGAAACAAACAGCAATAATACTTCTTGCCAATAATAAAAAGATGCTTTGCGTTATGTTATTTCTGAAATTATCATGAAATGGTAATTTCAGTTGCTGGAAATTTTTGCTTTAATAGTGTGGGACATGAACTATGGTTCATTAAGACCTTTCATGGTTGTACTGCAATCCTTTCTCCATGGATTTACACCCGCTAAACATGTGACTTTCAAAATCAAAAACAAAAGTTGTGATTGATTTGTCTTGGAGCTCCATATGGGCAAGTCTGTTTATGAAATTGAAGCAAGTAGTAGTCGTTTGTTTTTCACAGCCTATCCCGAGCTGATCTCACCCTACTGGGACCTTGGACAGCCCAGCAGTCCATGCCTCCAGCAGCTGGAATACTTCCCATGTAGGACCATGGACGGGGCCTGGGTTTGGCTGCTGGGGGCTCCCCAGTTGGGGTGCATTGGAAGCCATCTCTGTGGTGAGTGGTGTTCAGCAGGACCCTTCTATCACAGAGCTTAACAGTGTCTTTGGTTGGTAAGTGTTGCTTGCAGGCATTCCTGATTATATACTTGCAGCATTTGCAGCAAAATTGTTAAAACTGGTAGTATTTGATAGAGACCTCTTTTGCAAGACAGGCATTCCTGTTGAGACTAGCAGGGACTTGAGGTGGTTCCACTGTACTCCTTTTGTTTTGTCTGAATGTTTTTGTAGTTGCTGTGATTTGCATGGAGGTGTTCCATTTCTGATAGCTACTATAATGTTAGAATAATTATGTCTTTCCAGAGTTTCAAGGTAAATTATATTCAGAATTTCATCTGAGTAGATAACCAGACTCATAGTTGACATCAGGGGAGAAATGGCAGACAGAACTCTTTCAGATCCTGATTAGAACAACCTCCCCAAACTGTTCACTTTGTGTACCTATTTATTTTGGGCTGGGACTGATATTTTCAAAAGCCTCCTCTGCTGGGAATTCTTTGTTACTTGGCTTGTAGTTACTTGTGTCTTCCTTATTTCCCTTTTTTAAAATGGGAGTTATGTTTTACCTTTTCCAACCAGTAAGGACCTTACTAGACTGCCATGAATTCTCAAATATGATGGTTTAGCTTAGCCAGCTTCCTTGGGCAGTTGCCCCAGGACCAGTGGATGTATCTCAAAAGGTTCCATGGACTGTGCACCTTCAGATT
Organism: Anabacerthia variegaticeps; assembly: GCA_035583185.1. Taxonomy (NCBI): domain Eukaryota; kingdom Metazoa; phylum Chordata; class Aves; order Passeriformes; family Furnariidae; genus Anabacerthia; species Anabacerthia variegaticeps. Next base: position 34,798,039 of record JAWWEW010000078.1, on the reverse strand, counting down.
CCTTAGACGGTCTCAAACCCAGTCTTCTTCTGCAGTGGGAGGTTCTTCATTCTTCCACCTCATGCTTTCACCTTCTGCAGCTTGGGCAGTGCAGCTGGAGCACCTCCTGGTGAAGACTGAGGCAAAAAAATCGTTGAGTACCTCAGCCTTCTCCATGTCCTGGGTAACCAGGTCTCCTGTATCCTTCTTGAGAGGACCCACATTTTCCCTAGTCTTTCTTTTCATTGCTGATGCACCTAAAGAAGCTTTTGTTTTTTATCCTTGATGTCCTTGGCTAGATTTACCTCTGCCAGTGCTGTAGCTTTCCTAACCAGATCCCTGGTTGTTTGGACAATTTGTCTGTATTCCTCCCAGGATATATGTCCTTGCTTCCACCCTCTGTAAGCTACCTGTTTGTATTTGTTTGTCCAGAAGCATCTTGTTTACCCATGCAGGCCTCCTGGTGTTCTTCCCTGATTTCCTGAATTTTGTAGGTATGCATTGCTCTTGAGCCTGGAGGAGACAATTCTTGAATATCATCCATCTCTTTTGGACCCCTTTTCCCTACAGGGCTCTATTTCACAGCACTCTGCCAACAAAACCCTTAAGAGACCAAACTCAGGATCACGTGGATTTTATACCTCTACAGTCATCCTGTTAAATCTCCTTAGATAATAATAATAATAATAATGATAATGTGGATTCTGTTATGTACTGCTGGGACCACTTGTACTTTTGCAATTTTGGAGAGCTGCAGCTTCTCTTAGTTCCTTCACATCATATGCTAGAAATCTGGAGGCCAAGATGCTTTGTTGTGTAGATGTCTCCCATAATTTGGAGCCTCTGTGAAGATGCAGGTTGCAGATCTGTCCCCTCAGTGATCTTTTATAGTTTTATATGCATGATGGCTGTGTTTCTGAACTGACCTCTCATGAAATTAAAGTAGAGTAGGGTAATCAGACTGAGAGGAAAATGTCCTGACAAGTGTCCTGAGGAGAAGTGTCGGTTTCTCCCTTTCCTTCTTGGGGTTGAAGTGGCTGTAAAGATAATAGTGATTTAGTTAGGAAGCTGGAAGCCATGGCTGCTGATGTACCTTGTTTTGCTCTTGTGCAAATACAAAAACAATGCACATTCTTATTTAGAAATATTAGAAATAAAGTGCTACAGCATTTCCGAAATGCATTGCTGAAAGATGAGTGATTACTTTTTAAGTGGAGCTTCCTAGTCCACTTTTTTACATGTTTTGGGAATTGTTCATGGCTGGAAATTGTTCTTTTGGGGTAAATTATTCAGAAAACTGGGTTGACAGACAGGTACAAGCAACTGAACACATTGGTCATATATATATAAGAGACTGATTTTGACAGTCTAATAATAGTAAAACCACAAAACATAACCCTTATTTGTGTGTAATGGGTACCAGAAAAGTGCGTGTTTTGACCTTTCAAAATTTTCAGTACGAGCTGCAAAATACTGTGGTGCTATAACTTAAATTGCTATAAATGTGAATTAAGCTGCAATTTATTTTTCTCCTAATCTTACTGGAGATGTGGTGAGTGGAGTTTTGTTCTCTTTCTTTCTGTTGCAGGGTTTTGTTTGTTTTTTTTTGTGGTGGTTGTTCTGTAATTTTATTTATTTATTTTATTTTTTCCCTGTGTTTTGTAACTGATTCTGTCACCTGATGCAGAAAACATGAGTTGGAAGTTTGGCTGAGTTAAAAAGCTGGATGCCTGTGGCAGTTAGTATGTATGGTCTGACATTCGTGCAGATGTTTCTAGCAGCTCTGTAATACAAATATGTGGAGCAGAATAGGTTTTATTTTTAAGTGTGTTACCTCAGATTCTTTCTTCAGTGTGTCCTTCAAGCTGACCTCGTTTTAATCTTTTATAAAAATTAATAGGTGTGATATTTCCCTTGCTGTTTACAAGAAAGTGATAGTAATGACTGAAAAATAAGCTCTCTTCCACAATGAATGGAATTTATCAGCTGCTGCTTTTTGGCAGGGCTGGGAGGGAATGTGTTGTAAAAATATGCTGACTGGCAATTTGCTTTTTCCGTCTTTGTTAAAGCCAGGAGTTCTGTGGGACAAAAAGTTGATTGGATGTTTCTCTGGGATGGAAAGTAAATATTTTTGTCCTTCTTGATTAGGTTTTAATGTTACAGGAATGCTACTTCGAAAGATATAAAAGCTTGCATTAAGCAGAATAAATGCTTGAGAGTCTTTTCCTCTTCCCTGAGGCATGGGAAAGAGATGGACTAAGGGTTTATTTTTGTGTTTGTTTTTAATACTTTTATTTTTTAAAAATGGAAAGCTTCACAGACTTTAGAAAAATGTTTAGATACAGCATTCATGAATGTTATAAATACTTTAGAGAACAGAATTCAAGTGTTATTTTTTAGAAGATCAAGAAATTTGTAGTAGTATCTCTAAAGAAATGACATAATGGAGCTGCTTTTCATTTTTAAGAACTGACAATATCCTCTAAATGGCTTTGTCTTGCATATTTAGGTAAAGACAATTATTTCAAAAGAATGGGTCTTTTCCCCCTAGATATTAATATTTCTTGGATAATGTTAATTAGTTCTATGGTATTTTAGAAGAGTCTGGTAATAGCCCTAGCAAATAATATTACAGGCCTATTACATGTATATTACTCTTACATTTTTCACTGTTGAGCACTTTATAATTTTATTTAGCAAGGAGTAGTTTGTCAGTTTATCAGTCTTGAGATGTGTACTGTGGGATGAATATTTATACAGATATGCTACAGACTTTTTACTTGCTCTGTAGTGTTGGTGTTTTTTTGTTTTCCACCTCAATCAAGAAAGAAGAAATGGCGGGTTTGGGATTTTGTTCATACATAATAGACAGCCTGTTGAAAAACGTGAAAAGTAACACACTTCTAGAATGAGGGTCTGGAAGGAACCTCACCTTTTACATTTGTTTTCTATGGTACAACATTGCTCGATAAAGCTTGTTAATACTTTGCCATAAATTGGACCGTAAGTGGTGAATTTTGTTAATATGCTCAGGTAATCATGTGTCTAACTGTGAAGGTTTTCATGTACTTCAAAGAGTAAAGGGCTTTTGCATAGCACCAGAAAATTACCCAAAACCAGTTTCTGTCATTTGGGGAAGAACATTTCCAGTCTCATTTTTCATATGGCAGTAGTCCTATTTATCTTCCTGGCCCCCACTCTATAAGGCATTACAGCATCTGTGGTTGCTCCCCTGCAATTTGGAGAGGCTAAAACTGGAGAGAAGAGGTACCTTCTCTTTCTGTGTTCCATGATTCACTGTTTGTGGGGGGTCAGGGACCCCCAGTGTTCATAAAAAATTAATGCTAAGTAGTTTCTTATTGAGAGAAAATGAGCAATAGACGAAATAATGTTCTGTGCAATTCTGAAGAGGACAACAATTCATTAAAAGAAAAAAAGTAATTGGAGTTTTTAAAAAAAGAGAGAAAAAATTGAACTAAGGGAGAGTAGACCTTAATATTTTTAAATGTCCATGAGGTGTCAGTGTACCTCCAAGAAGAAACTTGGCAGATCAACACATCCTTCTGAAAAAAATAGTCAGTTGCCTTTATTTTCTAGGACTGAAATAATTTCTGGGAGAGAGGATTACAACAGCTGAGTCAAGACTCCAAAAATGTATATCTGTGTGACTTAAAAGTTACATTTTCATAGTTTGAGGGGGAGGGGGGGGGGGTTAAACTAGATGTGTAAAGTTGATTATGTATGTCTAGATTCTGGTTTAGTGGGCAAACCAGTTCATGAGTTCAGTGGTGTTTTCTCTTCATTGCCATACATTATGAGTAGGTTGGTTGCATGAAGTGTTTTCTGGGAAGGCACTTCACAGCTTGGTATGCAAGATCTAAATGAATAGGACTATTCTAAACCATATTACTGACTTTTTCTTACCAAATGTTAAAGTGTTCCTAACATATTCATTAATAATAATGATAATGATGATAATAATACATTATATTAATTTGTAAATAATTAATTGTAGTTATATTTTATAGAAACTGTTGCTTATTTTTCATTATGCTTTTAAAATATAAAAGTTGTGTTGCCAAAGAGTGGTAGAAAACAATTGGATACAAGATGTCCTGTGGCCTCATTTCTGCAAAAACTTAACCAAATACTTTTTGTTTTCATACCTGCTTGTATGCTGAGTGGGATTTGGTTATTTGTAGATTCTAATATACCTAATCCTATGGATTCTTAGAGGCAAGGGTGTATAGAACTTAATATTTTAAATGTTTTAAATAAGTAATATGCAGTTTTTGTATGGTGTTTCAATACCATCTTTCTGATTGTCCAAGTATTCCTTTATAAAGCCTTTTTGTTGGCTTTTAGGAATGCCAAAATTTACTTTGCAAGTTTTCCTCTAGGTGTCGTCTTAATTGAATAAATCACTGATTGAAGTAAGTGTTAGGAAGATTTTGGAAGAAATTAAGCCCAAAATAATCCTGATAGAAAAATAAAAAACCCACAAAAACTCCCCCAAGCCCGAAACCATAAGTTTTAACTTTTAAGTCATATATGGATAATTGTGTAAAGTTGTAACTACCTTGTTGTGGTTGTATTTAATACATAAATTGCTCATGTGTGGATTCTGTATACATAATTGAGTTTGTCTGCTTTTTTTAGAGTCTGAGCCCTGAAATTCTCAAGTCTTTTCTTACTGCCATGTACTTTATAAATACTGTTCGTACTGTAGGGACAGTTTGATTAACATAACCAGTGAATTTCTATGTTGCAATTTTTTTTTAATGGAAACTTACTAGGAGTGATTTAGGTATTGAATAATGGGAGGAGAAACTTGAACTCGTTCCATAACTAAGGTTTTGTGTAATAGGAAAGAATTTAAGGAATGATATACTTGGTTGTAATAGTGTCCGAATTTGGAAAGGTTCAGGTGTCCTGAAAGCTGTTTTGAGATACTTTAAGGGAAATACTAGGAATGGAGTAGTTCTGATATATGGTTGATGAAGGGAGCTGAGCTGATGGCTGTGGGTTTGCAAAGCCATTGCACTGCTCTCTGTCCGAGTGAGCAGTTTGAATGTTCCCACTGCTTCTGTGTCAGCTGCCTGTCCATAGTGAGCTGGCTCACAGTTCACCAGCAAGAATAAAAAGGAGTAGAGGCAATTGGATCACCCAAACTGCTGTGCTGGCTCAGGAAAGGAATGTAAATATTCAAGGATCAGGTGAGGAAGGGAGGAGTGAACAGTCTGGTGACTAGCAATTAAGATCAGACTCATCCACTTTCTCAGCTGTCACTTTAAAAGAAGAAGCAACCCACAAACAAATTTCTAGGCTGGTAAAAATTTAATTAGCATTCTAAAGTAATACCCAGTTATATTTTATGAAATTTCATTTAGTAATGGACTGCTCAGGTTTTTAAGCAAAGTGCTTTTTAATTTTCTAAGTACAGAATTGAAAAAATTGATTGGAAAAGTAACTTGAGTGAATGTTGCATACTTGCTCCTGTCCTATGTAAAAGGCCTCCTGAGAGCTGCTTCCCTGGTAGCCATGGAGGGGAGGACTCCTTGGAAGGTTTGAAGCAGGTGGGTAAGATTCTTGTCTGCAGCTGTGTTTCTCTTTGCTCAGTTTTGAGAAAAGCCACATCCATTTTGGCAGCTGCCGAAGTTTCAGATGAGCACTCTCGTCCCGTAGTAGTGCGTGTATGTGTGTGGGTGAAACTATGTGAGTTTTATTCAGCTGTGTTTTCTAGAGTGTTTCCAGTTGCCAGAAGGGGACTTTTCCTTGGACAAGGGGGTGGTGTTAGTGGTTCCTCAAAACTTCTAGGAAATTGAGTTTTCTCCAGGCAGCAAATCCTGACATATGAGGCAGCTATCGACCCACACTATTGTAAAGAGAATCAGGATAAATCATATACAGTGACACTGTTTACATACTGAAGAGAGAAAAAAAAAAGAAATGTGGTGGTATCCATAGCAACTAGAATTCATTTTGCTCACTTGCATATAGTATTTTGAATCACTGATATCTATGGAAACAAAAATCCCACATGTGAGCAAGCGAGCTGAACTGTGGCTTCTGTGGTCACAGTCTATTCATATCTACCCCAAAGTGAATTCAAAGTATTGCACTAGTAGGAATGTTATGTGCATTTTTAGTATTAAAGTAGTTAAATATTCATTATTTTGTTTCAGCTCTGGTAACTATTCTGTAAGAGAGAAACTCATTTCAAAATTCTTTAAAAGAAAACTTTAAAATCTTTTGAGGAAAATCATTGTGTTCAGGACCCTCACCTCCCAAAACCCATTTTGGAACAGCAGCCCTCACCACAGAACTCCCCCCTTTCTCCCTCCTCTTTTCCTGCAGGAACACTCATCCCTGGGTGGGACAGGGAGGGAAAGCCTGGGTTGTAGGCAGATTGTACTGTCACATGACTAATGGCTAGGAAAATCTGAACAGAAACTTTTAAAGGCCACATTTTTTTTTGTTTTCTTTCTTCTGGTTTAGAGTTTTGGAGCTATGAAATATTTCAGCCATTTCCTCCCTCCAGTGTTGCTGACTTCCAAAACTTTCTACTATGAGAATTTCGCTAATGACAAATATGTAGAATAGGTGTTTTTAAGCAGTAAATTTTGTTGTCCTTTTCTTGTTAACAAAATCAGAGCTTTGTTTTGAATAGTAGAAATTGTGTGGTCCTCTGGTGGACTGTTATGTGCTAATAGCAGACATTCAAAGCTAAATTAACTTTCCTTCCCTAAGATGGCCAGATTTGGGAAGTGTTTTCTTTCTAGTGCACTTCTAGTAGGGGAAAAGCAGTCTGCACTATATAGTAGCTCCTACTTAGGTTTATTTTCCTTCCTCAGTCCAACCTGTGCTGCTTCCCCGCATGGTTATTTTATCACTGGAGGCCAATGGGTGCTGTATAACATTTCTTTGGATGCACTGTCCTGCTCTATTCCCAGTTTTTCATGACTTGTTCATTATTCCTCACTCTTAATTGGTTGTGTCTTCTAGCTCCTGTGACTGGATTAACATTTTGTTAGTATCTGCTGCTGAAATAACACAACTGTGAGTCCAAGGAAAACATGGGCTAAGATAAAACCCTGCTAATATGGCTGAAACAAGACAGGCAACAAACTGTTTGCTGTAGCAGAATTTCCAAGCTGATGTATGCAAATAGAGCTAAAATCAAACTTAAATAGGCATAATTATCGGTTGGCAGTAGGTGGTTTCTGACCTCGGCTAACAGAAGTATGATCCACTGAGCTTCTTAGGTTTTGTGCTTTGTTTGGGGAAGGGAACAGGGGGCTTAAAACCAGAAAGTCCTTCCCTTTTTATTCATTCTTTGATAGTTGAATGGTTCAGTTGAAAGCAGTTGGGTCTTGTAGATTTTTTTTGAACAGACAACTGCAATTTGCTACTTGAGAAAAGCAGCTGATTCTGGAAATGTCCTAAACTAATGTGAGTCATCACTGAAAGTTTTAAATAGTTGAATGCAATGTTTGTTTCCTCCCGTCCATGGCTCAAAATGGTATGAATCATTTTTTTAGTGTTTCCCAGATAATAGTCTGAGCGGAAGCAGTATATGTTTCTGACTCAAGTTCCTAAATGTTGGTGGAGCACTCCCAGCCACTGCTGGTTTTGATCATGTGGGAATTCCATAGCAGTTTCAGACAAATGTATAAAAGCAAACATTTTGTAACTATGGCAACTTACCCACGAGGATTGATGTGGTTGGTGACATGAAACTGTGAAAGCCCTCTACTGACTGGCATAACAGACTTGATTTTTCTGCCTAAATTGTGTTGAGTGGTACAGGATAAAAATTCAGCCACAAGAATCACTTTTCAAGTGTGTAGAATGTCTTCTAGAACACTCGGATTTATGTTACATTTTAATATGGCTACCTACTACTGTTCTCATCTGCTAAAATGAAGGTGTATTTTGTGAACCCCTGTCTCCTTTGTAATTTCATATGTTTCTAGTCAAATTCAGGTTTCTTTGTTCTTTCGACATAACTTGGAGCATTACTCAAAAGTGATGCATACTCCAGTGTAACTGAAGTGGTGCTGAAAACAAAAATCAGTTCGCTAATGAATTTTATAGGGGAAAGAGAAACGGAAAAGGAAAAAATGGACATATCTGTCTTAAAGAATGGTATTGGAAGGAATAACCTTGATGTAACCTGGAGGGGACTAACTGATTTGTCTGTCAGCCCAAGCTCATCAAACATGCTGCAATGACAGCTTTTATATGTCATCAGTTAGAGCGGAGATTGGGATTGAATCAGAGTGGTCATTCACCATAGGCAGCAGAGCAATTCTCATTTCTAGAAATCTACCTGACTTAACATTTTCTTCTTCAGAAGCTCAGCAATATGGCATTCCAGCAGAGTTTGAATGAGGAAATGATAAACTTTATGCCACGTTTCTTGGCTTCAGCTAGAACTTCTTCATTTTCAGTCTCAAAACCAGCACTGTCCGGTGCTGAATCTGGGTGTGTTGCATTGTGCTACCTTTGCTTTAACGGAGTTTCCGGCCTTCAACTAAAGAACCAAAGTGAGGATAAAGGTTATTGCTTTACAGCCCATACAGGTAAACGAGCCTCAGAGGGGAAGCTCACTGGCCTACTGAATGTTGTGTGTTCCTAATCATCTGCTGGATAAACAGCAGTTTGTTAAAAGATAAACCAGAAAAGCATCTGAATCCAGGGAAGCTGGGACTTGTTCTTTTTCCCGTGTAACAGCGAAAGATCGCACTCATGGTTTTTTTTTTTCATAAGCAGGTGACAGATGAGAATTGCTTCTTTTCCTTGGGACACAGACATAGGGAATTGGTTTCAGTGCATCAGAATAAGAAGAAGCTGTTAAGCCTGCTATGCCATACATTCGAAAACCCCAAGGAGTTTCTGGCATTCCAGCATGTGGTTTCTGAGAGGCCTGTGGTGATCTTGTGCATTATAGAGTCTGTCCTTGAAGCCCAATCCATGTGCCATTCGCCAGCCCCTTAATTCCTCCTGAGGAGAGAAAAGCAAGCCTATGGTATAATGAAGAGTGTTAGGTTGACCCTTTGTGATGTGGGCTAGATTTTTTTGTAATAAATGATGAGTTTGATTCTTTTTTTTCTCTGCAGAAGCAGTGTTGCAATAAAACATTTTCAAAGAGGAAATATGTAAAATCAGCACTTCCTCTGTTCATTTTCAGAGTGTGACTACAGATCAGTAGAAAAGTAGATCAAAGGAGATGTACTAATTCTTCTCAGTGTGTTTGCCCCCATGCCCAAAGGGAATTCTCTTAGTTGTTTTTACCAGCTGCCGTAATATAATTTAGTAGGATCATGTTTTAATTAATTTATAAAAGTGCATAGTCCATTGGTATAAACACTTTAAAGGCAATATGATAGATGATATAAAACTATGATTAAGAATTCTGCAGTCATTCATTGGCTTCAGCCGAGCTACCTGTTTCTTCTCCTTGGGAAAATGTAACAGCATTGCTTCCTGAAGCATCAGGCTGTCAGTGCCAGCTGTGGCAGTGGGTTAATGTCTTCCAGTGTGTCTGGGTTGTTATTTTTGCTCAGCTATTGTTGCGTTCCTGTCCAGTCCCACCTCCCAGCAACTGGCTGGATGTGCTGGGAGGGGACATTTGACGTGTGAAAGAGCAAACAGGGACTGCTGAGACTGAACCTTTGATTTTTGTTTTGTTTGTTTTTGTCAACTCTGCTTTTAGAGCTGGTGTGCACAGCTGAAATTGTTGCCCTCGGTAATCATTCCTGGAAGGATACTGTGATTATTTTCGTAATTGATGCCAATTTCAGTGCCAAAATCCAACTGGCTGGTGACATGGTCTGATCTGGAAGGTGCTAAGGAGGCAGAAGTAGTGCTCCTGTCTTTTCTGCCTTTGCTCTGCCAGCAGGTGGAAATATTTGTAACCAGTGTGTGGGCCTTGCTTTTTGTATTATGAACAAATTTTTTAAAAGCTGTCATACTTGCAAGAAGCCTTAAGTGTACAGATAATAATTGTGTGTTTGTGTGGGTTTAACAAATGCTGAAGTGTTTTGCCTGCTTCTCTCTTTGACCAGACTGATACTTTAGGATGATATCTTCTCCGTTTTCCATCAGAAGTCACATTCTGTCACTTACCTTCTCCCAAAAAGAGAACTTGCTTTAAAAAAACAGCTGGTCTCCTGTCCAAAATCCACACCATACTACCTAGTTTGTCAACATCTATTTGTCTGTGTCAGTGGATGCAAACTTACCTTAACTATTCATAACATTATATTTTTATAGGCACATCATCTTGTGGTCTCTCTGCCCTGAAACAGGAATTGTTTTGACTTCTAATCAGTTTTACAAGACTGACAATACCAATGTCAGACTTGTATAGTTGTTATTTAAAAAAGCTGTTGAGTGTACTAGCTGCCTTCCATTTTGGTCAAAAGACAAGGGAGGTGGCTGCCGTTGGATGCAGCTGATAAATCTCATGAGTAGGAGCCCCCAGCCAGAGCATATGCACTTTTTCTACAAAGTACCTTGAGACTCTGAAATCAGACAGACTGGAGGACTTTTTTATGTACTATTTGTTAATGTAAGATTATATTGTTGATTTTGATTACACAGTTGTACACTACAAGTGCACAAACTCCCCCTCCTGCCAGTGAATTTAAATCTGGCCTTAAAGGGAAGCATTGTGGATAACATCCTAGCTAGAAAATAGTGACGGAAGATGCAGTACCCTCATTTTCACTTTCTTTAAAGAGAAATAGGACTTGCGTTTGCTTTTCTGGTTTTTTGTTTGTGCACAGTTCTCACATTCTTTTCTGATTGACAGGCTCCGTATTTTGAGTATTAAGGATACATTTTTCAAGGTATTAATTTATGTTTTACTATGGTCGCTGTGAGGTTCTTCAGCCAAGAGTTTCTCTGCAGGTGTATTGTTCAGATATATAAAATGTGCAGGAAATCTTAAACAGAAAATTACTTGCGGACTTCTAACACTTTTAATATATTTTATTGTTCTTTGACCAGATAATATTTCTGAAGCATTTTTAAAAGGTTGCAGTTTGCTTAAGTATATAAATTTACATCTAAAGCACAGACATTTTGCATTATTAATTTTCGTTATGCTGCTCTAGTTGAGAAAAGTTAGAATGAATGCTGGATTGTTTTTCCTCTTTGCTGTATTTGCTGATATGGATATTCAGATACTAGATTTTGTAAATTGCAAAATCTTAATTCAAAGATACTGTGTGACTACATAAAATAGTTCTTTAGATTAGTAGAGGCTATATACTTGCACGAGAAAAAGAAATAGGAATTGCCTATGGTGTCTGGGGGTGCAAGCAGAGCTATTTTGCTTGTCCTTGGAAGCAGAAATGTGGAGTCACAGGTTTAAAACTGTTCTCCTTTTCCTGCATCCCAGCTGTGCATATGCTCTGGAATAAGCAGAGCAAAACTGGGAAGAAAGGTAGTAATTTCTTGCTCTAGACTGTTCTCTTTCCTGACTCCACCTCATTCCCTCAGGAATGGGGAGGAAACAGCAGAGAAGTTCAGAGGCATGACTCATGAGAAGTATTCTAGAAGTACTGTAACTTATATTCATGGTGATGCTGAATGCTCATCTCTGTCTGTATGTGATGAAAATCTGCTAATACTGGGACTCAATTATTTACTTAGAGCTCTAGCTATTACAAGCAATCTTTGTCTTCTGAAGAAATCCACGGATTAGGTATTTGCCATGCAGAGCTGATACTTAAGACTCCCTTGGTTCTGCATTTTTTCAGTTTTTACTGGAAACTGACAGAACAATTTCCCTCCTTTCCTAGACCCCTCATTATACAAAATATTACATGAAATCTCAGCCCAGAAAGAACTTGGTAAATGGTGATTGGCAAGAGAGAAGTCTTTATTGGGTAGATTCTTTGATATTGAACATGCTCCAGTGAGGTTTTCAGCGTCATCAGCAGTGCTGCTACAGTTTCTGCTCATCTGTTCCTAGAGAAGAGGGCAGATCTATAGAAAAGGTTGCTATTTTTAGCTGATTCAGAGTTCATGGTTTTTCTCTCTGGTGTAGACATGGCTGACGTCTGTGTTTTAACCTGCAGGTTGCACTCTTGTAGTATATTATCTTTATATGCACCCATGAAGGAGTGTTGGAACTTGATTTACTTAAGGGCAAGTGTAGTATGAAAATTGCAGCACTTTTATTTTTTTATTTGCATACAGCTATCATGTCAATGCCAAAGTGGTTGAGATTTTTTTGTGGGTTTCTTTTGTTTGTTTTTTTTTGTTTTGTTTTGTTTTGTTCTGGGTTTTTTGTTTGTTTTGTTTAGGGGGTGTGTTTGTTTGGTTTTGGTTTTGTTTGGTTCTTTATTAGGTTTTTGCAGAAATGCATATCCTTATTGCAGTCTTTAAAATTCGAGAGTTAAATGTGGAGATCTTACTTTGGGAACAGATGTTGTGGAGGCTATCAGATCACCACTCAAGCCCCAGTAGACAATGGCATTCTTTTTTTAAGTTAGGCCATTTTTGAGTCTTCTTTCCTACTAAATTACTACTAATTTAATAAGCTTTCTTGGAAATAGGTGACATTTGGAGAAGATGGATGATGATGATGACCTGTTGTCTTCAGTTATTTTAAGTTTTATGAATATAAACTGAAGAAAGTTTTTTTCAGGTACAATGTTCTTCATGCCTTAGTAAAGATCTGTTATGCTTCCTGAATTAGCTTGAGGAGCAGAGACTTAAATTAATCTTCTTGAATTTACTCTACTTTCATTCTCTGGCTATTACCTCTTCTCCCATGCTAAAAGTTGTTAGTCTATATAATCTGCTGAAAAATTAATTGGTTTAGTTTCCTTTAGTAGAATAGTTTCTTTCAGTAAAATTGTGAGCACCTTTCATTTTTTGGAATACCTGTTAGATAGCATTAGAAATTGTATTCTGCACACCAGAGGATACCTTGGATGGTTTTTTGAAGCTGAAGAAGAGACCATTAGAGGTGGTGTTTGAATTGAGGTGAAGGCACAACTTCAGGTTGAAGGGAATGGGAGAGTGAAATGAAAGTTCATTGTGAGCAAATACTAAATGTTTCTAGAACTGGATTTTCCTTTGATTGTGGAAGTAATTGCACACACACAGTCCTAGCATGAGTAGGGATTTTTTTATCTGCGTACTTACATGGTTTAAATAGCTTTTGAGATCAATATAATATTGACTCAGTTGTGTTGGTTCTCTTTCTAATGCAAACTGTGACGTATTGGCTTTTAACTCTTTGACTGTAGTAGTGCCACCATTCAAAAATGTATAATGTTGGGCAAGATATAGCATGTTAACTTGCTTTTGGAAATAGCTTATATTAATTTTATTTTACTGCCATGTAAGATCTCTGGAATAATTATCAGAGTAGATGAAAATATTATGTTTTTTTCACAATTAACCGAGTGTGAAGACCTGTCCTTTTTTAAGTTAGCTACTGAATTTCTAGCTAACCTTTGGGCATTAATTGCAAAGGTCAAAAATGGACCATGTTCCAATAATTTAAACTAAATTGGGCATTATCTCTACCCAGCAATGTTGGTAATTCCAAACAAATCATATGGAACCCTTGGCCTTTGGTTACTGTATAAATGTACTGACTCTTAAAAAGTGTTCATTTATGCTAAACATATGGGCTTAACTGGAAAACCATTATTTAGCAAGTGTCTGTATATTGTGTGAAACCCAAGTATGCATTTTGTCAGTATTTCACTTGTAGACTTAAAGTCTGATTTTAATTTTTCTTTTTTTTAAATGACTGTTTAGTTATGCAAATAAACTACAGTGTCTGTTCCATAGGGCATTTGTCATAAAGAGAAAGCAAACTATTTTCTGTGTTGGGGTTTCTGTGTTCTGTAGTAGACAGTAGGGTGTTGCAGTAGGTGAGCCTTGAGGATGTCCATGTTTTTATTAAAACTGATTGTGCTGTGGCCAAGAAGAACATGTCATATGTATTCATGTGAATCTGTGTTGTTTCTTTTTAATAAATGGTTGGAATGCTAGAACAAAGCAGTGTAGTGTTCAAATAATTGCTTTTTTGTTATGAAGACCAGAAGTATGAAATTTCAAAACAACTGGACTCTATGTAATGAACAGAATATATTTATAAAGATGTTGGTGAGTCTTGGGAAATTTTAATCTGAAATTTCATGGTGAATCAGAAACTAGTGCTATATTCTGCCAGGGCAGGAGACTTGAGCTGAGGGAGCCCTTGGCAAAGGTGCTCTTTTGCACTTAAAAAAACCTTAACCCACAAGAAGTATCAGGGGGACCAGGGGGGTGTCAAAGCAATTTATTATGTTGCAGTGAAGCTATTGTAGATATTATTGCAAAAGAGAGTTAATTGGAGCTTTTCCTCCCTGTGGCCCCCAAAGGTGGGAATTCAGTATGTCTATTTATATCCAGGCCATTTAACACACCATTTAAACCTGTCTTTCTCTCTGCCTGGATTCATATGTGAAACCTGAGTGCAAATACTTTATTGAAGAGCTATAAACTTCCTCACCATTGACAAATTCTGATCTTAGCAGCCACTGAAGGACATCAGAATTGCCTTTATGCTGCACAGCAGGAGCAAAACCCCTCCCTCTGTTCCTGTAACACTGAAGCTTATCCAGCAACTTTGACAGAAGCCATTTACATAATACACCCACAAGCCAGCACCATTTAGGCAGATTCAAGCTGAAGTATTTATTCAGCAAGTTGTAGGGCTTTATATTATACTTCATTGTTACGGTATATTTTAATAGTATTATTATATTCAAATTATATGTCATGTAATTTTTTCAAGGGTATGTTTGCCTGTAGTAGTTGCAAAAAACATGGGTTTGGTCATTAATACCTGGCTTTTTAATAGTCAACCTATTACTTTTAAGATTTTACTTTCAATTAATTTTCAGAGGATTTATGTGGGGGTTTTTTGTCTTCAATGAATTAAGCAAGGACTGTTTTGCTGCTCTGGCCGGTGCCATATGCAAGCGGTTAAAGTGCTGGAATTGTTTACTGCCTAAACTGTAGTTAGTCAGCAGAGCCAGTACACATTTCTTTGCGGCTTTCCGTGGAAAATATTAAACAGGCGCTCTTTCTTCAGTTATGGGATTTTTACGTTTTCAGCTGCATTAGTCACCAAACTGGCGCAGCCGTAACTGCAGAGACTGCCCCCAAAAAAAGAAAAAGGCGCTTTTTTTTTTTTTTTTTTTTTTTTTTTTTTGTGCCAGAGGAAGTTGCACTGGGAGCAGTGTCTGGGTTCTGTGGCAAGTGTGACATGTGAGCATTACTAGGCATTTCAGGCAGCCGGGCTGCGGTCGCTGCTCCCCGGGCTGCTGCTCGGTGGGGACGCTGCCGTGCCGCTGCTGCTCCGGAGGACTCGCACAGACGGGCTGTTTGCTGGAGCTTTGCAAGGCTTTCTGCTGGTTGTATAAGTCGTTTTTCAAGGAAAAAACCTGATAAGCAGAAGCTCTAACTGAAGAGGAGAATCGGGTTGGCGCAGTGACAGATGTTCGAATAAAGAAGTTGGCTCAGAGAAGATGTACGGAGTCTGATTTTTTTTTTTTCTTCCTTTTTTTTCCTCCCCCTCAAACTGAATGAAGACTATCATGGGAACTGCATTCACATGGTGATCAAAAGAAACACTTGAGTGATGAACTGCTTTTGCAGAAGTCGTCTACGGCAGTAATTGGAGCTTTTGTGTGCGGTAGTTAGCTTGTTTTGCTGGAGCATTCCTCCTCACCAGTATTCCTGCCTTACGCATTCATTCCCTGATGGAGAAGCCACAGCTACTGCCCGGTGGAGGAAGAATGAACTGTCCTGGCTGCCCGTGTCCCTGAGGAGTGACCCCGGCGGCGTTGCAGTCCTGCGGGGCGGATTCCACGGGCAGGGTTATCCATCCCAGGAGCTCATTGTCCCTGCGCTCTGACTCATCGCGTGCCAGTGTGCTGCGGCCGTGCTGCACGCTGCAGCTACTCCTCTCGCACGGGGGAGAATGATTTCCCCCCGAGCAGGTGCTGAGTAGCTGCGGTAGCGGCGATGCGTGTTGGTGCCGGGGCTGTCGGCGGTGCCGCGGTGCCGGGAGGGCGCGGAGCGGTGCGCGGGGGGCGCGCCCGGCTGCGGTGACCCTGCGGGAGGGTGCCTGCTGCCGTCCTTGGCGGGACCGAGCCGGGTCCTCCGCAACAATGCTCTCACTGTGGGGCTAGAAGGACGCTGCGGAGTCGGGACATTAACAAAGGCAGATTTGCTGCTGAAGGGACAGCTGTGTGCGACACTCTGTGCCATTCGGATGGAATTGGATCCTGGGATATTGCTGTCAGCTGTTCCGCTGTTTCGTTATTGTGGTTTCGATGCCTAGGGAATTTTTATTTTAAAAAGAACAACTTTTTTTTTTTTCCCCAGCGGTGTCTCGAACGTCTCAGGGTGCTTAAACCTGAAAAATGAAGCGTGAGGGGGGATTGGAATGTCCCTTTTTAAATGCTAATACACCAGCGGTAGCACTCGCGAGTTTGTGAGGGCATGTGAATCAGGTGAAAGTGTTTCCTCTATGGTCACTGTTGCCGTACCTGTCCCCTGGTTCCAAAAATACCACTGCTGGCATTTTTTTGTTTGCTTTTGCTTCCTCAAACGGATCGAATGAGTCGAGTCTGTATTGTTGTTTTGGAGGAGGAGGAAGATGATTCTCCCACGTTTATTTCCAATTTACCTCAGGAAAATTTATCTTTACGTCCATCACCCTCTGGAAGTGTGCTGGTAAGGCATGTTGTTTGTTGGTGTATTTCCTGCTTATAATGCTGTGGTAAATAGTGGTAAATACCAGTAGTTATTTTCCTAAGATTAAGATGAATATGTACAATGTTGAAACAAAACAAGGTGGTAAAATCTGCCTATACTAAGGATGGAAACAGCTGAAACTTAGTGGTAGAATTCATATTTGCAAGGGTCCATTCTTTTTCGTGCAACCTTCTCTGTGGTGCAGCAATAACAGGTCTCAACTCTTGTATAATAGCAGAGGGTTTTTAGAGGGCTTGGGGAAATGTATTTGAAGTAAATGGGTTTTCTCTGCTCCACTCCTCGCTCTTCAATGGTACATTTATGTAGAACCGCTTTAGAAACAGATGTAATCATTGTATTATAATAATATGCTGTGCTTATTTTGAGAACTGATAGAGTATATATTTATATCAAGCAAGAGCAATTCTAAGCTAAATTAACATAAGTCACAACCTTGATATAACTGTTAGATTCAAAGTACCACTTTCTGGAAATGATCAGCACTGGGGACTGTGCTCTTATTGCTTTAAATTATTTTGTTTTGTCAAGTGACTGATTTAAATCTTGCTGGCATACCTCAGCAGCTTTTCTTACTTACTAAGAAATCCTGCTATATTTAGTAATAGATGTGTGTGAGTGTGAATTTGTTACCATGCTTATCTGATGCACTGTGCTTTCCCACTCTATCTAAACAGGTGAAAGACTTCCAGTAACTTTAGTCACTTGCTAGTGTAAAAGGGGATTGTTTGCTTATGCTGTATAGAATTTGCAGCACGTAGTGACAGCCCTAATTTTATGCAGTGTTCTCTTTTCAGCTGTTATAAGCTTGTCCTCTGGGCTTTTTTTTTCTTTTATATATATATATATAATTTACTTAGAGTATGTCTGTGTGTTTGAGGTTTTTAAAACTTGGAATTTCTTTGATTTTAAATACTGTTGCTGGTTTCTTTATTTCACTGCCTGGGATGTTTTATTTTGTTATTATCTTGTGTTTCTGTTATGTATCAAAAAACTGTATGTGTGTCACTAAAACTTAAAATGGAGTTTTATTCTAAGATGTGTTTTTTCTTTATTTCAGCCACCATTGGTTCAAGCTATATTTAATGGAGATCCTGATGAAGTTCGAGCACTAATATTTAAGAAAGAAGATGTTAATTTTCAGGTAAAACCAAACACCATTACCTTTGAGTATGTTTTAATTTTGTTTTGATATAATTTTTGGCTGTATTAATCACTTTGAAACTTTGCTAATTCTTGAGCTGTAAATTTTATGTATTAAGCTAAGTAAAGCTTTACAGATTTGTGTTGATAGTAAAGACCTAATTCTATATTCTTTTCAAATGTTAGTAAATGTTAGTTCTGCTGTGCTTGGGTAACTGAAAAGTTTGTTTATACAGTTGCATCAGACTAACTTACAGAAAGTTAGACTGATTAAGCATGGTGCTATGCAGACTTTGGTTCTTTTTAAGTTGAATACAGCACATACATATCATATACAACATAGTATATGTCAGACAATTACAAGAAAATAGTGTGGGGTTTAAGTAGGTACATTTAGTAATGAAGTCTAATGATTAAATTAGTAAGAATGAGAAATTGGATTTATATGTCCTATTTGTGGGGCTGCAAACTCAGATGCTGCAGATGTAAAAATTGTACTGAAATGAGTTTGTTCCATTGGGTGAAATTCAAGATTTGAACAGCATGCAGTTACTGTATTTCTGTTGAAATTCTAATTCTAATGTTTGACACTATGCCAGATAATATAGCATAAACTCTTTACATAGATTAGAAATTGCTTTGATTATTAGAGCGGACTGGCACAAACAGTTTAGGACTTGATGCTATGGGAATATATATAGTTGTTTCTCCTCCGAATGCATCAGAACAAGGGTGATGCTAAAAGGCAAAGGCTAACAACTAGATGCTACCTAGTGGCCCATTTAAGGCAGTGATAATTGTTTACACTTTCTTCTGAAGAGATGTAAACCAAAAGCAATATTTAGTTTGGTATGTCTATTTTGACATTTAAAAACATTCTGCAGAATTTATACCTGAGAAATGCCAGCTGATAATTACCAGTATGAAAGAGCCTTCCCATTTTGTTGAAGAGCTTGAGTAAGACCCTATATAAGCAAATTGCTGGCAAATCTAAAGTTTTGGGTTTTTTTCGATAAGGTTGGAGTTTCTTTTCCTATTTCAGTGTTTTTGTATCTCCTTAAGCAAGATTGTGTGATGAATTATATAAAACCAAAAGACTTAATCTTCTGTTTAGTTATGAGAGCATTAGCTGTGTATCCTTCCAGTGTCTTCATATGTGTGCTCTGGTCACATTGCCATTTTTATTTTTAAAAAGATGATTAGTCTGTATTGTTTCTTTATATTCATCTATGTGTTCGTCAGGTTTAGCATTCATAGCCGTGGAGGTTTAGTATCTTTCTGCTATATTTTATTATCTATTGCAAAAACCTCTGCTAAATTTCAGTATATATGTGGTAGTAGCTTTGGATTTTGTTCTTTCTCAGGTTTTGTCAAACAGTTGCAAATAAATAGGAAGTGAACAGATGTGCTTAATTTTTTGCTGCCTTTGAAGAGAGTTGCCTTGTACTTCCAGGTAGTTATGTTATAGGTGGAAGAATCAAAATCTGGAGGTTTTTACATTTTATCTCGTAATGTTTTAAAAATTCCTTTCTGTTTATACTCCTCCCTTTTAACAGGACACATGTGCATCTTAGCCTAGTAACACCCAAGGTGTGGTTAGAATCCACGCAGGACAAATATGTCATTTCACAGCCACGTTCTTCAGCATTGGCAGATGCTTATCACTCATGACCATGGCTTCTCACCATGGCAATCCTAGTCCTACTAGACATTTAATAGTATTTTTACATTTATCCCTTAAATGCTGTTTGTTGGGACTAAATGAGCATATAAATTCTCCCATTGTCTGGTAGAAATTAAGTAGACTGCCTAGTGGATTTTTTATTGTGTCTGTTTATGTGTGCATTTTATTCTTTCCCTTGGGTTTTTTTCTTGTCTCTATGTCCTTGGCTAGAGGTTATACATCTCTGCATAGTCTAGATCCAGAGTTGCTCCCTGAGTTACGTGTTACAAATTGTTGT
The DNA here is from genome assembly GCA_035583185.1 of Anabacerthia variegaticeps. Taxonomy (NCBI): domain Eukaryota; kingdom Metazoa; phylum Chordata; class Aves; order Passeriformes; family Furnariidae; genus Anabacerthia; species Anabacerthia variegaticeps. Next base: position 34,778,153 of record JAWWEW010000078.1, on the reverse strand, counting down.
GAACAGGAGGGGAAAAGTGAAGAGAATGAAGTTATTCTTAGTTATTTGTATTTCCTAAAATAGAGAAGGATCATGATAAACTCTTTTGACCATTGTGGATTGTATTAGACCAGTGTATTTGTTGGATTTTTTCCACTTTGCTATCCAAGTGCTTCATTACAGTTGTTTGAATTCCAGAGTCGTTCCCTCCAGTGCCTCTGCAGAGTCATTTCCCCCTCTCAAGAGCAACTAATTATTTTGCAGTTTGTACTTTAATAGTTGAGATTCCTTCCATCCTTCCTTCCCCTGCGCATGGGCTGGACTCTGTAACTGGAGACCTAGCAGAGTTCTGTGAATTTATTTTGCCCAGAAGTGAACTGAAGATAGAGCTGTTGTACGTCTTTGTTGTGATGATGGCATTCATCTAGGAAAATTCTTAGTGATGAAATGAGAGGGTTTTTTTTTCCTTTCTGTTATCATCCAGCGTAATTTACTCTTTTGCTTTTACAATATTTTATCTTTAATCACAATTGGCTTAATACTCTTTTAAAGCTAAGTGAGTTGAATCTGTGTGTTTGGCTTCCCAAAGCTAGGCTGTGGTAACTGTTTGATGTTATGGTCATATCTGTATATTGCATCCACTTCAGGCTGTGTTAGAGCATTATTCTTAAAACAGATGAGGTCTTCTACCATAGTGTTATATTTAGACATTCTGAAATGGGTGGTCTTTCATAGCATGAGTTGCTGCGTGCAACTGTAAGTTGATGACACCAAATGGGCTATTTCAGGAAGAAGATTGTTCTCTATTCATGCCGCACCATCCTCTTGAGTCACAGACTCAGTTTAGATTTAGAAAGTTTGTATTGTATTCTATCTGCTGTTTTAATCTTTTGTGAAGAAAGAGCAAATTGAGTGTATGCCCTCTGCAAGTTGGAAATGTACAGCCTTTATAGACAAAACTGATTTATAGGAACTTTGTTCAAATGAATTGTTCGGAAGATGAACTCTCCTCAGGCTCCAATTAATGAAAAAAAGAAAGGGGAAGGGGCTGCTTCTCCCTCCTCTTTCCCCAAGAAAGCTTGAGTAACTGTAGCTGCTTGTCTCATGAATCAGGCTTAGATCACACACATCACATATGTCAAACTGGATACAGTTTTTGCTATATGCATGACTTTTACTAATCTCTGTGTGTATGTGTATATATGCATATATATACATGTTTAAAAAAATTATTGTTACTTCTTGGTATCATCCTGAGCTTTTGAGTCTTGACAGAAAGGAAAATCTTGCATGATAATAGACACATTTAATATCTCTATTAGTTAATGGGGATCCTCAACATTTCCTGCTCTCACTGATTAGATTAGTGTGGCTGGTTTGAATTTGATGTACTTCTCAGCAGTTAGTTTTAGCTAACTAAATTATTTCGGCATTGTGTTTTATAAATGGGTATTGATTTGGGCTTTTTTTTTGAAGTTCTGGAGGCCTGTTACTGTTGTAAACTGTGCCATTTCTCTTTGTAATCAGAGCTCCTATGATGTATGTGAGGTTGAAAACATCATGAAAATGGAATATTTCATCTGGTATTTAAGAATGTGATTCTATGGAGGGAATACCAGTGCACTGTCAAAAATGATATAAAGGTTGCAAATCTCGCTATTGAAGTGATTGTTCAAAATCAGAACAGTTTTTCTTTCTCTTAGACCTATTAAGATCATATTTCTTGCCATGAAAATTAATTGTTCGGGTAATCCAATATGCAGTTTTTATAACCCATTGCACTTGATCTTAGCTGAGGGGATAAACATCTGATCCTCTCTGGAACTGCTGTCAGTGTGCCCCTTGCTCTTCTCATGCAGAAGCCAAACACTTTCTTTGAAGGAATCCCAAAATCACACAGATTTCTCCCAAGGTTCAAAAGTGCTCCCTGTTCCTATTTGAAATGATAATATTAACATATGTAACAAATTATTTAAACATGAAACACCTGTATCTTACTGTTGATTGTGCTTTGTCAGACTAAAATAGATTTAAATGATGAAACATTCTAAAGTTGCTTTAGATGTGAGTTGCTGTGTTTTTTCCAACATAAAGTGTAATAACAGAAAGGGAAATTCCTCATATTACACCATTATAGCCACCGATACTCTGTAGCAGTCAGGGTTATCTGTATGATTACTATGCTAAACTATTGGCCATCCAGCACAGCTCTTAATTTAATGTCTCTTTTCTGTAGTAAGTAACCACAAAGTAAAATAAAAATTCACCTGTGCTACTATTTTGTGAAGAAGGGACGAAGCAAACAAAACCATGGAACCACATGATCTTTTGTCTACCCTCCCTGAGTCCCACATGTATTAGACAGGAATGAAGCATTGCCCATAAACCCCATGTTTTGTTGGTGGAATTGACAACGGGTATGATCCTGTAGTACCAAAGTGATGGGTACAAACAGGAGAGCTGAGTGTTTGTCTGTCTGATATTTTGAGCAGTAGGATTGCTGTGTGGATGACTGTTGCAGTTGAGATGTGGGCTCCATTGCCAGTCCTGCCAAATGCAGGTTTGCACAACTTCTTCTTTGTTTTTTTTAGGTTTTTTTTTTTTGTTGGTTTTTTGTTTGTTTTGTTGGTTTTTTTTGGTTTTTTTTTTTTTAGTTTACCTTACTCTGCAGGTCATTGCATATACTGAAAGAGTAAGAAAATTGATTTGTTAGTCTAGTGACAAGTCTAGGACTTCTCGTACAGCATCGGGTGTGGGTACCAGGAGGATTAGATTATTGAGGGTCTCAAATATACTAGTAGTCTAAGAATGAACAATGAAAATTAAAGTAAGGTTAAAAGAACACGAAAGATTCTTTGTGATGATGCTAACGGTCAGCAAAATCCAAAAAGAGGTTAAATAGGAAAAAATAGGTAATAAATGTATAGTCACATGGGTTTCATCTTTATACATCACCTTTTTTGGTTGAAGTACAGAAGTAACAGGTGTTTTTCAGCATACTTGAGAGTGCAGTGTAGAACCCAAAGGCCTGAATTACCTGGCTACAATATGGAACATTCTACAACATTTAGTGAAGTTCCATGTTCTGGTCATACAAATGAATCCTGTACCTATGTCATACATTAAAAGAATTTTTATATATGTTGTTCTGTGGAAAACCATAATTGCTCTCTAATTCAGCAATTGCATTGAAATGCCTCTCAGTGTAAAGAAGCGTACATAAATAAGTATCCTTGATTTGCATGAAAACAAATAAACATAAAGCCATAATGTGTAATGAGGTAAAAATATCATTAGGTATTTTCTTATCTTTGTGTTCATTTTCTTCTGTAGCCAGTTATTTTACCAATTACTAATGTGGATTTTTTGTTTGTTTGTTTTTATAAAAAGTGTGCATGCATACAACTACAAATGTAAATTCACTTTAGTTTGACTTATCTATGCCTCTGAACACTTCTTTTTGCTTTAATTGCTATGTGTAAAGTGTTTGATCTATGCCTTTTGTTATCAGTGCCTTTTGCAACTTAGAGTCACTGTTAGTGTAAGTTAGTGTATGAATTTTCTGGTTGGAACAACTGGAAGAAGTCACTCAAAGCAGGTTAGTACGTGGTGCTTTTCAAATAGGGGTAGTTGATCTGCAGTACCATGTTTCTGTGGGTTTGGTGAGGGCAAGGTTCAGGGAGGCTGTTTTCAGCAGGCAGTGGAAATAGTTTTGAGAAGAGGGGAGAAAAATAACAGTTTTGCTCAGATCTGCATGGACCAGATAAAAGCAATGGGAAGACTCGCATGTCCTGATGTCCAAATGGTATTCCTTTCCACTTCTGGAATACTGTGACCATTGAACAGAAAAAGGGATTACTCACAGTGGTTTGTGATTTGGTCCTCTTGGAGTTTGTTTACAGGGAAATCGTTTTCCAGCCCAATTCATCTATAACACCTCATGTTTCTAGATAAAGCTTCTGGCAATCAGAGCAAAGCTACCCTCTGGGTTCTGTACCTAAACTGGTGAGAGTAAATAGTAGTTAAAAGCTAGTATAATGTAGCAAAGGCTAAGCAGGAACTGTGTACAGTTTTTAGCTTTTCAGGCTGTGTTACTGAAGGGGTGAGATTATGGGTTTGCTAACCAGTCTGTGTGTCCCAGACATGCATCACACCCGGTGTTGGTAACTATTTTGTCAGTTTCCTGCAGGCAAATTAGACTATTTACATGAAGGACTTTTCATTGGCAACTGAAGCTGGCAACAAAAGCTCGTGCTAACATATTTGTTACTCTGGAGCCGCATCTTATTGTAGTCCTTGGCAGGACAGGCATAATGTCTGGTTTGCTGATGTCAGTGTGAGGAAGGAATTAAAAAGACACCCAGAAAATAGTAAAATATTCTGGAGAGCACAGTTTGTGGGTTTTTTTAGTTCCTATTTTAATAGGGCAGGTTGTGAACATTTTGTTTCTTAGTTCTGCCCATTGCTAGAGAGTTTCAATCTGGCATACATTTTTCTTTTCTAAAAACACTGGTTAATTTTTTTTTCAGTGAGTCTTTTGTTAATTTCCAGTTGCAGGCAATCAGTTAATAAGGGGACACTGTAACTTGAACAATTAAACTGACACTGTGAAAGTGTAGCTGCAATAATATTTTGGAGGAGTGCACAGTTTATACCTATTAAAATGAATTTTAAATTTCAGTTATTCTTTCCAAAAACGTTGTAATATCCTGAGCCTCTAATCATAACAAAGTAGTATTTAGTGAAAAATGGGGACTTTTGAGGTATTAATAAAGTGCATAGAAATACTTGCATGTTTTCTGCTATATTGAGAATACTATTTTTGCCTCAGAGATAATTAGAATAAGGACAAATTTTATTTTCCAACTTTTATAGTGTGCTTGTTATATCTAGTGTGGTTCTTATATTTATATCTTCACATTTTAGCAATCAAATCTAGAAGAAAATTTGTTTTAAAACTGCTTGTTAATTTTCTCTGTTTTTTATCTGTTTGTATTTCTGTTCAACATTGGAGCTGTTTCTTTTTCCGGTAGAAAGGTTTCTGCTTGGTCGAACATAATTTGTAATGTGCTTTTGGTTTCAGTTTGGAGTGGAGCAGATTTAGGGGATAAAATTATAGGTATTTGTGAATTTGAAAGACCTTTTTAATATGATGAGAACATAGGATATATTAAAACTTAGAATTTGGTACTAGTTATTTTAATTCAGTTTCATCCTTTGAATCATTAAGCACAATGATTCCCTATAAGTTTTCCTGCAAATAAGAACCATATATTGAAAGAACACATATATACGTTTGTATGCCTATATATAAGTGCATACCAGTTATATATAAAGTGTGAGGTTATATACATATATATATTTTTTTTTTAAGTATTGTTGCTTATCTAATGTTAACAGTAGGCTTATAAGGAAAGGACAGTGAGAACAGTCCTTTGAAATAACTGCAGGAGATTGGAGAGGAAATAAAACATTCTTGTATAAACAAGCACTAATAAAGAGAATTCCTCCAGCAAAATGCACTGCTGAGAAACACAGAGCTTTACTCAGGGCAGCAGCTGCTGCCTGGCAGCCTCTGCGTGGAATCCAGCTTCAGGTGCTGGAGCAGAGGCCAAGAAATCTTGTATTGGGCAAGTGGGAGGCAGTGAAGTGTCAAAGAGCAGGTGAACTCAGGCCAGGTATACACCACAAAGGTGTGTGTGCCTTTAGACCCTTCTGTTAAATTCTTACTGAAGGATTTTTTTTACCCATCTAAAAAACAATTATACCTATTTCTTGCTCAGAAAAAATAATAAAAACTGAGAAAGCGTTTGTAATTAGATAGAGGCATTTTAAATAGTTGATGGCTTTAATTTGGTATGTTTTCATTTTATGTGAGATACATAAATGTATGTTTTTGAATATATGGAAGAGAAGAAAATAGTATATAATCTCAGCAACTAATGGTGGTGCTCATCTCCTCTATCCTGCTTGCCCACAGACTTCTAATGAAATACAGTTTTAAAGGAAGAACAAGATGTTTCTTTCTCCTTAAACCTTTGCTTGGACTTTTGTCCAATGTGCATGACAGTGCTTTCTGCTTCTCGATAGTCTCTGTACTAAACTTTCTAAATGATTCCACCACAATAAGGAACCTCCATTTCCTCTGTGATCAGCCTGATATAATGGTGAGTCATGAGAGACTCTCCTGCTTTATAACATGTTCACTTAAGTGTAATTTCTTTGTATCTGAAAAGTAGAAGGAAGATTCTGTAAAGAATTCTGGTTTTGTAGAGAATGTTTGTGGTCTTGTGAAGATCAGGAGCAGGTTGTGCCTGCTCAAAACTTGCAGCCATGCATTAGTTTTTAATGTGGAGCTGAAGTATCTTCTATGTGAGAAAGTCTAGAAATTGGTTTTAGAAGAGCATTTTGTGAATAGCACAGGCCAATGCGTGTGGTGTTACATTAAGAAGACACAAAGCTTGTAAAACACCTTGCCACTAAACATGCTCAAGTTTTAATGAGGTATTTTTAAGGGAGGAGATGGAGTTCTGCACTACCATATGGAAATGTCCAGGGGTTATTTTTGTAAAGAATTAAATAAGTTCTTAAAAACATGAATATTCATGTTATGTATCTGAAGAAATAAGAAACTTTGCTGCAGGGAATGTAGGGAGGCTTTTTCTATAGGAAAGCTGTTTCTGTTTCTAAAGGATTGAATATTAGGCTGTTTGATCCATTGATCTGAAGCCTGACTGATTCCAGAAATGGAGAACTTTGGAGACTAATTCTTCCAAGTGAGGTGGAAACTTGCTGCCAGTTCTATATTGTAGACAGTATCCACCAACCACTCAAAGAAGATTTAAATTCATAAAATTGTTACAATAAATAACTTTTATATTAAAGTTGTGGATTTCCTGTTCATTAGTGTGGAATGTTTTTCAAGCATGTCATCTGTAATGATTAATCAGATATCTTTTTTCGTTTTTAGTGGTTTAGAGTGAATCATGTTTTTCAGCCTCAATATAAAGTGCGTCCAAATGATGTTGAGTTCCTCTTCTGGTGTAGAAATAGATTCAAGATGTTTTACATACAGATCTGTATAATTAGGTATTTTTCTTCAGAATTGAAATGCTTAATGAGAGAAACCTGCCAGTTCAAAGAGGAATAATTCCTTGCTTCATGTCAACAACTGTAATTAGCCGCTGCAAATGAGATTTTCAGATGTATTGAGTTATCAGTCCTATTAGAGTGATACAAACAAACCTTCAACAGAGCTATGGGATAATCTGACTAACATCAGCAAATTGTTACTCAGTACAGCAGGTTTTGCGGACAGTAGCTCTCAAAAAGTTACCATTGCAAAGGGTAGGACTCTGGAAAGACTATTGTGCTTACATGGCATGGTGCTGCCTTGTACAGGTAATGATAATTATTCTTTAGAGACTTCAGTATGAATTAATATTAGTATGGTGTGCTACTCAGGCTAACATATCCTCCTCATCAGGTCTAGTAAGCTCCCCTAGTAATGTGCTAATGTGGTTTTACTGTTTGCTAAACTGGGCAAACGAGCTTGGATGTCTGCATGGCAGTGTTTCACTGTATTGGCCGAACACTGAATTCTTTTACAGTAATTGGGGATTTGACAGACAGGTTTTGTTTCAGTCACTGTTATTTCTTTAACATTGAAAAATTGTCATTGATGTAAAGAGCCATGAATAATTAGTTCAAATTTATAAGTGTTTCAAGAATTTTGTGTTTGAGTCTCCAGTATGGTTCTTATAATGATTTTGTAGATCATGTCTAATCTGTTGTTTTACTTTTAGTGATTATTGCTTAAGATTGTAACCTTCAAAGCATAATTGAAGTTCTGTATTTCCTGCTGCTTTTACAAAACAAGCTAGAGGCGAGGTCTTGAATAGTTAGAGCTTGCTGGAGTTACTCCCGGCAGTTGCTGTGCCTGACATGCAAAGGATTGGTATTTGAGAACAGAACATCCCCACTGAAAGAGCAGAGAGAAGAAAAAAAGCTCAATAGACTTAATGTGCATTAGCTTCCAGCATGGACACAGTCCCTAAAGAATGCCTTACTGGTAAAAGCAAATTCCTTACATCTGCTTTAATAAAGGATGGATGTAATCAAAAATTGTGAAGAGAAAGTTTCTCTCATGTCTTCCTACATGATGTAGGGAGGGCTATCCCATAAATGCCCAGGAGGGGAGGAAACCTGCTGGTGGGACCTGAAAGGCTCGTACTGGTGTCAGGTCTCAGCATAAATGAACTGGAAGGTCATTGCAATGAGTTCTTGCCAAAGAGTATGTCCCAAAAGTTTGGATACAATACAATGTCTGTCTGGATTATGAAGTTTGAGTGGGTATTTTCTCAGGCCTATAATGTTAGCCTGTACCTTTCTGTCTGCAAAACCTGTGAAATTCTGTCTTCTTTTTAATCTTTTAAAGTCCTACTTTATTATTATCCTTCCTGATCATTAATTTAATTTCAGTTTTTATTTGCATGAAATACTAGTTATATACACATGTTTATATGTAATTATGGTGAGTTGTAAATTACATGATGCTGACTTACTCTCTCAAAGGAGTGCAAATGTCTTGCCTTAGTTGCTGCTAGCTTTTCCTATAATGGCAGTGATCTTCTAAGTGGACATGTGATAAGCTTAGCCTAAGAAATAGTGCAGGTAAGATGCTTTGATCCTAAGGTAGCCAGCAGTTTTAGAGGAGTTTTGATCCTCACTAGCAGAAGCTTTCTGTTGGGTTTCTTTTGTGATCGGTGTGGGGACTTTTCATTTCTGTTGTGGACCCTTGTTGGGTGGAAGCTTTTTTTTTTGCTCTCATTCTTCAGAATAGATATATTCTGCAGGATTTTTCTTGCCTGACAGTTTGCCTCTATATTAGCACAGATTGTATTGTATACTGTTTTGAGTTCCTTTCTTAACATAAGGAATTTGAGTATAGCAACTGGATGAGCTTACTTTATGAAGCTGTTTAACATAACACACATCAGGAAAATGTTTAGGCTTCCTCCAAGAATATACGACTGAAACCCACCTCTTTTCCTGTCAGGAAGACAATGCAGTTAGTGAGACAAATATCTGGTTTACATTGGACGTTGTCGTTTGAGCAATGAAAAGGGCAGAAACCCCAGCTTTTCTGAACAAAAGTGTCAGTGGCCTGAATGTAATGTGCTGGGTTTAAACTGTGATGGAGATGTGCATACCTTACCTAGTGTGGTGTGTGATTTTTCACTGGAGCATAAACAGAGCCTGTATTGTACTGTTTTCTGTCTTGGCATATTTTCTTATTTGTGTCCTCAGACATTACAGACAGAGAACTCTGTAAGACGAGGCAGTCAGTGTCCCTCATCCAGCCCACTCTGCGAGCACAGGCTGGGTTATGTAATGTGCTCCACATCACTGTGCTCTTATTAGGGCGAATCCATTGTTTTCTCATACTGCTTTATTTTTTCCTGAAATAGTTTCTGAGTTATTGATCATTTTTCTTACCAGCAACTGCATTCTGATTAAAAGCTGGGTTTTCTTCTACCATATATACCAGGTAAATGTTTACAAATCATATGCTTGGCATTTGGGAAGGGTAGAGCCAAGGAGAAGTATTTTTAGTGATATATTACAGGTCTAGGGCTTTTGGGTGGGTTTTTTGTTTGTTTGGGTTTTTGTTGTTTTGGTTTTTTTCTGTTTTTTGTGGGGGTTTTGTTTGTTTGTTTTTTAATATAGCTGAGTTCTGAACACTGTAGAGGTTTATGAGTGGGTATTTTTTAATGTCAGTGAATTTTTTTTGCTCTCTCCCCCACAGTGATCTAGTATATCTAAGAATAGTCTTGGTCCTAAAAGTTGCTCTGTTTTTATTCCTGAGTTAAAGGAAGGAAAATACATCCAAAATGTCTCAGCTGCACTGTGAGATCAAGTTGCTTTTACCAAAGGGTACAGAATAGCTCTTTATTCATTCCATGTATTGGGCAAGAATTCAGTAACCTTTATTAGTGATAAATGGGACCAAATTCTTGATGTTGGAACTTTCAGTGAAAGGGAGCAGCTCACAAAACCTGCTCAGTTATTCAGGTCCTTATTCAATACCCAAATGAATGCTTGAATTCACTCACAAGAAATCCTAGTCTTTATAATTTAGCCAAAAACATTTATATGTTATGTCAAAATGTCTACATAGCATGCAAAAATGTTATATAGACATTTTGGTAGAACAGGCATCTAGGTTCAGCTTTCTTAGAAGCTGTGCTTGTTCCATACACAACTTCAAAAACCTGACCAGCAGTATTTTAATGGCAGGGAACTTAAAGGTTAAAGACTACGAGAAGACATCTATTGCCAAAAAGCACCCTGACTTAGTATTTTCAAAAAAAAAGAATAATTGAAGATAGATGTGTGTGAGGTGAATTACTTGTAAGTGGAAAAATACAGAGATGTTTGTTTGTTTCAAAATCTGCTTCTTGAAATACTTGACTATGAGTCAAAAAGTCTTCTTGTTGTGTACCTCTTTAGTGGTGAGAAATAAGGATAAAATGTCTGCCAGAACACCTCAAAAGTTCTTGTTCTTATATGGGTTGTTACTGATAATTTTTTACCTTTAGCAGTAACAAAACTTTTAACAAAAATAGGAAATCTAACTTCATTCACTCTTGTAATTGACAGAAAAGAATAATGATGTTCCAGAAAATATATTAAAAAGAAGCACAGTACTGTCCAAAATTTCATCCATTTTCACAGTAAAACAGCATAGTCTTGTGAACGAGGCATGCGCCTGAACTGAATCTCACTGTTTAAACATTGTAACCACATCAAAATAACTTGTATTTTTTTCAAGTGTACATGTTTAAATGAGAAATTTTTAGTCTCATTTTTTGATTATGATTTTAGCTGGCTGTAAGGCCCAGCAATCATAATCTTAGATGGAGTTTGAAGCTCAGCAGCTGTTCCTTGCTCTAAGTGTGACTCACTTTTCTTCATTTTTGCGTCTTTCTTTTGGGGCCACTGTTTTAAGAAGACAGTGACACCTGAATGATGTTTTGTGCCTAATTCTTGTGATGTGAGACAGCTGGCATTTGAAGTTAACCCTTTTATCAAAAGGTGTCCAGAATAGTGTTATTTAACAACATGAATTGGTTTTTACTTCCTGTTCCTCTTTTAGCAATCTTCTTTTGTAGTGTAGTATCAACTTACATTTAAATTTGCACTTCCCTGAGTTGTTGTGGACATGAAAGTTTGGGACTCAGTAAAAGTTAAAGCAGCAAATTTTCTCCTGTCCTCTTCCTGTCAAGTTTTTCTGCTGAGTGCCAATATTAAAGACTTGTTCTGCTCTCCTTGAGATAAAGGTAAAACTCAAAATGTTTGACCTGCCTTTTTTCTCCCTTTTTTCCTTTTTACTCCCCTGATTTTGTGTTAGGGAAGGAAAATGATTTCTTGGGATGTTCCAGTAGTCAGAAAAGGAAAGAACAGTTGTTTTGTTATGAAATGTGTTATAGTTGGCCACTTTTGTAACAGACTCTAAAACTCCTGTTTGGCATTTATTTGTGATACTCATTTCTATTCCCTAAGACTTTCACACCATGGCAGGTACCTTATTGTCCCAGGGAAGGAGTTTTACTGACCAAGATTCATTCTGTTATTTGTATTCATTCATTTCTCATGAAATTCTCACATAGCTCAATAGTTTTTATAGCCACATTTCTTAGCCTTTTATCACCATCATTAGTAATGACATTGGAATAGATCTGATTTTTTTCATTTCTGTAGTTTTTAATGCCCCTCAGCATGACTTACCCTGCTTTTGCCCATTCTCCCAAACAAGTTAAACTTCTGCCCTGTTTCCGAAATCCAAGATCCGTCCATTTGCAGTTGCTGAGCATTTGATTTTGATATTTGGAAAATCAAATTTTGGAGAGGAGATTTAATCTCTCCTTTGCAATTATATAGCTAATAGTCTTTTCTTCTGCCATGCTACGAGTATGGCGCTTGCTGGTTGATTTTTGTGTTGATGTAGATCCACTAAAAACTACCTTGTTATGGGTTTTTATTTTTATTTTTGTTCCTCATGGCAATTTAGAAAATTGTGAGCTTGTGCTCTTGAGAAACATGCGTGGTTAGAATGACCTGTGTTCAGGTAAACTTTTGGTCTTTCACAAAGTGGTGCTTTTATGATGTTTTTCCAGGTGCTTTTTGTAGTTCTCTTCTGACTTTCCTTTTATTTTTTATTGTGTGCCTACTTCTGCCATCAGTGTTTCTGTAAGGTCTCCACAAACTCACAATACTACAAGTAGTTTAATTCACAACATGACATTTTTTATTGTTGTCATTATTATTATGTAGAATCAAGTCAAAGAGCATGCACTGTTAAATTGGTACTGAAGATCTTAACTAGAAAAAACACTGGGGTTTAGCAGATTGTGGCTGACATGACCCTTGTTGCTGAAGGCACTTTCTTTTTATCTTCTTTACAAGGCAAGGTCTGTTGAAGTCATTGGTCACTGCTGTGTTAATGAGCAAGAGGGCAAAGATTCCTCCCCATTTTTTTTGTGATTGCTTGGTGGTCTAGATTTGCTCTGCCCTGAGAGATGACATGAAGAGGATATGTCCTGAAATGTAATGTTTAATGATAAAGTCTTGCTAGTGAAAGTTTAATACTGGGTTTTCAAAAAACATTTCTTTCAAATGCAGTACAAGTGTTCATACAAACAGTAGCATGAGCATTAGTTCAAGAAATTAATGAAGTCGGCATGACAAATCTAATAATTTCAGCTATTATGTATCTATTATTTGTCTTCAAAAGATATATTGTGGTAAACTATGTAATGTGTATTATTTTTGTGATTACTGGCATGATTTCTTCCCATTTTTAAGCATGTAGAAGACCATTAGTGTAACTTCTTAGTTTGCTCTCTATATTAGATATACATTTTAAATTTGAAATATGGTGGGAAACTAGAGATCTGCTTCCAAAAAGTATGTTAAACAAAATTAGTTAGAAATTTATTGATTTATGGCAATGCAAAGTTCTGAAAATTTACTTTAGAAATACTGGGGGAAAAATACAAAGAAATAACAGATAAATTACACTCAAAGTAGAGTAGGGATATAAAATTAATTTGTTACAGAATTACAAGTTTTGAAGCCTAGTACTTAATCTCATTTCAGTTCACTAATTTTCAAATTCTAGTTATGTGTTTTTAAGACACTATTATGGTTCAACACTAAAGAGTTAGTGACCTGAATTATAGAATGAAGTACCTAAAGTAAACTTTTGAGAAGTTTAAAGTTGAAATGTAAACGCCAGCTACTTAAATGTGTTCTTTTTTTGTGGGTGGAGGAATAAAGAAATTCACTTAGAGTGTATGATAAAATGATAATTCTAAAAACTGTAGCAAAATATGCAACTCTGCATATTTTATATATATAGTTCTGCATTCCAGTGACTCCCAGGTGTAGCACTGGAACTTCACACAGGGAGAGACCTCTGTGGTGCTGGACACTATCAAAGAATTGGGAATACTTTGTAATCATGTTCTTACACATTATCTGTGAACCCAGGAGTTACACATCCTGCTGGTTGAAAAGTCCTATCTTCCCAACCTAACTGAAAAATGCAGTAAGTGTTATATTTAAAAAAGGTTTCACTTAAAAGGAATGTTTATTAAAGCTACTACAGGGTATGTTGGAATTGAAACTCGTTCAAGATCTATGATCGTGTATTTAGGGTTGATTTCTGCCAGGAACAGATGGCACTGGAAGCAGACAGCTGACAAGTCATACAGCACAAAACACCTATTAAATGATATTTTGTAAGTGTGATCATGAAATACTGAGAGTATTTTAAAGCGTTATTGCAAAACTTGGTTTGAAGAGCAGATAGGCTAAAGAGGACTTTTTATGAAGGGGGAAGTTGCATTCACGCTTTTCCAAACAATATTTTAATTCAAAGATTTCGGATCAGTAGATGTTGGAACTATTTGAAGGGCAAAATTCATTTTATATTCTAATATGCTCTTGGGGAAGCCATAGACTGGTCACAGCAATCTTACTGGATATGCATGGGATAAGAAATCTGCCTTTAAGGCATCTAGCTCCTTAAAACTCTGTGTAGTTACAAGTAGTTACTCTAAATCAATTCCTGAGATAGAACCCAAACCAGGAATGAATTGTTGTATCTCGAAGGACACTTACTGTTTTGAAAAGAGGTAGGTTTGAAACCTATGTATTTCAATTAGCACAGATCTGTCCACTGTAGACGTTTTGATCCATGAAGGTGAAGCAATTAAAGCTTCTGGTTTAGGTAAAACGAAACAAAGGTGGCCTTACGATTGTTCTGGGTTAGTAGAGTTTATTAAGAAGCTTACAGTGCCACTATCTATGCCACTTAATTCCAAATTTGGTTTTAATGGGGTCATAAAGCCTTCTCCCATGCATTTCTCATATTGTAATCCTTATACAAACTTTTGTGTAGAGAAAATGGTTGGGAAACTTGATAAATGAAAGTACGGCAAATGGAAGGATTATATATTTTTCATGTCATAAAATCCAAAGGTGCATATGTATATGATGTTGGGGGTTTTTGTAACACAAAACTGTCATTCTGAAAACTGATTCCTTAAGGACTGAGCCCTTTTACTGCTTTTTAGTTTATTGACAGTGTTGACCAATATATGGAATTAAACTCGGGAGTTTCTTATTGGGAATATAAATTTCTTTGTTGTTTCTGCTGGGAACAACAAGTTTGAAAAAGTTGAAAGTTCTCTTCCAGCTGTGTAAAACCTGCCTAACACAATTAGATCTGTTTCCTTACTGCCATTACAGCTAATTCAGGGTTGTAATAGCCGCATTTGCCTTGCAGATTTTTGAATTGGAGAATGAAGATAGCACAACACTTGCTTTTCTGAGTTGTCAAATACTGCCACGACACTGTGATATTTGGAATTAAATGGTACCAACAGTGTTGGATTTTACATTCCATGTAGCATTGACTTTTATGTACAAAACCCCTTCTCTATTGAAATTTTTCTTATAATGTAATTTAAATTTATGAAACTAAGGGAAGAATGCTAGGATCAGAATTTATGTTAGTATGATATGTCAGTGCTGCAAGATGTCTGCTTCCAAAGTTCTTTGTTAAAGCTGAAAGCTTTCTTAGTGTTATTAAATGTAATCCTTCATATGCATTAGTTTGCAAATGAAATTTGTTCATCAAGTGATTACTGTTTCTTAATAAAAAGTAGTTGGTCTGTATAGCAGTGCTTTAGTAGCATTGAAAATACAGAATTCTTTCATTTTCATCAGATTTCATTTATTAAAATTCACTAATAAAATGTAAGACTTCAGATGGAACAAAATGAGGATTTTCTTTTAATGGAAGCAAATACTTCTCATGAGAGGTTGCTGAATGCAGCCTTTCTGCTTTTGTAACAAGTTCTGAAAACTAGGTTTTTAAATACTAAACCAAAAACTTTCACAGAGAGAGGTTAAATTAAAAAAAAAAAATCATTTGAAACTATCTGAAAATGTGAGCTGTATTAGTAGAGAGGGGAAAAAGGTCAGGGCTTCTCTCAAAGCACCCTCAGCATGTGGAATATTTGTGGTCGTTAGATACCCTGGGGCTTGAGATTGTTGAAATACCAAACTTTGGAGCTGACCCCGAAGATGACAAGCCCTGAGCATCCCAGCAGGGCTGCCCTGGTGCTGCAGAGAGCAGGGACATCACCAGCCTCCTGCATAAGTACGCTCCCAGTTTGTACTCCCGGCTGCAGAACTGGGAGTTGGGCTTTGAGTATTTTCAAGTTGTCAGCTTACGAGCAGCAGAACTGAAGTATTTGCATGGCTGAAAACTCATAGCTTGGAAACAAGGGCGCTGGAGTGGAAATGTTGCTTGTGTTTAAGCTGCTTCATGTTTGTATCTTGGTGGTATCAGGATGCTCGGCAGTTTTCATTAGTAGAGGTTGGATTTTTTTGGAAAAACATGTCTGAAATTTATCAGAAATTTGAACCTTGGGTGTTTTGGGAAAATATATTTAGGGCTTGGTGATTAGTGTATTTCTAGGCAAACTTCTGTCCGCTGTTTTATTGGAAGACACTTGATTCATTGTGTCTCATTGGTTACTTGTGTGGTTTCTGTCACTGAGATGTTAAAAACTGAAAAAAAAAAAAACAAAACAAACCAAAGAGACCAACAATAGGATGAAAACAACAAGTATGATGAAAATTTTAATGAGTTTTGCCCTTTAGATGGGCAGCGCCGTTTTTGCTCATGTTCCTCTGTAAATGCTGTCTCTACAGAAGAATGTTCTCATGGCCCATCTTATTTTCTCTAATTCTGTAATGAAATTGCAGACAGTACACTATCATACTAATTTTTCTGTGTTCCTTAATCAGTAATTTATAGGCTCTTTAGCGTTATCAAAAGGCTTCCATATATTAGCTACGTGTAGTAGCTCTGCTTCTCCATACTGGAGGAATGAAAACTGATTTTCGTTACATGCTGAGCTGGGGAAGCAAGTTTAATGTGTATTGCTTTTCTTTTTCCCTTATGCTTACAGGGTTTTTTTCCTTTCCCCCCCTTTTTTTTGTCCTTTTTTTTTCTATAAGATACCAAGTCCTTGGTGCCAGGGGGCTGTCTTGTTTATCCGAGGTGTGTAATCTGCAGTTGAGACATACTGGCAAGAAATTGGTGAGGCATTATGTGGTATTAGTGATAAGCAGGTAGGATTGATTCCTTAGGATGCATCACTGTCAGGTTTGTGCTGCTCAATTTGGAATTACTCATGTCTAATTCAAAAAATTCTGTTAGGAAATATTGATAAGATAGCGAACTGTGTAGTCTGCCTTTTCTGAGCAGGGAGTAGGTTGTTGTTTTGGAGCAAGAGGTTCTGTGTGTGATGATGTTTTCTTGGAGGGGATGGGTTAAATATTTTAAGTTTTGAAGTTATCTTTTACAGTTTAGAAGGACTTCTTGGGACTCAGCTCCAGTTTTGCTATCAGATCATTCTTGCCGTGAAGTTGATTTTCTTTTATGGTGCTAGCTCTCAAGTAGGGATTCACTGAATAAGGTTATTTTAGCAAGGGAGAGGACTGCTTTTCCAAATAAAATGTCAATTAAAAATGCATGTTAATTTATGATAGTCATGACACAACAGTTGAATTAATAGCAATGTCTTGTGACTTAAAGTTTCTTGCTTCATATTATTTTGATCCCTCACCCCCAGTGTATTTGAAACTGTACTAAAAAGATCTAGACATCTAAGTAAAGCTTAGGCCAGAACCAGGATGCTGACTGATTATCTGTCTCTCTTCTGATTTCTCAGCAGCCTTTCCTCAGAGAGCAAACTCGTTGGTTCTTCTTCATTTTTATCACTCACTGTGATATGATCTTATTTTCCTGATTAAGCTATAAATTGGTGCAGGGGAAATGGCACTGATCCTGAAAGAGTTGAGAGATATTTTGAGTAATCTTTCAAAAGAGAATCTTCGTCAGTACTTACTGTGTATGGTTAAGACCAATCCCTGTACCTTCAAAAGGACATTAGATCAGCCTGAATTAATTGAAAGTGATGGGTCTTACTTGCATACTCTGGAATGGGGTTTTTTTGCAAAATAAATTGCATCTCTGCTTTCTCTTTGCTTATTTATAGTAATCGAAACTGTTGAAATTGCATTTCAGTATTTTTACCCCGTGCACTCCAATTTTTTTTTCTATTTCCTATTAAAATAATAACTTCTGAAACTAGCTTTAAACTGTGTAAAGAAAATGTTTCTCACTAATTGTTGCATATGACATGACACACCATTTTATCAGTTTAGGACAGGCTCAAGTTCCTGTCTCTGTAGACAAGTGAATGGTGATTTATAACTGATGGGGTAATGTACAGATGTGATGAGCATCTGCCAATCCGTGTATGTCAGGAAAACAGTGGTTGACTATATAGGTGTTAAGAGCTCCTCAGGGAGAAGCATGCTTGTCTCAGTAAACGTGATTGATGTCTTTAGAGTAATTATGTTTTTAATGTATGAAATGTACAATATTTGGAAGATGCATTTTTATGCAGTGTTTTTTCATAACATAGAAAATGCTAAAAGAAACTTTTTTATTTTAAATAAAACCTTTTTTCCCCCCTCTTACCACAGGATAATGAGAAAAGGACCCCTTTACATGCTGCTGCCTATCTGGGAGATGCAGAAATTATTGAACTACTTATTTTATCTGGTATGTTCTGTTCCTGTTAATGGAAAAAAAAATTAACTCTATATACATCTAAAGAAGTATTTATGTACATCTTAGTCTGTGTAGCTTTTATTGAGATATTTAATGTACTAGAAATTGGAGATGTTTTCACTGAAATTTTGAGTTCCAGCCTTATCAGTGTTAGAATACTGTGTAGTTCTGCTCTAAAATATTTCTTTATAGAAAGCTTTCTCAGTTATAGCTATTTTTATCTGTAGCTTGATCAGCTCTCAATAGTTTAACTAGTTTGAAGAAATAATAGTGTATATATTATAGGCAGATTTTAGCAGCATTGCTTTGGTTCTGAAATGGCACAGCTATTTGAACATGGAATAGGAATTCAGAGTTGATTGTATTATTTTAAGTATCTTTGCCTGGCTTAAATGCACAGAATGTAATTAGGATCAGCTGAAAATGTTAAAATCTCATCTTTTTTTTTTTTTCTATTTATTTGTACTAAGACAATTTGCAAGTTCTGTAGAACAGTATACTTTAGGTTTTTTTACTGAAAAACATAGAAAACCAAGAAACTAAATGAAAATCCCGAAGCAGAACTTCATGAGTGAAGTACTGAATTGATTGTCTTTGATCTTGGACAAACCTACCCATCAGGTAGCTTGAGGCTGAATTCATGATATGGAGCTTCAAGCTTACATAGAAAGATTAAAACTTGTAACAGTCCCATAGAATTACTTTAATCTTCAGTCTGCTTAATTGCATGCCTTACCTGTGCAAAGCTAGCTATTTCCACCATCCCCCCATCAACCCTTAATAACAAAATTTGCCTTAAGGAAATGTCACTTTTAAAATTGTAGGAGTCGCTTGCAGACTTCCAACTGAAGTTGCCAGACATAACTTAATTAGTTATAATTTTAGCAAGATGTATTATTTTCATTATATATATATTACTTGTACTCTCTCTATATTATTAACTGTACATATAATTAATTAATTTCTATATCTATCTTGTGGAAATACTCTATAGTGACAATTTTTCCAGAAAAGTTCACTTTTGAAAAGGTGAAAGGTTTTAAAATCTGAAAAGGTGCTGGTTTTCCCTATCAAGAAGAAAAATAAGTTCTAGTGACTCTTGAAAATGTATAGTGACCCCTTTCCACAACTAAGACTGTTATAAACTTTGTAAAAGTTGCAGTCAGCTGCTTCTGAGGGTGAATCTTTTTTCAATTTTGGGTGAACAGAGTCCATTTACGAGAATTGTGATTGAAGAAAATAGCCCTCTCTTGGGCACAGACCTTATGGGAAGGAGAGAGATTCTAGTCCAGATAGGAATGAAACAAGATCCTGACTGGGAGATGGCAGTAGGGGAAGAAAGGTTCGTCATGGTATTTAGGCACGTAGCCTGTGGTTAAGCATAAGGATAAATGGAGAACAAAGAAGGAAAGTGAAGCAGTAAGAGTTAGGGCTGTACAAATAGTCCAAAGTTGAGCAGTTGTGTGGAGGAGAGGTTGTGGAGTGCTGCAGTGTCTGCAGATTGTTCAGGAAGTCTGGGAGGCATTGACATGTCTCAGATAACATTTATTTAATGAAAATCAAGATTTACTTACAACAAAACAGTGTGTTAGTTGCAAATCAAAAGCTTCGAAAGCTGTGGATTGTGTAGGCAATGTCAGTCCAACCTTGCTGTGCTCAGGTGCTGTGCCATGGACTTCAGTAACATGTTGTGCCTGCTGTAGAGGCACAGCCTCCTGGAAGTCATGAGGAGTGGTATGGTGAGGGCATGCACAGCTAAGTATGAGTTGTTGGCACATTTGCAGGTGAATGAAGAGGAGCATTAATTGCAGGGTGAAAGTGGTGTCTGCGTGTTCAGGATGTTCAGTTTCAAAGGCTGTTCTGTACGTGGGTACAAATCAGTGTATTACCTGCTTGCAAGCAGTGGTTTTAGGCAAGCCTCTTAAACTAGACTCTTTAAAAAGTAGTCACCAATTTAGTATTCCTCATTTCTGAATGCTGGATTTAAAACCTTTGTGGTTGACGGAGTGTGAGTACTCAGCTTTATGAGAAGTGCTGAAGCAGCTGCTTCTCTGAGAAGTCAGGTTTAGGTGTCTAAACATGCACCAGTTAGGATTTGTCTTTTAACTCAATTGGAAGGCAGGGAACAGAGGTTAAGTGTATTTATCCTCTCCATTTCATAGAGATAGAGAAAATTCATCTGTTGTGTTTCAGTTGGAAATCAAATCTCTCCTTTGAGACAAATGTATAATGTTACATTTTGTCATAATAGATGAGCATTTGAGAGCAAATAAAGAACATGTGTTACCACAGCAAGGTTTGAAGAACGCTTGCTGTGTTGCAAGACCTCTTTTTGTACAATGAGGAAAGTAGTTTGTTGAATAAATCACATTTCTGAACAAGCATCTCCTCTGTGCAGTAAAATGTAAATGTATGTAAAAATTGTGTTTGTGACTTTAATGGAACCATTGTAATATATTGGCATAAGAGATTGAATTAAGTGCAGACTACTTTCATCCTAGCATTTCTTACCTCATGAGAGCTTGTCTTTACAACTTGTAATGTCCTCTAATACAGTTTTGCTGGAATGTTACTAGGAACCACTTTACAGTTTTCCTGCTGTCCAAGCTGGCCTACAAAGACTGTTTGCTTTGATGTTTTTATTCCTTCTTAAAACTGGACCTCAAAATTACTGAAGTCAGTATTAATCTTTCCACTTCTCAGAGGCTCTTACCTGATTCTTTCTCAGTATTCTCTGTTCTTAGTGTTATCATATGTTGCCTACACATAGTTTTTTAATTCGATTGGAACGTCTTTGGCATCCCACTCCAGGTGATCCATGTTGCTTTCAAGTATGTATTTTGGATCATATGTTGCTATCACAATGCCTTTCCATTACCTTGCTATAGACCTAAGCAACCACTATTGCACGTTCTGAACATATAACTGTAGTAGCATTTTTCAGACTTTTGTGGACTAAGTTTTAGTCTTAGGAGAACTCTTACTTTGAATTCTTGAAATATTTTCCCATCAAACCTTAAGGCTGCTCTGTGACCTCTCTTTTTGTAGTCTTTCACCTGGGCAAGGGACCTGAAGGTGATGGTTTGGATACAGGCTTCAAACATCAAAGAAAATTACTTCAGTGGCTCCAGTTTGAGGCTGGTCAATTAGATTGCCTTTTGTTTTTTATTTTGAGGCAGTGTTTCACTGCACACTAAGAAATTTGTCCCCTGAGGATGTGAATGTCTGACCAACACATTGTCATACCAGTGTGGTCTGTGGAAGTCTAAATCTTCAAATCATCTCTCAGTGTTAGATAAGCAATTAACATTCCTAAATTTGTTAGATAGAGACTTGACCAGTAAATAAAAAAGAGTCATGAAGATGGTTGTTTATAGCACGCAGAAGAATGGAACAGAAGTTTGTATTTTAGTCACTTGAGTACTGTAATTTTTTAAGCTTTTTCTTTTTTTTTGTATTACTCTGGGCAGAGTTGTAACACTCATCACATTTGTATTTGTATGACCTGTGTACAGCTCTGCATCCTGGTACACAAATGCCTCTATTTACTTAGCATAATTGCACTGACTTTGATTGTTTAAATGATGGCAAACTACTGAAAATTAGAAAACTAAAATAGTCAAGTCTTATTTAACTGAATTTCTAACTTCTGGTTCTTTCCAAGAAGCCATGATTAAAAAAAATAAATTAATTAAAACCTTTTTTAAGTCCTGCATATGAACTGTTCTGAAGAGGCTTCTTGCTTTATTTAAAAAGGAAAAAAAAAAAAAATCATTCTGTTTGTCCTACAGTCTTTAATGCCATCAGAGTCTACTCTGCCAGGAAGTGACATGTGAGAAGCAGAACAGATTAATGTGATCACAGAATGTGTTCTTGTGATTACTAACTTTTTCCACTTGTTTTCTCTAAAATACCATGCAGGCTATTACTGCTTTCACTGAAATCAATGTAATTCATGAAAATCAGCATTTGAATTGTCGGTTGCTTTCTTCCGAATAGTTTTAGTTACTATATTGCATTGATACTTAATACTAACACAACACATTTCTGTTTGTTTAATGCAAAATTTTCTCTGCGTGAAGCTCAGCGTTACATGAGTGTGGTCAAACTCAGTCTCATTAAGGTTTGGCAGCCTGTGAGTTTTTGTTTCCTCTGGGTCAGCTGGAAAATGTAAGAATCTTGCTGATGGTGGAAAACTATCATTACAGTAATAACAGATTTTGGAAGATAGTAAAGACCCTCCAGTGTTACACCATCATGCTACCTGTGTTTTTTCATCTAACTTGAAGCTGTGTCAGTATTAAAAATCCATGCAATGACAGTCACACAGCTCAGCTGTTGAAAGGCTATTGCTGCAGAATCCCAGCTGCATGAAGCTCCCTTTGTTTGGATTGCAGATGTACCCACACACTGAGGGCATTTCACAGGGGCTCCTTTTACACTGGCTGTATCTTTCAGTCACTTCCTCTTCTTTTGACAGCGATGTTGGCTGATGTTTTCTCTTTCAAACTTTCCTAACTTCCCCCTGGCAGCAGCAAGAGTCAGTTGCTGTGAAGAAAGTAGCTCTGATGCTCTTTGAGAGAGAAGATTAAGCTGACTTAGGAAAAGGTAGAAGCATTCAGTAGCTCAAGGAATCAGAGAATCTCCTGTTGCTCTCTGAAGCTCGAAGAGACGGGGACTGAGATGTGACAGAAGCTATTCTGAAAGGAAACAATCTTCTTATATTGATAAATCAATAAAGCCCTGAAAGGATGGCTTTGACTTGATTGTGCTTTTCCTTTCTTTTGTGGCCAGTGTATCTCCATGTGTGCTTTTGGTTTTGTGGGGTTATTTTGGGGTTTTGGGGTGGTTTTGTTTGTTTGTTTTTTAAACAACAAAAACAAAAACTGTTGTTGGACAAACGTCATTGTGGCTGGTCAAAAGATTCCAGTCCTGTTCCTATCGGATTTTTTTTCACTTTTCTAGATCATCTACTATATATTTAGCTTATAAATAGCAATCAGCTTTCTCTCAATAAGGTATTGCTCATTATTTTTGCAGCAATTGTTTTTCCAGTACCCAAGTTTTCAATAGGAAATTGCCCTCAATTTTAATGACTGGTTGTTCCAATTCATATCTCAAATCTTTTACTTTAAAAACCGCTTCTGTATCTCCCCCTGACTGTTCACATATTTTTCTATCTAAGGAAAAGTTTTCTTCTCTATCTGTTTATTCCTCAGTGTAGTCCGAGAATCTCTGCTTCCCAGCTTAAGTGCTTCCAAGGTAGTTGTCTCTAGATGAAAGAGTAGATAATTTAAAAGGAAAAACTTCTCAAGTGATTACTAGCCATTGGTAAAATAATTAGAGTCTAATTACAGTAGGACTGCTGGTTACTCTCAGTGATTTATACCTGTGATGATCTTAATTTCTGCCAAGATTTTTCCTAAAGTTACTTCAACATAATAGTTGTTAAGACAAAGTTTGTTACTTTCTTAAATGCACTCTAAAGATCTTATTTACATCTTTTACTCCCAAATATTTCAGAGCTTCAAACACTGGGTATCTGTATTGCATACTTGAATGAAAACACTTTCTCTTTCTTTGCTTATATTATGATATTGTTTGGTCCTAGCACATCTTGTACAATAACAAAGGAAAATACCATCCTTGAAAGTCTAAAAATACAGACTGCAACAGAACAGTGGAAAGCAATGCACTACTTAAATCAGTACTGTGAGCAAAGATGAAAATGTCTTGTCGGTTCTGTTGTATTTCTTTTCTGGATCTATTTCCAACTAATGACGCATAAGTAATGCAGCCACAGAATTCATTAGTCTTCTGAGGGCATTTACCAATAGGAAGAGTTCTGGTGCAGAGGAGCTTGGGAGGAGAGTCACATCAAAAGTTCTTAAAAGAGAAACCCAGGGGTGAAGTGAGAGACACTGCTATATAGTTGTATGGCACTTCATGGATGAAGGAGGAGGTGTGTGGTTGCTCCTTGCAGCATTTCCTGCCCAGTCATTCCTTGCCTGTCTCTCCAAGAGATGGCTGAGATGCTAGCTCTTACTTGAATATAAGGATATGGACACCAAGAAGTAGCAATGAGAGAGCAGAAATATATGGCCAGGAATTGGTGGCCAATAGCACATTTAAATGTTATTAAATGATTTTAAACTGATAGAATTAAAACCTCCAGGATTATTCTGTAAATCAGTGTGTGTATTCAGCTGGAAAACGGGCCTCTTGAAACATAAATTTGCTGGAAGTTAGCATCACTGAGTTTTTCAGTAGCTTCTGTAGTATATTTATTAAATAAAACATGTCTTTCTAATTGTCAGTCTTGTGAATGCAACTTGGCAAGATGAAATGTAAGATTCAGGGATGAGGGAAGAAAATTATGTAATACTTCTCTCTCTCTCACTCTCCGTACCCCCACCTTTTGCAGAGCAAAAGTCCTGCTTTTATATTTGCCTAGATAAGTGAACTTAATAGGCTGTACTAGCAAAATTGATGATGAAAAGGGTGATCTTGTTGGTTTATTGTTTATCTTTTGGTTTATTGCACCAATGTGGAAGAATAATCTGGTTTTTTTGGAAGGTGCAGTTTTAGGAGAGGGTCATTTACCTGTTTGGCTCTTCAGTTCAAATTGAGTATTTTTGTTGCAGTATTGTATTTGATCTGTTGGCCAAGCCCCCTAATCCTTTTCCTGCAAATTCTATGGCATTAAAAGAATTGAAATATAAAAAATTTTCAACTAAACAAATTAATGTTTGAGGAGTTCTAATAAACATGTTTTAAGACCAGGCCCCTGAAGTCTGGATGATCCAGTGTGGTGGGTGGGGGGTTGTTTGTGGTTGGGGTTTTTTTCTGTTTTGCACACTGGGGATCAAGATACACTGTACTGTGCTTTGAAAGAGCAAACTGCTGCATAACTGGCATTTGAAATGTGAGAAATGCCCTGGTTAACACGTCAGCAGGTTGGGCTTCACGGAGATAATATTGCATCGGTGCTGTTGTGCAGTGAGTTACACACATATGTGTGTTCGAACTGTCTTTAATCAAACCGTGAAACAAATCACCTGAAAGCAAAGGTTGTTCTATAGAGGTGTAGTATATTTTGGTAACATTTATTTGCAATGGTCCAGAGTAGGGCTTTACCCCAGATAATCAAGGCTGTAAAGTCCCTCATTGTTGCATGGTAGGACTGAGAGGATTGAGGGAGCTTTATGACCCATAGAGAGCATCTGAAGGGGGAGGGAGGAGCGGTAACATTTTCCCTAAATCATGTGCCAGGGAGTAAAGAACAGCCTAGAGGGGGATTATGTCCTCAGATGCAAGGCTGTTTGGAGAAGCTCTTTCATGAAATCTAAATCATTTTTGGCAGCACGGCTTCCTAGAGAAATTTAAGGGCAAGGAATCTTTCTATTAATTGAAAAATACCGTTTTGTTTAATGACTCTAGAGCTATAGATCTCAATTCCCACATTAATAATGCATGTGTTTTTTGGTAGTACACTTATTGTGATTATTGCTTAAAAACTTTGTCTTTCACTATAACAATTTTGCAGTTTTTGTTGTGAAGGGAAAAAACAAGCTTGGTGGTTCTTTCTCAAGTAAGTCTATCAGAGATTTAGATTTATTGTCAACAGTGAACTTATTGCATTTTTTTCTTTGTCAGAGAATCTACAATTTATTTCTTTGTTATTTGAAAACTTAGATTATTTTAGTGTCTGTAACATATTACACTGGTTTAATTATGGGAAGTGCTAGACATAGCCTTTCCTGTTTCTTTGGGTAGAAGACCACGTAGGGGATGAGGAGCAGATGTTGCTGTATTGCTTTTTGTTCCTTTGAGAGAACTATGTTACTTTTAGATATCACTTAAAATTTCCTTAGACATTTCTTTGGCTAGTGGTAATTTCCTTACTTTCATATATTAATTTCTTTTAGTCTTAGCAAGTATGATTAACTTACCACTGGAAAAACCTTTGGTACAGTATCTTTTTGGATTTATTCTTTCTGCCTTCTGGTGCAATTTTTAAGCTGTGCGTTAAAAGTAGCAGAAATGTCAGTTAACACCTTTCCTAAACCCATAAACACTGCTTGGACTCTAAGCACATTTTCACTTAGAGCTACAGCTTAGGTAATTTCCACTTCTTTGGAGTGGACATGTGCATTTCTCCCTTGGGATGTGCATGGTGCTTCTCCTGTCTTGGATTTCATTACCTGGGTGGATCTGACCTGACCTCAAGTTCTGCAAATGTATTTTCCTGGGGAAAATCAGGACGGTAATTAATGACTTGGTAACTCCCTGAAGTCATTTAAAATGCTTTAAAGACATTTGTATCCTAAAATTAGAGATAGAAATCAGACTTCGAAAGTCTTCATTCCTTGGTTGTTGGCTAGACATGAAGTCAGGTGAAGCTTGGAGTACCATTTTGGCTCTTATTTTTGTATCTTCTGCTAAAAGCAAGGTGTGGCCAACAATTACCTGGAAGACAATCAAGAATTACAGGTACTTTCAAAATATATTAATTACATTCTGACTTATTGTTCATTACTTCATTATATTTGTGATTTCTTTTGGCACTTACTGTCTTTTGGGAAGGATTGCTAAAATCATAAGACGTTCCTGATGACTTTTAGGATCCTCAAATTCTTTTTTTGCTTGAGTTCTTTGCAGAACTTGATACAGTACATTATGTTATGGCACATGATGTGCTGCAGGACACCACTAGGTCCTCAGGATATTTGACAAAAGCAGATATTTTTGTTATGATGAAGTCTCTTTACCGTTTGTTAGATTGTGGGAGTTTTCTTCAAATGGACTTGGACTTTCTTCC
Organism: Anabacerthia variegaticeps; assembly: GCA_035583185.1. Lineage (NCBI taxonomy): Eukaryota > Metazoa > Chordata > Aves > Passeriformes > Furnariidae > Anabacerthia > Anabacerthia variegaticeps. The sequence continues at coordinate 34,751,130 of JAWWEW010000078.1, read as the reverse complement.
CTATTCATCAGTCTTATTTTCCAAAAATTTTTGCACTTGGAAAAATAGGATGACACCCAAAGCTTCTGAAATTTGGATAAGGAAAGGTGTAAATCCTTGTAATTGTAGCTAGCAGTTAGACCAGTTGGACTCTGTCTAGTGCTTGGAAGACCTAGGATCAGATTGGGTGTTTGGATCCTGCATCAGCTTCCATGTTTTGTTCTTCAGACTGAAAGGAATGGATTGACTGAAACTCAAGAGAGTTGACTTCAAGTATTTGGTTTGGTTAATATATACAACCATGATTCTGTACAGACTGTTAGGTTTCTTGGTCAGGTTGTTCAGCTTCTTTGCTGGTGCAGGTCTTGGATCAAAATACCCTGTTTCTCAGCTGAGTGTCCTGAGCAGCAGCTTGTTTGGCATTTTGTGTCTTACTGGCCTTCCATCCTTTTCTATTCTTTGCATAGAAAAAACTACAGTTGATTCTGACATAACAATACTATGTTTAGCCTGAGAAGCTAATAAGCTCTGATCATGCAGTGTTAATGGTATTATGTGATTCTTTCCTACAGTATTTCCAAACTATTTTTTTCAAAAATACAATATTTTGTATAAGCTATCCCTGTAAAATCTCAGAAGTTTTGAAATAAAGATGGATAAATTTCCACTCAAAGGATAAATAACCTACAAAGTTTTATATGTGTGTGTGTATCAGTAAGAAATTAAATTATTAACCTTATTCAGTAAGTTTTCTTGTTTGTTGGAGTTCACTGGAAATTAAAATGTAGTTCAGCTGCTTCCTTCAGGAAAAAAAGTTCCCAAACCCTTCTTTCCTTTTATTATTAAGAAAACAATTAAAATCCAAACCCAGGCTTATGTCCCTTACAGATGTTTGTGCAGCCTTGTTTCCTGGGGGCAGGGCAACTCTTGCTCAAGAATGCTTTCTGAAGTAGAGGTGTGGCTGTTCGTCTCTCTCATGAAGGCAGGACCAGGAGGTCTGGGGTGGGCTTTGCGACCTGGTGGAGTAGTGAAGACTCATTCCCCAAATCCCCAGTAGAAGAATCATCCTCATTCTATGTACCTGTGCATGAGACACGCCAACCACAAGGAAGCTGGAGGCATAGGGAATAAACATAGCCTCTTTCTCTGTTTTAGTGGAGGACTTCAACTATAGTGAGAAAGCAGGAGATTTTTATTGCTGAATGAAAGCGAGAAGTTTGTCTTTCTTACACAACAGCCTTTTATGTGGCTTTGGAAGTGCCAAAGAATACAGAGGATGACAGAGTGTAAAAATGTGAATATCCTTTCATGTGGAAGAGTGTTATGGGTGCAGTGTTAAAAGAATTTCCTTTAAGTGTTGTAGTTCAGCTGGAGAAAAGATCCCTTTTCGTTTTTTTTGCATTATACTGTATTAATGAGCCTAGAATAAGTAACTTACAATAGTTCTGTCTCTGTTCTTGAAAATATTTGTCGTCCTATATTTTAAATTTCTGTTATTTTTATTTTTTTGTTGCAGGAGCTAGAGTTAATGCCAAAGACAGCAAATGGTTGACTCCTTTACACAGAGCTGTAGCATCTTGTAGTGAGGTATGTTGCTTTTTGTGACTGCTTTGTTTTAAAATAAGGCTTGTCAGGTTGCCTTCTGTCCCTTGTTCGTTTTTTAAAAAGTAAAACTACTCCAAACATTTGGAATTGCAGCACATTTTTGCAAGTGTGTATGACCTATTGAGGGCAGGTATGTATGTATGTGTATCACTTGCCTGAGCAGGAAGGGAGGGGAATATAAACTTAGAGTTGCTCAGCTTTGGTTTCTGCAATTTCCTTAGGAGAGGATTCTGCACGCAGTGTTTTCAAGTTCAGTTTACTTCTTCTAAGGTGACCAGAATGGTTCAGCATGAGGGAAGTAGAGAGAAATTAAGATTTAGTAGAGCTTTTACAAAACAATCTTTGCATTTCTTCTGGTTTTGTACATACTGTCTGTTCAGCCAGTGAAGAAATAAATGATTCTATAAAAGCCTACAAATGTCTTTTTTTGAGCGATTAGTTAATAATAATAGTATTGAACATGACTTTAGAAAGTATAAGTGAAATGTAGAATGTTTCCTGAAGTCTACCAGTTTATTTGTGAAAATATAATAATGTAAGAAATTAGTTTGTTATTGTTTCTCTATTGTGGTTGTCTCCATAAAAAATTTAAATGCCTGTAGAAGATCAAAACAGAGAGAAATGCTGAGCTTGTTATGTGGAAGAGTTTATGCAAAACTTTCTCCTTTGAGATCCTGAGTGAAATTGATGCTCATTTGAGTATGTCTCAAGGTTTTTTACTAGTAAATTTTTGTTTGAGAAGATAGATTTGAATATTTTGGTTTTGACAAGTGTTGAACTTGAAGTATTTGATCCATGAATTATGTAAACAAGTCTTGTTCCAGGTTTTGCTTTTGAGTTCCCTGGATAAATGGCAGTATTTTGTCACTAGTATTAATAGCCAAGTTATGTGGAGATCATGCTATTCAAAACAGTGTTTGAAAATGAGTGTTCAAGGGTGCCTTATTCCAAATGCTGTTTGTTCTTGAGATATTTTTAGGCTGCTCCTTTGGGAGCTGACCAAAGCACCAAATGCTGCATTCTTCAGAGCTGAGGAGCAGTAAAAGCTCTCCACAACAGTAATGCTTGCAGAGAGGAGTGCTGCAGGCAAACTGGGCTTAAATGGTAACTTCAAGAAATGCAACCATGGTCATATTTTTTAAAATGTGGAAGATTTTAAACAAAATACTAACCAAAGGCAAGTAACACATGTAAACCAGTCAGACTATTTACCCAAAAGGCAGTGATAGGCACTTGTCAGAATTCTCTATTTATAAACACGGTGAGTCATAGGAGCCCATATACGTGGTTGATATATGTAGGAACCATTTTCCAGCTGACAGACATGTTTGGGGCATTAGATGAAAAACTGTAATGAAAAACCTTGATAATTATTTCAGTAAAATGTTTGGACTTACTTGTGAAGTAAGGACAGTTGCAATTAAACAAGGACATTGAAACGTACAAAATATCTGGAATTACGGATTTAGGCGTCAACTGTGCAAGTTGAGGCAACTTCATGTCAAGACAGTCACATTCTAGGCCTTTATATTTTTGTACACTGGCTGGATGTTGCAAATTTAAAAAAAAACCCCTAAGTTGAATCAGTAATTCTACAAAATTCATTAATACATATGTGCTTAAAAATGAGATACTTTATTTTTATACTAGTATTATGGTGCTTCCTTCTGCAAAAGGGGTAATAGCTGCTGTAAAACTTCCTTGTTCTGATTATGGTATTTCTTAATACTTGGTCTTAAAAAGATGAGAGTTAAACTATAATTAGTTTTTTAAAGTACTAAATCTGCCTCAGTTTCTCAGAGAATTGAAGAGCTATTCCATTTCTCATTTAATTTACAAGTCTGTGATGCAGTATGTTCACTTATGTTTGTTCCTATTTTTGTTCCTATTTTTTTAATTGACAGTACAAGAAATCCAAACATTTAAAATGTAATTTGTTATAATATAAATAGAATCAAGAGTTACTTAGCATTCTCCTCATAGCTGAGAATAGAACCTAGCTATTGTACCACAGCGTAGTTCAAAATTTCTAGTAAGAGCTTGTTGGTAGCATGTTTTAAGTTCAAAGCGGTAATCAGTTTTTTGTGTGCTCAGTGACTGAGTTAGCAGTCACCTAAAGCAATTAGTGAATTGTGGGATAGTCACACAGTTGATGTAAAATGCAATAGTCGTCATCATGTTGATATCGCTAACACATTTAATTATTTATGCATTACAATTGTGTGCACTTATTTTAATGGGATTTGTTTATCTTGCTGTAAGAGTTACAATCTAATTTGTCCATTTTTCACAGCTTGTACTTCTAACAAAAGGAAATGAATAATCTTTTTGAGGGATGGAATTCAGTGCAATATTTTAAAACGGTTTTCAGGAGTTTTGCAACAGTGTATGTTGAAACTTTTTGTCACCGTGCTCTGTTTTATCTGTGGTTTCTAAATGTGCATTTAATAATCTGTTCTTTTTGCCATTTCTAGACGTTGACAGTTCAAAACTTTAGCTTGGCAGATTGATGAACATACATTATAAGTTCATAGTACTTCACTAAGCCTTGACAATGAAAGAAATCCTAAAGTGGTTTATTGAGCTTTGGAAATCAGTTGTGATGGCAAAACAGTTTGCCAGGTGGCTGAAGGAATTGGATAAAAGATCTGAAAATGGTTGATTTGGTTGAATCCTGTAGGGAATATATTCATGTTCATGCAAACATCCCGAAACTGGGATTTCTGATAAAGTACAAAGCCCAAAGTGTAAGGTTATCTTTACAAGTGAACAAATTGTAAAGAGTTACATTCCACTGTACTGGCCTTCAATCTAAGGCTGGCATTGCAGGTCTTTACTAAGGGGCTTGTTTTTTTGTGTAAATGCTTTCAGGATGCTGTTCAGGTGTTGTTAAAGCATTCGGCAGATGTCAATGCTCGTGATAAAAACTGGCAGACACCCCTACACATTGCAGCTGCAAACAAAGCTGTGAAGTGTGCTGAAGCTTTGGTGCCTCTCCTAAGCAATGTAAATGTGTCTGATCGAGCAGGCAGGACTGCACTGCATCATGCAGCCTTCAGTGGACATGTTGAGGTAAAAACTTTCATAACTTGTTTTTGACTCATCATTCTCTCCCTCACATTTCTCATGTTTTGTTTCTCAGTTTAGAATCTTATCTCCCCCACCCTCTTGAAAAAAACCCAACCCCTGTTTTGTCTTTGAATTTGTCTATTGTATCATCTCTGTACAGAACAGTTGTGGAAGATAAATTTTACATCATTTAGTTGAAATGTTATTACAATGTTCACTTTTCTTATGACAAAAGCACATTTGCCAAGTTAAGAGCAGTCAATCTAGTAACGGGTAAATTTAAAATGGAAGAAACAGGATATTTTTCTGTTCAGTAAATAGTGAGCGTATGGAATGTGTTGTCACTGAAATGTGGAGGAAATACATCTAATGAGCTCTATTTCACCTAATAATCAAGCTTTGAAAAGTGACTGCTGAGAAATTCCCATTAATTGTACATAGGTAATTGGAGGCACATTGGAAATTGGCTTGCTTTTAGAGATTAGCTTTAGTGAATCCCTTAATAACAACTGAAGATTTGAAAGATTTCACAGCTTTGCTATATTAAACTGAGAAATGTTTTTGCTGACATCAAGTTGTGTGTTCCTTACAGTCACTTCATTATTGCTGCCAAGCTGTGGCAGCCAGTTTTTTCAAGCTTATGGAATATTAAAAAACCAGCACCTTTAAATCCTCAAAAAACACATTTATTTTTGTTTTTTTTTCTATGATTTTCTAATCAGAATTTCCTTTCCCATTATGAATAAAATATTTCTCTTCTTTGTTTTAGATGGTCAGCTTACTGTTGTCTAGAGGGGCCAATATTAATGCATTTGACAAGAAAGACAGGCGAGCTATACATTGGGCAGCATATATGGGTATGTACATATTTCAGTTGCTTACTATTGTGGTAGTTAAAAAAAAAATCACCGTGTCTTTAATGGGTTTATATATCTCCCGGAAAAAAAAATTGCATAATAAGCACTGAGGTTATCTGTGTGTCTGCCATAAAACCATTAATAGTATAGTTCAAGTTCCCTTGTAAATCTGTTTTTTGTGGTGAGAAAAATCAATTTGCTGGAAAAAGAAAAGTAAGGTAAGTGATTTTGTCCTTTAAAAAGGAGGAACCGTGTTCTTCAATTGGCAACTCTAATCACAGATGTAAAATTTTGCAGGAATTCTGGACAAAAATTAAGTACTTAATACAAGGAGCATTTGAAACAAAGGATCATTACAGCAACCCTGGGGATTGTATTTTAAAGAATATTTCATCCCTGAAACTGCAGGTTCTTGCCTTATGATTCTTAGTCCTGGAGTGGGTAATTACTGTCCTCATAGTCTTGATCAATGCACTGGCAGTACTGCCAGAGTAATGTACTTCATTGTCCTTAATCAGACTTGGAAAGACTTGAATGTGCCAGTGAATTATGAAGTGATGATCACAGCATTAACACTCTTAACTTACAATTTGAAACTGGATGATATTGCACTTCAGGTACTGATATCAGTACTTGAAACCTCAGAAGTTAAAGAACTTTCTTCATTATTGATCCAACATGCTTTGCAATATTTTGCATTAGTACTTTTAATGTACTTACATCTGCAAAGCAGCGTCTGTGACAAGATGTCCAGTCACCTTACTCAAGGTGGTTATTTGCAAAATTTTGTTGAATGAAACTTCTGCATGAGATGGCAGAAATCTGGCAAGTGTCAGTGAGAGGACAGAGACGTTTTCTGGTTTGTGCTTTCCTAGATGAGAGAAAAGTCTTCTGTTTTTTGGATAAACTACATTAATTCCAATTCTTAGTCAGTGCTATTTCATGGGCTATTTCATGGGCTATTAACAGGAAACTGTTAATGCACAGTGTTTGGGCAGGAAAGATGTAATTTAACTTATACCGATAAACCTAAATATCCTTGTAGACAATAGAGTAGAAAAAGCTTTTGAAAGTCTTCAATCAAAGAAAAAAGATTTGTGATACTCTCTTTTCACAATTTAGATCAATTGTGCATTGCTCAAACTGTTTGAAGAAAACCTTAAAAACTTTTCCACCACGTAAAACTGACCACAGAATAAAAAAGTTATGGTTTTCGTCATTCAACTATAAATAACTTTCTAGGGTTTATCCATTGTTTCCCTTCCTTCCTGCTTTTCACCCGGCTCCATTGCTGTCCAGCTGCAGTGCTGTGACTGAAATGGACTTACGTTGTTGTGTGCTAGCATTGCCCTCGTTAGCGCGTTGGGATGTTTCTGCAGCACTTCTCACGTCAAGTGCCTTGCTCTTCTGTTTGAGAGTCTTCCACTGATTGCTGCTGATGCAGGTCAGGGGTTTTTTGGGGATTTTATCTTCTCTAAAGTTTTTTCTGCCACTGTTCTTTCAGAGTCTCTATTCCTTTCACTGCTTCCAGTATCTTCTGTATTTGTGTCTCTCATGTAGGGCTTGCTTTCATCCTTGTCCCCACTGTATGTGGGTCAGAAGATGAGTATCATGTTTACATTTCTCTTTCCCTTCTTTCCTACAATACTGAAGTAATTAAGAAGTGAAATATTGCAGCACTTCACATTGCAGTGGTGAACTCTTACGGTTTTGATCAGTAAAGCTGGGTGAAATGGTGCTTTGTGTGCTGTTGGGCATGCAGCATAAGATAAGTATCATGGTGGATGAATGTTTATAAAAACAGCTTTGTCTGTATTTCACTGGGTGGACACTTCTATTCAAACTTTTGGAAATGCTCTTAAAAAGTGAAGACCCTCACTTTTTATGAAGCATTTAAACTGAAAGCTGGATTTGATACTTTCTACTTAGATGTCTGACTGGGTAAGTATAAGCATAAGTATTCAGTGTGCCCCTCACCACTTCTTTAACTAAGGTAAGGGTGTAACCTGGGAGGCAAAACAAAGAATCCTACATCTATCTCTATGGGTCAGTTACAAAAGCAAAGTGCTATAGGTGTATCATGTACTGTTGAACTTGTGTATTACTTTATTCAGCAGACTTTGTCATGATTATCCCTGTGCTTTCAGTGGTGACTTGTTTGGCAGTTAAATTAACAATGGAGCAAGTATGACAGAGTGTTTTGGTTACCCCATTTTCATGGCTTCTTAGCTGGCAGCATCACACCTACTTACAAGGCAGTGGAGAAGCATGTGGCCACAAAGGGGAAAGCTCATTGCCCCTTGCAGCAGTGGTGTGGTGTCCGGGCCCCTGGCCCAAAGCTGGCTGTGAGAGCTACTGCCCACCACTTCAGGGTGGGCTTCCTGCCCTCCCTTCCCTTTTCCATCTGGAACTTCCCCCGATCATCCCTTTCTCGTGATCCCTACTCGACTCTTACTCTAATCCCATTGTCTTAGGAGAGCAGTTAATGCTTTCAAAAGGTAACAGTTCCTCGGAGACCTTCTGAGTCAGTCTTGAAAACAGAGGTTTGCGAAATCTTGTTTGATTTGGTTCTACGTTTTAAGCACTTTGCAAGTAAAGGAAGTTGGGTTTGGGGGGGATGTGTTTTTATGTAAAAGTAGAGTTTTTCTTTTCATGTTTGTGTAATTTTTTTCAAAGTTTCTGCTTAAGATTTAAAAAATCTTAATGGGTGTGTTCGCAGTTGAGGTGATGGAAATCTGACAGTCACAGTGTCTCTTGAGCTGTTAACATAAATTTGCAGTAAATGTTTAATAATTACAAAGTTGCTTTGCCTCTCTAGTTCTGCGGAAGCAGAGGACAAGATTGTGTTTTGAATATACAAATTTATTTTTGCAGTGTAGACACTATGATTGTTCGATGTTGTGTGTGGAGATTATTATTTTATGTTGCTTTTATAGTTCATGATAGAATTAAAAAACAAGAACAAATCTTTGTTGTCCAGATTCCGTCCCAATTAATAATGTCTTGATCATGTTATAACAATTGTAGAATTATTAAGTTTATGAACCTATGCTGGTTAATAAAAAATTGCGCTTCATTTTATTTGTCTTTATTATTTTAGGTCATATTGAAGTTGTGAAATTACTTGTGACCCATACAGCTGAAGTGACATGCAAAGACAAGAAATCATATACACCCTTACATGCTGCAGCATCTAGTGGAATGATCAGTGTAGTCAAATATCTTCTGGATCTTGGTGTTGAAGTAAGAACAAATAAAACTAAGTGATACATATTATTTTTTTTATTGTTTGAAATGCTCCTGTTAGTACTGTAACACACTGTTTATTTAGGGGCAGGTTATGACATATAGAAGGCATGTGAATGAAGATCTCTGGAAAATACTACTTTTTCTGTTATACAGTCACATTCCTCCAGGTGACTTAAGAGCTTTGCAGATTTTTCACAATAATTTGAAAAGCATATATAGTAGGGGTTTTTGTTTGTTTGATATTTCTTGCTCTTAGTTCATTGGACTGGAATTACAATCCTGGCTCTGCCACACAATCCTTTTTGAAGTGCAGGAAATTAAATGATTTTGCTTCAGTTTGTAAAATATAGATGTTACTGACTTTCTCACACCATGTAAATTTTAGAAAATACTAAAAATTGTGAGAAACTCGAACACTACAGCAAGTAAGGCCATATTAGTATTCAAATGCAAAAGAAGTTAAAACGCTCTAACGTACTTGCACATAGAAAGTGTCTTAACAGTAATCTGTGAAACTGTGTAAGGAATCTACATCGTGAATCACATTTTTGTCTTGAAAGCCTGGAGACTGCAGCCCAAGTTCTTTATTGAGAAGTAGATCAGAATTGAGTATCCTGTTGTGTACAACAAATTCTATTCCTATACACACCCACCCACCCACACACCCCCTCAAGAAAATGTCTAACCTTTGCTTTTAGCAAAAACTTGTAAATGCTGTTTTATAGAGATCTGTGCTGTGCTGTGCTTTGTATGTAGTGTTTGCACAGATTGCCACTGTTGACGTTGTTGGCATGTGTGTGTTCTCTTAAATTCCACACAGGAAACTGGTGTGGAGACAATTGGAGGAGGTTGGCTCTCTTGTAAAGCAATCATACTCTTCCCCAGGACGCATGTCTTAATCAGAGGGCTACACCCAGAACTTGCTTTTAATTTCTGGTTTTGAAGAGTTCCAAAACACAATCTTATGACATGGGATTTTTCTTTGTTAGAATTAAATGCTGCATTAAATACATTAAAAAGTTTTCTGCCTACTAACTAATCTTGGGGTTTTTTTCTCTGATAGATGAACGAACCAAATGCCTATGGAAATACACCCCTCCACGTAGCTTGTTATAACGGGCAAGATGTTGTAGTGAACGAACTCATAGACTGTGGTGCTAATGTGAATCAAGTGAACGAGAAGGGGTTTACACCTTTGCACTTTGCCGCTGCATCAACACACGGAGCTTTGTGTTTAGAGCTTTTGGTCTGCAACGGAGCAGATGTAAATATAAAGGTAGGTGTATCCGAAGCCACACATTGATGCTTAAAGATGCAGTACATCTTTATCAGAGATCATTTTTTCAACAAGATTTGTTATGATAACATTTAGAGGTTCCCAGTGATAAATGGAGTACTTGTATGAAAAGTACTGTTGTAAAAATGAGCCAGTATGCTGCTTCAAGAAACTTGTTCAGAATCTGAAAACCTCAGTGGGATGTATTAAATAGACCAAAAGGATAAAGAAGAAGGATGACAGTACTGTCTGATCAATCTTGATTACAGTTAAATGTCAGAATTCTGTATAATGTGCTCTCCCTAGTCTAGCCATGTAAATAAAAGCAAATAATCTGAAAAAATGCAAAAGAACATGTTTTTTCTTAAAAATAAGTGTCATGAAAGAAATCAAAGATATTTTAGAGAAATGTGTGTGAACAGGCTAATTGCTGGAGCAGTTGAAAGGCTGATAATGTAAGATCCTAAAATAATGAGTCAGGCAGATTTTGGAAGGGTGTATTAAAAATACAAGTAGATCAGGCCAATGGCAAGTCTTAACAGCTGGTGTTTTAATAACTCCAGCAAAACTTGGTAAGCATAATCAGTATACGTTTTACATCTCTACTTTATCACAAGTCTTTGGTTGCAGAATATTCCTTAGAATCTAATATTATTGTAGGCAGAATTTCTAATGCACTCAAGCATAAAAGCAAACGATAACCTGTATTTTTTATTGTCTTCTCCAGTTTGTAGTGTAAAGTCATGTGATGTGAGACCTCCTGTCTTGTATTACATTGGTTTATATTCTAGTAAAGAAAATTCAACTATGTTCAGAAATATTAGTGGCAAAATCTGGTGTGTTGTCAGTTTTTGGGCTAGGGGAAGTGGAAAACAGGTATATGGAACAGGGAGTCCAAGTGTTCCTTACGTAAAATGTCTAATTGCCTGAACTATTACCTGCATGTGGTAAAAAGAGAATTACCTGTCTTCTTGTTTCTTTTAAAAAAAAAGAAAAGAAAAAAAATCAGTTTAAGAGATTTATGCTTGAATTGCTTCACAACCTGGTCAGGAGGTGAATGTTAGAATAGCTGACATTTCTGTTTAAAATCGTGATACTTGTTGTTCACTTTACGTAAGCAGTAATTTTCACAGTGATTCACCCTGATTTTCAACTAACTAGTTCTAAAATACAGTTTTGTGTTTATTGTTAGTACAAAACCCATAGCCAACTGAAAATTTGGGGGTAGTTTAAAATAAGCTCTTTGATGTGGAAAAATCTTAGATGTGTGTTCCTGGTCACTGTTACATTTATTTAGATGTGTGGCTCTTTTAATGAAAATGTGCATAACTCAGTTGTGGAAAAATTCATGACCAAAGTGCCTTGCAGAAGTAAGGAGCTGTGTTACAGGGTTTATTTCTAACTTGTCCTAAAATATCCAGGTCACAGTCCATTTATTTTTGTTGCCAGCTTTCTGCTCTGCATAATGTCCCAGACTGGATATGACTGAGTGTTCAGTGTTGCAGGGTTGGTTGACTTCTGTCCTACATTCTTGAAACATCATTTCTCAGAAACATGTGATCTGCCATGAAAATAAACCCACAATGTTAAATACGCTAACGATTATATGTGTATGTTACTTAGACAAATAAGAAAAAAGAAGACCTTACAGCACCTTCTGGGGCCTATAAGAAAACTGCAGAGGGACTTTGTACAAGGACATTCAGTGACAGGAGAAGGGGGAATGTCTTCAAATTTAGAGAGGGTAGGTTAGATTAGATACTGGGAAAAAATCCTTTACTGTGAGGATGGTGAGGCACTGGCACAGGTTGCCCAGAGAAGAAGTGAATGCCCCATTCCTGGAAGGCGACATTGGATGGGGCTCTGAGTTACTTAGTCTGGTTGAAGGTGTCCCTGCCCATGGCAGGGGCATTGTAACTGGATGATATGTAAGGCCTTTTCCAACCCAAACCATTCTGTGATCCTATGACAAATATTACCAAGCCAAGAATTATTGTTTTCCTATATGCAGGGTTGCAAGGGCTCATAACTTTGTGTGTATTTCTGATGTAGAAGAAAGAACTGGGAAGGGCTCCATTTCAGAAAGAGCGTTAGTAGCTTTAGCTGTAGGTTGTGTGTCATTAAAATGTGTTGATTTAGTATGTATCAAAACTGTTAAGTGCAAAATTAAGCAAGTAGGGCTGTGTAGAGATTTTAAGTAATTATAGCTTTAAAACAGCACTTATCCCATTTGCTCATCAAGGTGTTTCCATTGTAATTCTGTTAACATTTCTGTGTATTTATTCCAGTATGAAAGAATTTGGCCTGTAAATTGGCACCTGGAGGTGTGAACAGCCTTATTTTGTGTATGAAAATTTATCACTTGCACTGTTGAGAAGTGCAAGAACTGAGGCAAAAGAAAATAGTTTCCAAGTCACCTTCTGCTTCCCTGGAAAGAGCTATAAAGATATATCTTGGATTTAATCGAAGAGCAATCCCTAAAAAAAAAAAAAAGTTTTTTACACAAAATGTGTAGGTAAGAATAAATTAAAGTAGAATTAAATTAAGAAGAATTAAAATGAGATGGAATTAGGGCATTCTTACTAAGTATTTAGTGAAACCACTGTTCTGTTCTGTTTCCAAATACTAAGGCTGAAGTTCAAAGTAGTTCTTAAAATGGTTATAAGATCTATTTTTCATCCTAATTACCTTGCTTGTGTAAATTACTGATTCAATAATTTCCTCCCATGTGCGACTGCTTCTGTGTTGTTAGGGGTAACAGAGGGGCTATGGATGGTAATCTAGGTGCGGATTAGACAGTACTATTAGAGCACTTTCTGCTGTGAGTGACAGTGGGGAGAGCAAAAAGGAAACACTCTTTATGGCAGATGGAGGGTAAGTTCTTGTGTGTTTCTCTGAATCTGGCCTCATCTCAAGAACAGATTATATGGCAGAAGATAATAGAACAGTAGAAATATGTTATATGCTTTTTATCACCTCTGCAGGCAGAGGATGTAATTTCCTGCTTGTTTTCATAGCCTTGCTAGTGTCTGCTGTAGAACAGTGAATCTTGTTAAGTATTGCTCATTACTTAAGCACTCTCTCCTCACTATTTGGGATTTCCATGCATGGAAGAACACATTGAAATGAGTATGTAATGGGACAGTATTAATTGTTTTATGGGCCCCATTGCTGCTTGAAAGTTCAGTGACCTAAATACAAATAGTTTTTTACTTCCATTGGTGGTACTAGAACAGAAGAATTGTTGCTAGGGGGAGATTTCACTTGGAGGAATGCTGTGACATGATAGATCCGCATTTCCCTTGTCCCTCAGTAAAGCTCAGTAGTCTTGAGTACAGTTAATATCTGAGTAATCACTTGATAGAACACATGCTCTCTATTATTTCTGTCTAGTAGCAACTACTGTTCTTGGCAACTTGTTCTTAGCAAAAAAATCATCTAAAGTATTTTGTGGATATGTGTTCTGTAGTGATAGAGGAGATTTGGCTGATGTCTTTCCCATTACCACATTTAATTGAGGTTCACTGAAGATGACAAAAGTTAGCATTAGCCCATAGCTGTTCTGTCATGTACTGTGATCCTGGCTGACCTCATAAAATCACGCAGCTGTAGCAAGCTTGATATTTAGGTAGAATACCTTAAAGGCATAAAGAAAGGGAAATTGAAGCAAAAGTTTTGAAGGCACCTCTCTGCTTATGCAGTCCAACCTCCTGGCATCTCAGGAAATAGTGCTTTGCTCAGTAAGTAGAGCGAGCCTTCCTGTTTCATTACTTGAAGAAATCATTGGCTACTGGTTCTGACTGTATATCCTTCCCTAGTGGCAATGTCTTAGAAGGGAATTTTGATTGCCATCCTATACATAGCAGTTTGGCTTCAACATGGGAAGTATCCTCTTCATTTAATTTTATACCAGTTCTGTGTTTATATGTTGATAGACAGCTGTGTGTTATGTTATTCCTAGACTGGAAAGGAACCTGAGACTGTTAGACATGAGAGAGGCACTGTGGATAATCAAATCCATTGTTTTAGAAATCTGTGTTAAGTGTAATTTAAGTAAATTTGAGCAGAGTAAATCTAAAAATCCATTATTGATTATACTGTGGTTTTTCATTTACAACAGGAAAATTATTTTGTAGTTTATTTTGCTGTTTGCAAGATCTTACTGAAGTTGTCTTATGAGTGTTCTCACTTGACCATTATACTCTTCAGTTTCTAATACTGTCATGTTAAATTATTCTTGTGTCCTTCTAAGGTACTTTAATAATGTACTCATTGAGACTTGGATCTACTTTTTTTCAGCTCCATCCTCTTCCTCTTCATTAGCCTTCCTTTGAGATAGAGATTTATCCCATCTGAGCTAGTGAGACTGCAGGCTACTTTATCTGAGCCCTGAAATTCTTCTGTCAGTTCACTACACTTATTTTATATGATAATTTTTCTTTAAATTAATAGATTCTCTAGGTTAAAGAATGAGAAAAATGAGGGAAAGAGTCACCAGATGTGTAACGGTTGTTTTAAAGGATCAAAGTAATTGGACACAGAGTATATTAATGGTTGGATAAAGAGAGAAGAATTAAACCATGGGAGAAAGATGAAAGAAAATCAGAGCATAGAGATTGATTTGGAAAGATGTAACTTATGATGTGTTTATTTGGCCTTTTCTTAAAACCTCCAATGACAGAATTAAAATTGATTGTCCAATTTCTGAAGTGGATTTCAACCCCACTTTGTGTCTCTATTTGCATCTGCAATGGATATGTGCATGTTGTCTTTTGGATTATGTATAGTCAAATCTGCTAGCTGGAAGATCTGGAGGTAACTTGACTGTCATTATCAAGTGTTTTATTTCTTTCAATCTATGTCTGAGAAGACAATGTTTCCCATAATAGCATTGTTGTAGGTGGTGTATGCTGCTCTGTGTGGTGAGACAACTAAAAATTCCACATCTATCTTTTCCTAAAAGGATCTCCAGCAGACTTTTAGTAACACATCCATAGAAGCTTTGCCATTTGGTTTCAATGGGAGAGTAAAGATGGAAAGACACTTTTGCACATGACAGCAGTTTGTGATATTTCAGTGTATATGTTCATGTTGTATGTTCCCCCTGCCATCTTTGTCTTTTTTAACTTTGTGTTTTGTGAACACTTCATACTCTTAACAGCCTACTTTTAAAATTTCAAGATGTATATGCGTGCATTCAGGAGTCCTTTTATTTTCTTGTCATGTTTGCATTTTTTTGTGTGCATTTGTAGGAACCTCTTTCTGCGCTAAAGCTTTCCCGTTACCTGTGATAAAGTACGAGGGGAAAATCATCCTAAAATAGTAATAACAGAAAAAAAAAATGGGGTTTTAAGTGCATTAAGATTGAGCTGTAAAAAATTGAAGTTTCCTTATGCACTACTGTTGGCCTACTTAAAGGAGATCTTTACTGGGTGAATGACTAAGTGCACATTTAAGATGTGCATTTCATATGTATGGTAACAATTAGGGTTGAATAGTTGTACCCTGGGATTACTTGTGGTTTATGATAAACTGCCTATAAACATCCCTTTACAGAAATTGCCAAGAAACACATGAGCTTTTCAGTGTTTTGTCTTCTATTATAATGTGTAATTTACTCTCTAGTAAGTACAGCTACTTTATTTCAAGAAACAAACTTAAAGCATTGTTTTCTTTTTGACTTGGGCAAGAGAAGAGTTGGAGATAGGCTTTTTGCTAAAGTTGTCTGTTGTCACCATCCTCTTGAGAGTTATTATCTTAAAGACATAAGCGTGAGTGAGTGGGCATCACTGAGTTGTCACTCACAGCTGGAGGAGTGATTAAGAGCAGCTCTTGTGAAAAGCTTGCCATGTCATGAGGGCTTGTCATTGCCAGCATCCGTCTGGCAGAAGTGCATAGAAATGATTTAAAGGATGGAACAGAGGGAAGAGAAGAATGAAAAGAATGCCCTATTTTGGTGTTGTTTTGGTCAGTTCTGGTGGATTGCTGTGATTGACCGTAAGTAAACACCGGGGTTGTTTTTTTTCTTTTCCAGAGTAAAGACGGGAAAACACCTTTGCACATGACAGCGATCCACGGTAGATTTTCAAGATCCCAAACCATCATTCAAAATGGTAAAAAGGAGGAGGGACTAGTTTTGTGATCAGCTTTCCAGTATTATGGATGTTTTTGTCCTCTTGTATTGGCAGCAACGTACTGAAATTTTTTCATATCCATTTTCCAGTAGTAGACCAGTTAATGGTGGAGTCTGACATGTCTCCGTATAAACGTTTTAAGTTACATTGAAGAACTGTTTCTTTTTCAGAATGCAGGAAAATTGCATAGATTTCTCCTCCATAACTGAGATTGTAGAAATTTTGTCCCATATAATTACATAATACAGTGCTTATCTCTGTTTTGCTTATTATAACTGCCTGGTACCTCTGAAAGCTGTATGGGTTTTAAATTCAAAGTAGTTATTCATTGACAATTATTAATGTTTCTTGAATTATCATCAGTGCTGTTTTTCTAACAAAACTGTCTATACCTATATATTACTTTTGATTATAGGAGCTGAAATAGACTGTGAAGATAAGAATGGAAATACCCCTTTGCACATAGCAGCTAGATACGGCCATGAGCTATTAATCAACACCCTCATTACGAGTGGTGCTGACACTGCAAAGTAGGTAACTTTACTGACATGAATGCAAGCTGAGAGAATTTAGAAATGTATTTATTATATTAACGGGACCAGTATGATTTTTAATATCATCTTCAACTTGAAATAGGAAATATTTTGTATATTATTCTGTACTGTACTTTTAAGTAGCTACTCAGTATATCACAATTTGTAGCAGGAAAAAAAAAGGAAATAGACTTTCCTTTTGTGTATTTGAAATAAAAGCTCTGAAAGTTTTAACAGGCTGTTGCGCTGACTTAGTGCACCCCAATAGCTTGTAAGAAAGCATTTAATATGTGAAGTTAGTTCAGTATTCTAATTAGGTGATTTTTTGAACCCACCATGCATATGCACTTTGGCATACAATAATGTTTGTTTTATTTTAATTGTAATGAAACTGTGATACCTGATTATGGTGTATCTTAGGCGGGGTATACATGGGATGTTTCCTCTCCATTTGGCAGCATTAAGTGGATTTTCAGACTGCTGCAGAAAGCTCCTCTCATCAGGTAGGATACTCTTTTAAAATCTTACAGGTGCTTTGCACTTCATTCTGTATTTCATAGAGTAGCTTTTAATTAATACATTAAAATCTTTATAGTTTACTAGTCACCTGAGGCCAGTGCTTGTTTTTTAATAGACAGTTCATAGTTAAAGTGAATGCAAACTTTTGCAGAAGTAATTTTTTAAAAAGTATCCAAATTGTAATAATGTGTTTATAAGTTTTTAATGTTGTGTTTATGCATTTTGGATTGGCTGTAGAGGTGGGATGACTGGCTCAGGCTATAACAAAGCTTCAAGGAAAAAGATTGATGTTCTGGCTTCATGGAGCATGCTTCCATTTCTCTTCCATGATGTCTTTAGCTTAATAGAGATCAGTCTATTTCTGTGTATTCCTGCAGTGGGGACCTAATAGCCCTGAAGACTCTGTGCACTGCTGCATTAAGAAGCTGTTGCATTATCGGTTTGTTGTTAGTCAAATGCAGCTACTCTTCTCTGTCATTGTTTGACTCCTCCCTGAAGATGTGGAGGTTGTAAGGTCATTACTTCCCATGCTGGCCAGAGCATATGAATTCTGAGCTCTTTGAACCATTGCAATTCAGAGAAAGTAGATTTGTCCAAAGGGAGTTTCAGGAACAGAAGAATAAGAATAAACTAAATGGCTCTATATTAATCTCAACATAATGTTTTTTGAAAAAAGAAAAGTGGAGAGGAGAGAGCTGGGAAAAAGGAAGAGTAAGATGTTGCTTCCCCAGGTTTATATTGCTTGTTAGGGAAACCTGGCAGAAGAACTAAAGGAATATAACTAAAACTACCTACTAGAAAGGCTTTTTATTTACTGTCCTGTACTGAGGAAGCTTGCAAGGATTCACCCCAGAAGGAACTGTCCAATAACTGACAATATTTCAAGTAGATGCATTCAAAATGAGGGATACTCTGTCTCTTTTGAACATGCTGTTGTCCTGGCTCTGCCCTTACTGGAGATTCAGTATGGCAAAGGAAACCCTGCAGAAGACTTGAAAGTGGTTTCTGTGAGTTTTACATGAGTTGAGCAAACTTGAATGTAAATCTAGCCTGGAGCAGATAAGGACTTGAAGAGTAGTTCAGCCCCCTCAGCCTGGAAAGACTGGATGCTGCTAACATGCTAGCATGTTAGCACGTGCTCTTGGTGCAGGGATTGGTATCTGCAGACTACGTGCCCTTTTTGGTTTTGGGAAGAAAAGTCTCCTTTATGTAAACCAAGGATCTCTGATTTTAAAATGTATTAGTATTCATGGGCAAACCTTAATAAAACATCACCATTCTGCCTTGTTCCAGTACTGAATGACATTTGAGTAGTTAGTGGTGGTAAAAAAGTAATCTAGGGATGTGAAAAGACATGAAAGGCTACTTTTCAAATCAAATGGGTAAACTCTTTTGTTTGCCACATAGCATTGCCTATTGAAAAGGGAGAGGAGAACATAGAGGGAGGGATGTGTACAAAACCTGTTTTATGGGATATGGAGTAGGAAAACAGTCTTGAAATAATAGCACTCTTGAATAACACATCCTGTGTTGTTAATTGTTGTTGAACAGTTCTTAAAATGAAAAAAAAAAAAAAAGCCAGCATTCCCAGGTACCAAAACCAGAGATTTAATGAATAAGTTACATTACAAAAAAACAAGACTCTTGGGAGAGCATAGTAGTTCTTTCAAACCAAAGACATAGCTTTGACACCTGATTTAAATATTAGTCTCTGTGTCAAAATACATGGTTAGATATGGAATTGCACAGTTAAATTTTGTGATCTCAGATTTGAAGTTCCACAGTTGAGCCATTTTGGAAAGAAAAAACTACTATGTTCTATAAAGGGCTATTCTGTAATTAATTGGTATTTGCAGCCATCACTCCACCTTAACAAAGTTCTTTCTTTGGGACTAAGACGTTAAACTCAAGGATGAAATTTAAGTAGCTCCTGGATTTAGTAATGCAGACATCCCCACAAATTAATAATAGCTGCAAAAAACTAATAAGTTCTAGCATATTCTTAAATGTTTTCATATTATGTGTATGTATTTTATATTCAACAGTAAATTGAATATATTAACAGAAATATTAACAGGTAAATAGAATAAGAAAGAATACAGCCACTTGCTTCAGAGCAACTAATTGTCTTTTACCTGATCCCTTTGAGTTTTATTTCAAATCCTGTTTTTCAAAACACTGCAGATAGCAAGGGCGTGTTTCAAATGAAGTGATTTTTAATGTTTGAGTCTTTTTTTGCAAACAGCTGTTAAGTTTGCTTAGCAAGCATTTCTCTTAACAGTAGATGACAGCAGTTTTGTGAAAGGTGATGTTACATAATGATTTTACAAAATACTTGCTTTGTAGGTTTTGACATTGACACACCAGATGACTTTGGCAGGACTTGTCTTCATGCAGCTGCAGCTGGAGGGTATGCAACAAAGCCTTGATGCTTTCATATATAGTGTTCTTTTTTCAATTGATCGTTCCTGCTCATTTTTTAGTATTTCCTCTCTGTGCTCCCCTTGGAATTTATGTAAACATGAAAATAATTTCAAGATGGATTTTATCTGCAAACAATGAAAATAAGTTAACCACCTCAATAAGTAATTGCTGGAGTACAGTGTCCAGGTATCATCAGTCTTACCTTAGGTTTATGTTGGGGATGAACTGTTTTTTTTAAATTTCCACAGACGGTATAATTTTTAGAATTTACAGCATTCAAAAATGGCATGCCCACCTCAGATCACTGTAGGACATGAGGTGGAGAACAGAAACATCAGGAAATTTGTTTTTACCAAATCCATAAACAAAATGTCAATCTAACTAAATTAAAAGCAATAATTAAATTCCGGAGTTTAGGTGGATGAAGTAGTCAGAACTACTTGCTCATCACTTAAGTTGTGATCCATATTGATTATTGTTATTGTATTGTAGGTTTTCTATAGCAACTACTCAAAATTGCCTGGAAGAATTGGGTAATAAATTTCATGATACACTTTGTGGGACACAAGAACTCCATGATATTGATATTTTCATTTTTCTGTTTGAGTGTTGTTTAAGCAATGCTGTCAAGTAATCATTCTAAGTCAAGAGGTACTTGATAGATACATACTTGTTGCAAGTGATTAAGGCTAAAATGCTATCTTTTCATACATATAAAAACACCTAACTTGTGACACATTCCCTCATTCATCTCCAGTTTAGGAAAGTTACTAAGATAGTTTTTAAACAATAAACAGTATTGTACATCTATTATGATCATATTCTATTGAAAATTGATTACACTAAAAATTAAAATATTTATGTTGCAACTTATATTTGGACTTCAAAAATATGCAGTAGAAACTTGCCTCTGTGCTGGAATCCTGGTAGCAAAAAACATGTGACATGCAGGTGTTATTGTTTGTTTGTTTACAAACATTGAATTTTTTATTGAATTAGGTTCATGTTCGTGTGCTTTATGCATGCCTTTTGATATTTATGAAATTTATATATGTGGTCTTGAAGTAATTTTTTTTCTTTACTGATTTGGTCCAGCAATTATGAAATCTATGTTACATGCAGAAATGTATTTATCAAAAATTTCGTATTATAGTTCAGTTCCATTAAAAATAACATATGATATGTACATGTGTAGCAGTTCTGATATTCATAGAGGCCTATACCAAGAAATAAAATCTGCAATCATGAGTAATAGTGCATTAATTTAATAGGAATTTGGAGTGCCTCAATCTTCTGCTAAATACTGGTGCAGACTTCAACAAAAAGGACAGATTTGGGAGGTAAGACGTTCTAGATTTGTATATTGTAAAGGGCTGTTAAAAGTATTGCAGAAGTAGCATATTGCTGTGTGGGCAAGTCTGTGTGTTCCAGGCTAAATGTTTTTTTTAAGATATAGTGAATGTCTCTAATAAACTGTGCTTCAGCATATGTTATCAAAAGTCACAAATATAGTTTGCTTATTGTGTTTTGTTAAGTAGGTGTTTGGTCTTGCTTTTAAAATCTAAGTTTCATGTTCAGCTGTACTTTTAGTGAGCCTTTTTTTGCTTATAACATGGATCTAATGTATTTAAATTGCTCTCATCCAAGGACATTAGTAATGTTTTCCAAATAATGTATTAGTCAAACCTATGAATCTGTTGCTATTTATAAGCTTTTTTTAAAAAAATATCCATTATCTTATTACAACTGCTTCACCTTTTTCCTTTCATTATATCTATCCATTTCTCTTTCCCTATTTAAGCTCTAAACTCTATTGGAATTACATTAATTTCTATTTTTAGTACACTATTATTTAAGTTTAGATGGTACGATCAGTACTTGTGTAAAATCTCACATCACATCATGGAAAATATGATTTTCCAGGACGTGAACAGCAGAAGTAGGAATTGAGGAAAATGTTATTTATCCAAAGTTGTATTTTGCTTTAAATTCCACTTCCTTTATTTCCTGAGAAAGGAACAACTATCTATCACAAGTTTTGTCTTTGAAAGTTGTTTTTAATCCTTGGTTTGACTTGGATTTTGGTTTCATGTGTATGTTATATAGAGCAATTATTTCAGGAGGTAGAAAATATTCAAGTGGTTTAAAGTGGAGAGAAATGAGAAAAAGTCATTTTAAGAGATAGGGAAGAGGTGGGACATTTTAAAGTGCCTGACTGTCTCCTTAAAATTGAGATATCTATAACAGCAGTCTCCTTTTAAAAATAGAAATGAAATTCTGAGTCATCTTGGTCCTTTTGAAATTTTAGCCGAATTGGTTTATTTAGAAAATTGTTAATGTATTTAAAGCTGGGATAAGTTTTTCTCTGAGATTTTACATCAGTACTAATATTTCATGGTTTTATTGTTAAGAAGACAAGGTATATTTCAATATATTTCTTTCAATGCCTCTGCTATGTTAGTATAGTTAAAAATAAATAAATAATGCTTTCATTTCTTAGACAAAATTCTGATCTGTTTATCAAAAACATCTGCTTGTTAATTGTTGTATTTTATTTTTACTTCATTTAGTTGCTGTGCAGTTTTTTGATTTTTCCATGTTCTTCCATGTGGCTTGAAATTACTTAACAGAAAATAATATTTCTAATGTAAACTTGATTTCCCTCTACAAGTTTACACAAGAAAATTCTATAAAGCTTCCTTGAATACAAAGTTTGTGCATATTTTGGCTGGCAAATAAATCCCCCAGATATTGTTCTGCAATAAACGGTCCCTAGAAAATGGCCCCATTTTTTAATATTGTAACGATGCGTTCTTCATCACAAGTACATGTTAAAAAATATAAGGAGGATTTGAGTTTCACTTTATTTTGCTTTTTCTGTCTCTATAACATTATTTTGCTGTTATTTACCATTGTACTTTTTATTTAAATGTGTACTAAAGAACTCCACTCCATTATGCTGCTGCCAATTGTAATTATCAGTGCCTGTTTGCCCTTGTGGGATCTGGAGCTAGTGTGAATGACCTTGATGAGAGGGGTTGTACACCTCTGCACTATGCAGCTGCATCAGACACAGATGGGAAGTAAGTGGCATACTTTGTACTAAAGCCTTTCTCATTAGGAACATTTGAGCTGTGAATGTCATGTATGTTCGGCCTTCACATTTGCCAAATGCATTTTTTGTGGTTTTAAAGATGAAACTTGACAGTGTCATGATCAATGTGTATAAAATACTTTATGTAACAAATATTTCAGAGAAAAAAAATGAACAGTAGTAAAGTATAGTGTAATAATTTTGTTATGTCCTATAATGGAGATGTCTGAATTCAGGAATTCATTTGGAATAGAGGTTTTAATCCCAACTGCTGTGTAGTCATTGGGTAAATATCCTTGGTGGGGCTTATTAAGTGAGTGCTGAACAGTAGGTCATTTTACTTTAAAAACGAATTCTAATGAAGGATTGTGTTTTAGGGAAGGTTCTTAATATTGCCCCCAAAATCTGTGTAATTAGTCAGAAACACACTGTGAAGCCAGACTGTGAATTGCAGTAGGCCTACAGCAGGATAGATATTAACTTGACATTTCAGCATAAGATGCGTCATCCATTTGATGTTTGATTAAAATAGTCTTGTTTGGCATTATAATTTTATCTCTTGAGAGTGTACATTTTTGTGATATAGTTACACTTTTACTAATGAAATGCATCCAGAATTCTTCATAAATCCACAAATCTCTTATATGCGTTTATTTTGTAACTAATGGTTATACTTGACATGCCTGTTAATCACTTTCAAGCTTATATGCAAAGTGTATATAGATAGCACAAAATTGATGAGGTTACTTAAGGTCCAGGTATTGTATATATTGAGGAGACTTGAGAAGAGCAGCACTTGCTTGTGCCCACATTCACGTATATAAGTCATGGTGTGCATTCCACATGCACAGTGACACCTGCGCTGGAGAAGTGCTGGTTTGTGCCATACTGGCTTGTTTTAATACAGCACTGTTTAAAAGGTGAGGTAGCCATAGGAAGGAGGTGGTATATAACTTACAGATTGGGTTCTGAGGGCTAAATAAAGAATACTTTCATGACCATTGAACTTACATTTTAAGAACCTGCCTATTTTTTGTAAAGCCAAATTTCAAAATAAAATTGTCTGCTGCTTTTTAGAGGTACTTTCATTTCCTGCTGGAGTTTGCTGAGATAATTTTACTTTAATTGCTCTCTTACAAGTTGAGCTAGGATTAATTTTAGCTTCACAGTTGCTCTGAAAACCTCCAAACTATAATGGTTCTTCAGATGACATCGTTTTGCCATCTGTTTTACAAAAGGCACTGGCAAGAATGCTGACAATACTGCAGGGCTTTGTGAGGTAACTCAAAGGATTGTCTCTGGGACCCACACGGTATTGCTCTTCTGATTAACATTTGGGTCTCTGGAAGACAGGCTTGAAAGCACAATGGCCTGAGGAGAAGCTTTTTATATTGATATAGCAAGATGATTAGTAACAGCTGGAAAACCAGCACTGTTCAGCTCATGTTCAAAACAGGAATGAAGTTAAAATGATTACTGAGTTGGAATATAAAGCCTGGGAAAAAACATGTCAGGAAGCCATCTATATAGACATTCCAAATATATTTGTGTGTTTTTACAGTCTTTGTTCAGACATCTTTAAAGACAGATTTTAGAGACAAGGGTGTTTTTGCTGGAAATTACTTTCTGGTTTGTTCCTGTTTAAGAGTATTTCTTTTGTATCTTTAACAAACGCTTCTGATCTGGAACAAACAGCACTAACCCTCATTTTGACAAGACTAGAGATAAAAACATGGTTTCAGAATGAGGTAAAAGCAGAATCTGGCGGAGAAAAAAACCCATGCCATTTCAGTGTTAGAATTTTCAAATAAATATATGAGCAATAAAGTTAACTTACCTGGGCATTCAGAAAGTTTGATTAATCTCTATTTTAAGAGAACTGTTGAAGACAGCTAAGTACGCAAAAGATGCAAAGTTAATATTTTTTCTGGTTACAAAGAAACATCAAAAATAATTATCTGGTCTGCGCTGCAAAGAATGGGTATTTAAGGATTTTTAGTAGACTTAGCTTCTTGCATCACATTTACTGTACTGTGGTTTTTGTGAACACAGAAGTAGAGAAGGTTCACAAATGTAGAAATTTAGGTAGCCAAGGCCAGTGACATGTAACATGTATTAATAAGCCATGAATGTTAACACAGAATCACCAATTAAAATTTACAAAGAAAGTTAGAACTGTAATTCTCACTTAAAGAGACAAATTGACTCATCTTTGGGTTCTTAGAAATCTCATCCCATTTTAATTCAATTAAAAACATGCAAGCATGGTTACAAGTAATGAAATCCAAGCATTTGTTTACTGGGCAATTAAAATCTGAGTTAATTGGTTAAAAATATAGATATACTTTACAGGTGGCTTTTTATTAGATATGCTGAACTTGTTGTAAAGTCACATCTTCTGTTACACGTTACTCTTTGAAACTCAGCATTTTTTACCTTTTTCATTACCTACCTAAGTCCTCTTCTCCTTTTTGCTGGGCCCAAAATGATGAAGGTGAGACTGCACCTTGGCATCGCTTCTGCTTGTCTCAACTTTTTAATGAGGCAGAGCCCTTTGTAATTAGACACTTCCATGTTCATAGATTTTCCTACAGCTTTTTGCCCCCGTTCATCTTCATTCACCTGGTTTGTTACTTTCAACCTTTTGTGAAACAAATGTCAGGTCTTACTTCAGCAAATAGCTGTAGTTGCACATGAGGTTATTGGGCCCTTGACCTGGTACAGTTGTCTTACTTGTGCTGAAATGTTTCCGTTTCATCACGGGTGGTACAGGATGTCGTTCTTATGATGTACTTGCAGTGTTCCATCAGGCCGTTCCTTGAAGGAACTCGTAGAGTTCTGATGTTGCAGTGTCATGCTGTCTTCCCTCAGTAGATGGCTGATTTAGTAAGATTTCTGCCTATATTTCTCAAAGGTTTGAGGTTTTCTCCTTGGGGTTTTGAATGATCAAGTTAATGCTCTTAATAACATTACTTAGGAGTCATGTTAGATTCCTGCTTCTCGAATCTAAACCTGCCATCTACTCCTGCATATTTTTCACATGACATCAAAGCATATCCATGTCATATAACTTACAAATGTTGAAATTCCCTTGAACTTTCTACCACACCATTTTCCATTAGATAAAGGGAACTAGAACTCTCATACTGTCAGCATATCCATTTGTCACTAGTGGTAATCTGTGAGACCTTTAACTAAACTGCTAAGGAAGAAATATTCCAGGCTGGATTTGACAGGATAACATATTTTTTAGCTTCGTATGCATTTCATTTAACTGATAAAAAGTATTTAGTGATCCCAGAGAGAAGGGACAGTGACCTGTTGTACACTTCACAAAACCACGTGGCTTCACCAACAAGTTCAAGGTCGTGATAGTGACTTTGCAAAATGTTGCTGAAATTGTAGACTATATAAAATTACGAATGAGGAGCATTATTGGTTGGGATCAGTTAGTGTGCACACATGGAGTCTCTTAAAATCAGAAAACCAGGGAGAGAGAGAGTTGACTTGAATCCCCTATTTTCCATCCTCCTGGCTGAGTGTCTGTGGCTGAAACTGTTCTGATCATGTTCTGCCTTATAACTTTGTGTAATGAAAGTAAGGAATGGTAGGATACTAACATGCAAACAACTATGTGTGTTTACTGTATAAATAAATCAAAAAACTAGTGTCTGATAGTGGAAGTGTATTTGTGTGTGACTCCTGGACATGACCATGAAGAGCTCCGCTACTGGTTCTCTTTCTTCTGTACTAAGTAGGGAAGAATGTGCTGATGCAGAAAAACATACAGGAGAAAAATAGCCATGGAACTAGTTTTAATCAAGGCAGATAATTCAGGAGGTGCAGGAGGATTTCTGCAGAGTAGGAGCCTTTCAGATTTTGGAAGTTTTGTGATTAACCTTAACTTTTGATGTAATGGGTTAGGTGTTTTCTAGTTCTAGCCAATATTGTACATTAAATCAGTGTTCCTGTGTGCTGTATTCTATTTTCCAGTTGAATTGGAACAGTTTATCACTTAGCATTAAGTTGAAATTCAACATTTAGATACATGGTTGCATATGTCAATTTGAATAGGTGCCTGGAATACTTGCTAAGAAACGATGCCAATCCTGGGATACGAGACAAACAAGGATACAATGCAGTTCATTATTCAGCGGCTTATGGTCATCGCTTGTGTCTTGAATTGGTAAGAAAATGTATTATAGATGAAAGATTTAATAGCTGCTCTTACAGACTGTGATGGAGAGGCCAGGGGATTCCTTCACCTTGGTTTTTCATCTGTAAGCTGGGTCAATACTGATTTTCAGCCTCTGTGAGGACAAATATTTAAACATGTGGTATTCCTAAAATCAAATCAAGTTGAGGAGCTAATGTGCTGGATACTGGTTTAAAAAGATAATACATGCTTAGAAGAATAGATGCTGTCCCCTGGTTGAGGATGCGGGACATTGGTTTTGTTTTGTTTCTTAACTTAGTCTGTACTGCTGATTTTTTTTGCTGATGGCTGAAATAAAATAGCCACAGGTTATCCCATTGAGAACTGTTAAGAAATTTCACTAATGTCATTTGAAGGAGCAAATGAAGAGGAAGGGAAAACCTGTAAAGAAAGGGTGCCTTGTAAAAATAGTTCATGTAGTTAGAGTAACTACTGGCCTCATAATAGAACTTTAGATAATAAAGCCTTAGTTAGGTTTTATTACTCTGTTTGCAAAAATATGTATGTTTTGTGATATGGCATGTTATATAGTTTCAGTATTTTTTTTCGAATTGCAGTTTTATATTCAAACATGAATTCTGACTGTTTTTAATTGCAGATTGCAAGCGAAACACCTCTAGATGTTGTAAGTGTATTATTTCTCTCTGTTAAAGTACTAATATACAGCAACAGGGAACATGTAATTTTAAAAATACTGCTTATTTTTTAGACTTATTCAACTTTTTCTTCAATACACAGATGTGTTATTTAATTTAAAACACAATTTAGATTTAATTGCACTTCAGAATTTTAAAATAGAAATTATTTTTAAGCCATGTATTTTTTTACCTAAACAATTGTATGATGATGTTATAAAAGTGTGATAATGAAAATGTGATTTGAATGTATGTAGTGTTCTTCAAACACTTTGAATGTTCTAATTCTACTAGTATCTTCCATTAGAACACACCTAAAAGTAACAAATAGAAACGTATGTGTGTAGATATTTAAATGCTATAATGCTTGTGCCTCTTTTGAGACCATTTTTCTTTCTGAGAAATGTTTTTCTGTTCTGAGAAATCCATCCTGCCTTCTGGCCTTTCTGTATTGTTTTCTTGCTGACTTCTCACCTAATCTAAAAACTTACTTGGTTGGTTGTGGGTTTGTTGGGTTTTTTCTACTGCTGCTGCTGTCACTTGTTATTTTCCTCCCTTTGTATACATTTCATCTATATTATTTCATATGGCTGCTTCAGAAAAAATAATAATTTTAGTTTAGTTTCTGATTTAATGATGGCATTGTTACACAAAATTAACCAACTGGGCTTGGAAGATGAGTATGGGGAAGGGGTTGCGGTCACTGCAATTCAAACTCTGTAAAAGGTTGAAGGAGATCAGGAGATACGTAATTCTATGTTATTCTTCCTATTTTCCTCTATTTTTCAATCTGTGTGTGCTGGAAACTGTAACAATTATTGCTGAGTGCTTTTAAAGGTGAGGGGTTTTTGTACTCACTCTGACTTTCTCTCTCTAAGCTAATGGAAACATCGGGTACTGACATGCTGAATGATTCAGACAACAGAGCACCTATAAGTCCGCTGCATTTAGCTGTAAGTGTTTTGTTTTTAGTGATGACAGCTCCTCTGGGGGCACACAGTTGTTGCACAGGTTTATTCATTCTGGACTTTTTCAAAATAGGTTAATAACAATAAACAAAATGCAAACATAGGTACTAATATTCCTGAATGAGATATACAGTGTGATTTTTGCATTTCACTTGAAACTTGCTTCATGGAACAACTTTAATGTGGAATTTTCTAATTGAGATCTATGTTAAAATTTATGCTAGTGAAACTTTTATAAGACTTGTTCCATAAGCAATTATGACTTTTTTAGTCATCACATTGTTTGACCCTCATTGTTTTAGTATGAGAAATATTTTTCCTTAATACTAGAAAAAAGATTTGCACAGAGTAGTGTAAGAGAGTGATGAAACCATTTATACAAATATACTGAAAATACAGAATAACCAGCTCAGTTTGTAGCTTCCGTCTTTCCACTGAACTTCAAGCAGTTGAAAAACCACACTATACTTTCTGAAAATGAAGTAAGTCGCATTCAGTACTATACATATATATCTCCAAAATTAAAAAATAATCCTTATTGCTAGTAAATGAAAGCTATTTGTACTGTATTCTTTTTACTGTTTTTTTTTTAATATATGTTTTATGTAAGAAGCTTAATTGCTTAAGGAATTGCTGAAGTTTGCTTATGTTTCTCACTTGAGATAATCTGAGAATGATGTAGCTATGACATAAAGTGATGAAACGTGCAGTATTCTAAATACTGTTATGCAAACTGGAGGCATAATTTTCTGAAAATACTTGCAGTTGCTGACTGAAAGGATAAAATAGATAGATAGACAGACAGACAAATAAAATAGAGAAAAAACCCCACTACCCTTCTTGCTGAAATTGTGGGATTTTTTTAATTAGTCGTAACTATTGTAACTACATAGATGCTGCATCAGTAACTCTTCTAAATGTTAAAACAAAAATATTATCTTCACAGTTTAATTTATATAGTCCTGGTAAGAAAGGAAAAAATGTGAAGGATGGGAAAACTGAAGAATTTTCTTATTCTTGTAGGCCTATCATGGCCACCATCAAGCTCTGGAAGTGCTGGTACAGTCACTGCTGGACCTTGATGTGAGGAATAACAATGGAAGGACACCACTGGATCTTGCTGCCTTTAAGGGACATGTGGAATGTGTAGATGTGCTCATTAATCAAGGAGCATCCATCTTGGTGAAAGATTATGTTGTAAAGAGGACCCCAATACATGCTGCAGGTATGTGCTAACCACTAACTTCTAAAATTTTCGCTTTTGAAATGGATCATCTTTGTGTTTAGAAGTCTATCATTAATGTTCTAAGAAATGATGTTTAGGAATAAATGCTGACTTTTAAGGTACAACAAAACAGTTGTGAGTAGAAACCGCTATTAATCCAATAAATCAGTTCAGTTCAAGGAGTGTTGTTCCACACTTCCCTCTGGACGGGTGCATTGTCCTAGCTGTGCTGATAGGTGTCAGTGACATGGCCTTGTTTCTCTCCTTGCCTTTGATGCAGCGTAAACTTAGGTGAATTGTGTTGTCTGCCTTGGCAATAAAATACTTCTAGAAATGACTGGAGTCTTGGAGAATTTTGACAATTTGAGAAGAGACATGAAAATTTACTTTTTTTTTTTTGTCCCAGGGATTTAAATGACTCCTGAGCATTTTCAAAATAACAGCAATCCTTTTCTTGCTGAATTTCCTAGAAAATATCTCTAAGCCTACCTTTCTCAGAGTCTAGCATTCATACTATATCCTTATTTTTTCTCTCTTTGAAAATAGGCTTATTAAAGTTGACATTTATAGTAATGCTGTTACAGAAATGTTGCTGTTAAAAGAGCATTATGTACAAAACATCATTATTCTAACCACTTAATTTGTTGTTCATGAGCACAAGCTGTATTCTTCTATTTGATTTAGCTTTCCTAACTTGTGTTAGCATTTCTGTCAGCTACAGAAGCATGAATTGTTGTTCTTATGTGGACTGAATACTGCAGCTGTAGGTCAGAAATAATTTCCCTTCCAAGAAGCAATCACTTATCTTTCATGAGCTGCATTTAAATGTGATTTTTCAATTTTTTTTTTATTTCTTC
Source organism: Anabacerthia variegaticeps (assembly GCA_035583185.1). Lineage (NCBI taxonomy): Eukaryota > Metazoa > Chordata > Aves > Passeriformes > Furnariidae > Anabacerthia > Anabacerthia variegaticeps. The sequence goes on along the minus strand of JAWWEW010000078.1, from coordinate 34,720,490 downwards.
TTTTTTTCCATGTTTTTTAACTGCTTGGTTTATTATGTCTGTGCATTGCATTTCCTTCCCCTTTCTAAGTGTGATTTCAATTATTATTTTATAATTATGCTCATACTACACTTGCTAACAAAATCAGTATATGATTTGCTAAGTATGTAGTTATCTGTGCCTTAAAACAAGCAAAACTTATGCTAATTACTGTATTTAATTATTCCTTCTTGTGGATGTTGTATAAGCATATCTTCTAATTATGGTTAATGTGTGCAATCTCATTTATATGTAAAAAAAAACCGTATCTGTTGGCAGTTGACAATTTGAATCAATTACTTTTAATACTGTAAAGTTGAGAATACCTGATTTCTAAAATTATTTTCTAGTGTTCATATTTTAATTTAAGTTATAACAATGGTAAAGTTGCACAGTGAGTTTTCAAGGTAATGGGCTTTAGTGTGAGCAGGTTACCACTCTGCTTGAGCTATTAATCAAAGGCAATTAATCTAAACCCCTTATTTTTATAATATTTTCCAGCTACAAATGGTCATTCAGAATGTTTGCGGCTATTGATAGGAAATGCGGAACCACAGAATGCAGTGGACATTCAAGATGGAAATGGACAGTGAGTTTAAAGGATAGGTGTTCTGTTTCTCATAAGTTACTTCATTCTATAAAAGTAAAAATTAAGTATTTTACAGTGGTGTTTTTTAACTTATTATTTTAGAGATTATATTTCAACTTGGACAAATATGATTGTATATATTGCAATAAATGTAAGGTTGATGGTGAAAAATGTGCAGCTGGGAGGAACCTAAATGTGTCTTAGTGCCCAGATGCTGAGAAAATGGACTTTTAAATTAGGAGATATTAATTTATTTTCTTGAATCTAAAAAGCAAATGGGTGGCATTCTCAGAGTGAAGGTAGTGCCAGAGAAGATCACTGATGATGTAAATTTTAACAGTGCTGACCAGAAGGGATTGTTATATTTCAGCTGAGTGCTAGCCTGTTATATTTCCAGATAGATCACATTGTGTTTTGCTCTCTGCTTAGGACTCCTCTGATGTTGTCAGTTCTCAACGGGCACACCGACTGCGTTTATTCGCTCCTTAACAAAGGAGCAAATGTAGATGCCAAAGATAAGTGGGGAAGGACAGCATTACACAGAGGGGTAAGAGACGTCCTTTTCTTTCCAGTTTTATACATACTGATTTCAGGTATGAACTTAGTATGTAGTGTTAACTTTCTCATTGTTCTCATCTTGCCATTCTTAGTTTTGTCTTTTTAGTTGTGCTCAAAAGGCTGACTTTTGCCTGTTTGCTTCCTACCCTCAGAATTCTTTTGTACTTCTAGAGGCTCTGAATCTTGCTGTAAAGTATGGACCGGAGAGGTCCTAGAGTGCAGCTTTTTATTGGGGGCGGGAGGGGGTAGTGTTCACGGGAGGAAGAAAGGCATGATGCATCCCATATGCCAAATATTTTGTTTCTAGTTTCTGCCAGATAAGACAGTTAAATGAGCCTTAGAGATTAGCAGTTCATTCTATGTTGTTCCAAGAAAATATTCTGTCATCAATATTATAATACATTGCTATTTTTCCAAAGGAATGGCTGTTTCCAGGTGTAAGAATAATAAGTAATTTTGCTTATTTTGTTATTACCTAAAAATGCAAGACTTTGCCTGAGGTTTGCTTGCTTTAATTATACACCTTGGCTTATATACATGAGTATTTTTGAACTTGCTCTTTCCTGTCTCCCTCTCTCACAGGCAGTTACTGGGCATGAGGAATGTGTGGAAGCATTGCTTCAACATGGTGCTAAGTCCTTACTACGAGACTGTAGGGGACGAACCCCTATACACTTGTCAGCTGCATGTGGCCATATAGGTGTTCTGGGAGCTCTCCTGCAGTCAGCTACATCTGTGGATGCAGTACCTGCAATAGCAGACAATCACGGCTACACATCACTGCATTGGGCGTGCTATAATGGTAAAATACAGCCAAGTTAAAATACAGCTCTAAATGTATTTGTTTATATCGATGTAGAAGTTATTACTACGTAGAAAAGCAACATATAAAGTCTGTCCTCCTTCAGTTTGTATTAGTCAATGAGAGAATATGACAGATGTGGTATCTTGAAGAGGAATGTATTAACACCTAATACATAATAATATACACCTAATAATATAATACATTTTGTTATATACTATCTTCTTAGTTTTATTCTTCAAGGAGTCTTTCAAGAAATTCAGCATAGTACCTTTGAATAGAAATGGGCCACATGTCCCAAAAAAATAACCTTCACGGGGAGTCTTGGGAGGAGTGGTTTCAGATCAGATCTGTTTTTAAACTTGCTTCGTATCAACCATGATAGGCATAAGAAGTTACAGTATATAAAAGTGATTCAATAAGAATTTATTTTTTTCTTCACTGATACTTTTCATGGATTTGAGAGTGAGGGAGGCCTTAAAAGGTAGGAAATTCATTCAGCTCCTTTGCTAAAGATTTTTTTCTGTGTGTTCATTTCTGATGTAGCAGAGGTTGTAATTTATTTCACCTCTGAGTGACTTGATTGAGAAAAATCAAGAAGTAAGGGTTTATACCAGTTATCATTAAGTGAATAACCACTGAGTTGATGCAGCTGAGTGATAATTTGAACTAAAATAGCAGCTCTTTATCACATTCATCAAATTAAACTCTTGCAGCTTAGTCCATTTTCATAGTGACCGTGATCTCTGAATAAAACAGAACTAAGAAATGCTTGATTTGTAGGACAAAAATTTGACAGGACTTGTGAAAATTGGAATCTTTAGACATCAGTGAATGTTGAACTAAGGTGCTCTTCATATATGCATCGAAGATCAAGCAAATGTTGGTTTCCTGTCCAGCAGCAGGGTAGAGGATTTTTAAAATATCAGTATGATGGGTTGAACATGTTCTTTTTAAGACTTTGTTATGACTATTGACTTGGTTTGAGTTTGGATTTATTAAGTCAGTGGAACAAAAATAAACCTCAAATGGTGGAGATGTTTTCATGTAGACAAAGTGGTGAATTGACAGAAGAGTTTGAAATTCAAAATTGTAAAGAATTGATCTAAGTGTTCTGAATGTTCTTCAGACAGCATGAGATTCTTCTACATTTTATATAGTTTACAATGTTAAATGTCAGTTTGATTTTAAGGATTCCAAAAATATCTTAGTTCCTAAATGTAACTCTGTTGAATACAACCAGTCTTTCTTTGAAACTTTGAAATAAAATACTGCTTAATCTAATTTAGGTACATATTTTAGTTGAAACCCATCATTAGACCTTTCCCATTTTTTGTAACACCTAACTCTTATATTTGCTTTAGGTCATGACAGTTGTGTAGAGCTGCTCCTGGAACAGGAAATTTTTCAGAAAATGGAAGGAAATTCTTTCAGTCCCTTGCATTGTGCTGTGTAAGGAAGTGTAAAATTATTCTTCATAAATTTCATTGCTGTATTTAACAAAAGATTTATCATTCTGTAAATAACAGCCTGTTCAATTCATTATAGGATAAATGACAATGAAGGTGCTGCAGAAATGTTAATTGATACACTAGGTGCTGGTATTGTAAATTCAACAGATTCAAAAGGAAGGTAAGAATGCAAATGCACAAAAGAATGTTTGTAATGTCATGCAGTGGCTGTGCTAAATTCTTCAGTCATTTGGGGGTTTTTGTATTTGCTAGCTATGTTAATTCCTCGTTCCCCTGATTTTATTCTCTGAAGGTTTTTTTAATTTTGTGTTAGATGCAAATTTTGAATTTTTAAAAATCCTGTTCTGATTCAATAACCTTGAATTGGCTTTTTATTACACAGGCAACTTAGAGTATGTTTTAAATTTTACCACTTTGTGGATCTCATTTTATGCATCTTTTATTGTTTCTGAAGCAAATTGTATCTCTATTATAAACTACATGGGGGGATTTATTTGAAATTAGAAGGTGACTTTCTAAAGGCAGAAGTCACAACTCCAGCAATACTGGTTGCAAAGGGTCCATGGGAGGGACTAGCCAGACTTTTGAATTTGTAGGATCTCAATTGGGATGCCCCTTTGAATAAAGTCTGGCTGAACGTGGTGGTATTGTCTTTTGGTCTGTTGTAGAACTCCTCTGCATGCAGCAGCCTTTACAGATCATGTTGAGTGTCTACAGCTTCTGCTTGGTCACAGTGCTCAAGTAAATGCTGTAGATTCTTCTGGGAAAACACCTTTAATGATGGCTGCAGAAAATGGACAGACGAATACAGTTGGTAAAGAGAAAACTTTATATATTTCTGCTCTTAGCTTTGTTAATCTTACTGTGGGTGAAGTAGTCTTATAGTTAGCATTCTTGTGGAAATATTGGGCCAAGATTCTGTTTTCATTTTCCACAAATGTAAGTCATATAGACTCTAAGGAATATGCATTTAGTTAATACAGATCTTTATTTCCCCAGAGGTGCTGGTTAGCAGTGCTAAGGCTGATCTGACTTTGCAAGACAGTTCTAAGAACACAGCGCTCCATTTGGCTTGCAGCAAGGTGTGTGTAGTCTGACTTATTAGTGCTGAGCTTTTTGTTATCTGTCACTGCTTGAAAATACTGTTACATTGAAAAAGCAATTTGTGAAAAGTATTTGTTACATGACAGATGTTTGTTCTGTGTTAAGGGTCATGAAACTAGTGCCTTGTTAATACTGGAGAAGATTACGGACAGAAACCTCATCAATGCCACCAATGCAGCCTTGCAAACGTACGTATCCATGGTGAGGGTGTTTTAAAGATGAGTTCTTAGTGTGTATTTTGCTCATAAAGAGGGATGTTTTTCAGAATTTTTTCCCCAGACTGGTTGAATTTTAATTGTTTAACTGGTACCAAGAGTTGAACCGACTTGGAATTGAAATGGTGTTTTGCTCATACTTAAAGTTTCAGTTTTAGATGGGTGAAAGGGATGATAAATAAAACATTATTGTGATACCTGTGTGGCATTACTGCAACCCACTGAGATTACCTGTAAACCAGTATTTTTCTATTTTAAAAATTAACCAGTTTTTCAATTAAAATTCACTTCACTTAACAACTCGAACTGAGACTTGGTCTTCAGAGAACCCCAACTACCTGAGCTATGGTTTTATTCTTCAGCATGCTTTCTGTTTCATGTTTCAAGGATGAAACACCACTGTTAAATGTCATGGAGAATGCACTATTCTTGAACCTTTCTGAAGGTTTTCTCTCAGGTAGAAGAATTAAGCCAATTTGGTTAGCCCAAATCATAAGGAAAACTTAGAAATGTATAGTGTGTCGTGCCAATCAGGATGGGCTATTAAAATGACTCTTCTGCATTTTTTCTTTTAGAGAATATATTTGTGTAACAGACAGTACTTGGCACCTGATATGTAGTGGAGTTATGCACATGAATTGTTAGACTGCTCTGATAATGCTATCACAGACTATTTAGAAAAAAAAATCCACTGGAACTTGTAAGCAACTCACATGTTATTCTGGCAGTCTGGTCTTACTCAAACTCCTACAGTTCTTCCAGTTATTCCCTGAGACCTGCTTGTGATCTGATTGAAGTAAGGAGTTAAAGTAGTAAGGCTCCTTCCTTTGCTTTTGCTGCTCACCATGGTGCACCTCAGGCAGCATGAAATAACCAGAAAGCAGGAAAGGGGTTGATTGCTTCTTTCTGGCTTGAAGAAGGATGTCTTGAGAGAAAGAAAAGCAAAAATGAGATGGGAACAGATGTGGGAAAGTATGCTACCACAGGCTCATATAATTCCACGCACGTGCCATGGCTCATACAGTCTGATCAAGAGATGTCATGAGGAAAAATAGGTACACCTTTGCACCTCCATGAAATGTTTGTATAAATTGCAAGGTTTTAACAGTTGTTTAAAATGCTTTAGCAAGTGTTTAATAACTAAATTGACTTTCTGAACAGCTAAAACAAAGTCCTTTGTGGCAAGATAAGCATAAAAATTGTTGGTCTCTATATTAAAATCATTTTAATTACAGTACATTTTTCCAGTATGTCTGTGGTGTGCAGTAGTTCTTGAATTTTTAATACTTTAATGTTAGCACCATAGATACAGCTGCTCCTATTTGTATCTTTTTCATTTCTGGTCTCTAGGTATGGCACTTGTTTTTAACTCAAAATATAGTTCATAGTTAATTCTAACAACTTTAAGAATCTTAGAATGAATGAAGATTAATATAAAGCAGAAGGGAAGTAAGCTGACTATTCTGTTTCCTGCTGAGTGGTGGTAGGGTTTTATTTAAGCCAGTGGGAACCATTTTTGAAAAACTTGCATTTGAAAAAGATACAATTAGAATATTTGAGATAAAACTACATTTTCCTTCGTAGATCGAGTCAACACAAAATTGATTTATGGTTAATAGTTTGAGGTTTTGAAAAGTAATCTGCTTTTCTTGCATTATACTGTGGAATATTTTTATCTCTAATCACAATGGAATATAGTGGTTTCTAAAAGGCAGATTGATGAAATGCTTCTGCATCTCTTGTAAGCATTTCCATGCAATAAAATATGACTACCATTCTACTGTTAGGATTCTAGAGATTGATGCCAGTGATATGCAGTAACTCTCAGATATGATAATATCTGTTACAACAGTTGAATGAAGGATTTATCAACAGCAGGGTGCAAGGTGTTTCTGACTTTTAAACATAGTAAAGTCTATAAGCAGCCAGGTCTTTGCTGGCAGCTGCTTCCTCACTGTGTGCTGCCATAAAAAGAAGAAGGTTCACAATTGGTATTGTAGAGTTTCTTTGCAATAAGAAAAGAGATTTGCTGGTTTTTCCATCTGAATTATTATATCTACAATATTTATATAATGTGTGCATAACATAGGAACATAAGTACTGCATCTAACTAGATGCAAACTACCTATCTTACTTAATAACTTGTTCTAAGGTTTATATATGAGTTTGCTTGTCTTCACAGACCTCTGCATGTCGCTGCTCGAAATGGACTAACGGTTGTAGTTCAAGAGCTTTTAGGGAAGGGAGCAAGTGTACTTGCTGTAGATGAAAATGGTAAGAAAAATTTAACTTTGTTTCCCCATAAGGATCTGTGGTTCTAAACTCAATTCCCTAAAAAGCACTAAATCTGTGGAAACTTCATATGAGCTTTGCAGTAGGTCTTCCAAAGAAGAAAACACATTGATGATGGATCATTTTAGCAAAGCAGCAGAAGTATAAGGAGAGTGAAAATTCTCCAGAACTATACAGGTCATGGCCTAGAAGTGCTTGGTTTGCATTTATAGTTTTGTGATGCACTATAAATGTAGTTTTATGATGGACCTATAAATACACTAGGTTTGGCATACCGAAAATGGTCAGAAAAACATAATGCTCAAAGTAAAATATAACTCTCAGCTGTTAAGAAGCTGGGTTGAATTGCTATTCATTTTGTCACAGTAAGTTTATCAAAGTTAGCTTTTACAAGCAAGTATGATTTAATGCTCTCAGTTACTGGTCTCAAGCTTCTGGCTCTTCAGAGTTTTTGGCACATACAAGTAAGAAAAATTAACTGTTTTATCACAAATATAAATCATACACTTTGTAAGAACAAAAGAAAATTAGATCTACTTACTCATTTGCGTATTTTCATGTAAGACATCTGTGGTCCTCAGAAGCTGTGCTTTTAAAAGTGTAAGAACTCCATCTCTTATGTAGACCCCAATGTGTCTTAAGTGAAAGCTGTAGCTGGGGTTGGGGAGTGGATTACTTTTTGTTGAGTTTTTTTTGTTTCCTTTGTGGGTTTTTTTTCCAGAAGGGATATGTCTAATTAATAATTCTGATTGTATTTTCCCTTTGGAAAGTTTTTCCTCTCTTAATTTTCACTGTGACTTTCTCTGTGTGTTTCTCTAATTGGACTGCATAAAGTGACATGGATGACTTAAAGATCATTCCTTTCCTAAATTAGAGGGTAACTGCTAAACAAAACTCTCTAAAAGATTGGAAAATACATCTTTTTGATTTCTGTTTCTCATCACATGTATGCTGACTGCAGGCTTCTGATGTGCAAGCAGCCAGTCCCTTGTTAGGGTGGATCTTTGACATTACAGGGGAAAAACATTTGTGTCAAAGTTCTCTGGCAGCCTGGGGATCTGAAAATAATTTTTTTAATTCTGCTCATATTTTAAATTTTAAAGTAACTCTGAGTGTTATCTAATCTTTTTCCTCACTGTGGTTCTTTTCTTTCTTTTAGCAATTGCTTTCTTTATAAAATTTTAAGCAGCCTTGAGAATATTCACAAGGATTTCTTTTTCTGACTGAAGAAACAGGCACTGGAATATTTTGGATCACAACACTGACATTCTCTTACTTTAGCTTAGTCCGGATAAGTTCAGTGATCTGCCATACAAGTTTGGCGTTTCAGGTAGAATTAGATGAAATGGGAGTTTAGTTTTTAGTTTTAGAAAGTTTTAGTATTTTACATGGAAGTGTGTCTTGGTATGTGGAACATGTAACCAGCAGAACCTTGGCTGTTACGGAGTGGTGATCCACCTTTTGTCTTTGAAATTGTCCCTTGCTGTAAAAGCTGCACTGACTTTTTGCAAGCAGTCTCTATTTGTATCTACAGTGGTATAAATTGCTGCTGTATCTGAGCTACACATCATTACTGAAAAATGTGAACTGTGGAAAAAAACCAACATCACTCCAATTACCTGCATTTCAGTTTATAAATAATTTATAAGAAATTTAGAACTCCTAATTTGAAGTCATTTGTCTTTTGTTATATATCATCTCTGAATGTGGTGAGGTCACTTTGGTTAAGAGCTAATGTCAGTGGAAAAATTTAATCCTTTGTTTTTAAAAGATTAAATGCAACTGAAAAACAAATTGACTATCCAGTATACTTCCCAAAAATAGTCATGTTGAGGATTCATTCTCAGTTCTGTATCAGTTCTTATTCAAATCTTCTAGTTCTTTTTCCATGTTTTCATACCAGTCATAAAGAAACTGCCATCACATGCATCTGCAAAATACTGTTGAATTGGACATTATTTATGTAAGCTTACCTGTCTTAAAAGAAATTACTAGCTTTTTCTTTCATTTGACACCATATAAAGTTTTATTTTTTGGTCACTCAACCAACTTTTCAAAATTTTTTATTTTGTAGTGTTTTTTTCCCTGACTAACTCTAGGCTAGCTAAATTTCCTGATATGGTCTGACTTCTATTTGTCATATGCACGTGCACCACAGCAGTGAGAGGAGGCATTCTCTGAAGACTCCATAGTATGGAGTTTTCTCTTTCTAGATTTATCACTACTGTGAACAATGGCCTTTCAAGCTTTCTAAAAAAAGGGAGAGGGTTTTTTGTTTTGTTTTGGGTTCTTTGGAGGTTTCTGGGTGTTTAATTTTTTGGGGTTTTTTTTTTGTCTTTTTTTTGTCTAGTTCTTTTCCAAACATCATATTCTTGTTTATATTGGCATTCCAGTTTTCTGGAAGGGATTTTTCTGTAAGTGCTTACAAGATGACTTGTGCCTTAGACCTCTCATCTCTTTCCCAGTGTAACACTTCAGTTTCTCTTGAGAACTCTCATTGCACTGACTGCATTAATAACCGTCTGATTTTCCTGTAGGCACCCTCATGGAAGCTTTCAAGCCCCAGGGGAGGGAGCAGCATCTCCTTTGGGCGGGGGGGAGCCCTAGTCTTAACTCAGTGTCCGTCACACAGGCTTTGTTTTCTGTTGTGCCAGGAGGCTGCCTCAGCAAACTCTGCCTCTATCGCCCCATCTACAAATGAAGATAGTAATTTCGTTGTTGCTGTGTGATGGCTTACATAGGTACAATAAGTACAGAATATGGGGAACATTATACCAGAATTGAGTAAGATTATTTCAGTGGGGTGGGTGTGTTTACCAACATATTCTTAAAAGAAAATTTAAAAGTGTTTATAGCTATTGTTGCCCTGACATATGATCATTTTACAGTTTAAGTGACATTAAAATATGTTATTATAAATTTAAATTAATACAGATCAAAATAAAGTGGTGGAGGACACAGATGTCAGTGTTTCGTGGTGCAAGCTATGTCTAAGGCAAGAATAAAACTGTGATATTTCATTTCTGCTTATGAAAGCCAGGAGCTTAAGACCTACAATTGAGTATTAGCATGAACACAGTCTTTGGAGAACAAAGAATTTTTAACAGAAGCAAATATTATGTTTAATCTTTACATTGGCCTTTTTTATGGTGAATGGGGGTGCTCTGTTCCAGAAGGAACATGAGTATTCAAGATCTTAACAGTCTTTGAAAGGGGGGAGGGGGCCAAAGAAAAAGAAACTAAAAAGGTAGCAGATGACTGATTGTTTTTCTTCTTTATTATCAAATTACACTAGTGAAAGAAATTATGTTGATTATGACCAACTTGAATAAACTTATTTTGTGTGTCATCTTACCTTCATACAACCTCCAGCAATTGTAGATATTAAATGGTGTGCATCTGAGTATCAGTTCTGAGCTTCTGTTCTGCCTGAAATGCAGTCATCATCCAAGTGTGGCGAGCTCTGGCCCTTGCTTCTGAATCCTCTCAAAATGTATCTCTTCTGCAGACTGTCACTGTTTACTCTGAGCTGTTTAAGTGCTGTGGTACCTTACTAACAATGAAAACATCTGCTGCGCTGCACTTCTGTACGGCCCTATCGCATGGTCAGCTGGTGCGTTTTGTGCTTGAATTATCTGTGTTTCCTTGGATTGTATGCTCCTTTGGGCAGGGACTGTTGTCTTGCTCTGTTCCAAGCATCAAGCACAAGGTCTGTCCTGAGCAAATAATAATAATTCAACTGCAAGACTGTTCCCTGCTTGCTGTTTTCTTAATTTCTAGCTACAGTTATTTTCTATAATGTACCTACTTGTTTCAAACTTATGTGCAATTGTGCAATACAATAACTGCTCCTGAACTCTATCCTAAAACTTAACCTGGATCTACTAATAATATGTTTCCTTAGTAGTTGGAACACTTGCTGGTAGAACAGGCATTGCCTTGTTTTCCATGCTTTCCGAAGGTCTCGATAGAAGTCCACCGTGCGCTTTGCTATAAAGCCATCTATTATTTAAAAGTACTTATGTGCTTTTTACTTGGATGTTGTACACCTTTAAGTTGTGGACTCAGGGTAGTGCACAGGACTTCAGACTCCAGACATACCTGAACATGAGTCTTCCTACTGAGCTCATTGTGGCATGTTTGTTGCACTCAGTGAAAGATGCTGCAGAGGCGCTCCAGAGTGATTTGGGCACACACTGCTGGGTGGAGCCTGGGAGAGGGAACTTGTCCTGCTCTTGTCAGCAGGATTAGCTGTGATCTGTGGTTGCACATACATGACTGCCCTGCTTCTAGAGCTGCCAGTGTCACCACCAAGTGTGCTGTGGTGCTGTAGATACACCTGAGACCTGTGCCAGAACTTGCCCTCAGGTTGCTTTGCCAAATGGTTAAGCCTGAGACAGAGGCAATACACAGATCTCCACTTAGGAGAGTTTGAAGTGTTTTTCTTGACCTTGAATGAGTGGAGGCAAGTACATAGGGAAGGGGGAAGCTGCAGAAGGAGCAGTGGTGGAGGTTTATTAGAGACATGATTACCTGGGAAAGATGTCACAGCTATGTGACCTGACTGCAGGTCATTCCATGGCCCGAGACCTCTTGCATTTGGGGGTTGTCACAGTAGCACTGTCTCGCAGAAATTTGTCTGGACCGGTTGAGCAACCAAGAGGAGTCTGCAAGTCCTAGTCTGCTAACCCAGCTGGCATTTCCTCAAACTTCTGTGGATTTCTTAATTGATATCCCACAAATTAAAGTTAGGCATTGGCTTTATAGTTTATACTGTATACTCTGCCTTTTCAATTACCTGGCCCTGCTGCTTTAGCCAGCTTGTTACTGAAATAGGACAGCGTTATTAAAGGAACTGTCTGTGACAAACAGCTGTGGTGGAACTTTCTGGATGAAGAAACATTTAACATGTTGAGCTGTAGTTTCTGCAGTGGCTCTTTAGTGAATGCCTTCACCCATCACTGTTGGCTGCCATTAGTTGTCTGTCCTCAGTCAGGTGACTTCCTCACCGTTTTCAGATCCAGGCTTTTCTCACTGGCCTAAAGTGTCTGACTGTGCTTAATAAAGCAATTACATATTTGTTGCAAAGCCTGTTAACTTCAAGGTTGTTTTTGTAACCAGGGGTTTAACATTTCTAATTGACAATGCATTTAATTTTTTTATTTTTTAAACAGTGTGGAACTAAGCAATATAAAATACTTTTGCAGCTGAAAGATGATATGATCTTGGAGAAATTTTTGCATTGTCTTTATTTTCAATAAAGGTTTTGTTTTTTCTTGCCTTCCTAGGATACACGCCGGCATTGGCCTGTGCGCCCAACAAGGATGTGGCCGATTGCCTGGCTCTCATTCTGGCCACCATGATGCCTGTTTCATCAAGCAGCACATTACCTTCCCTTACCTTCAATGCCATTAATCATTACACCAACACCTCAAAAACTGTCACCTTTGATTCCTTGCCAATCATGAGGAGTGACCACAGCTCTTACTGTACTTTCAACAACATTGGCAGGGAAGGTGGATATCCATATACGGAAGAAGATGAGCTCAATGACTCAGATTCTGAGACCTATTAGAAGCTACATTTTGTAGGTCTGAGGAGTGAGCCCTCACGCTGGAAGGTCAGACTTGTGCTATCAGAAAGCTGTTGGTGTTTTAATACAGAAAGAGGACAGACCTTTGAGAAGATTTTTTTTATTGTGGTTGCATTAAAAAAAAATCTGTGAGACTCTAGGAAGATTTTTAAGAGCATATTTTGCAGAAGAAGCATAAATTCTTGAATAAGTACTTGGAATCCATGGCAAAAAAAAAAAAAAAAAAAAAGAATGTCAAAACTGTTTTATTTAACTGTATTAATACCATTCTGTTTCTGGTGCCAGGAGTAATTCCTGCAGACTGGGCACCCGACTTGATGTAAATGAACAACACTATTGTTCAACATAAAGAATGCTAGATTTAAGTATTCTCAATAAAACTAAAACCATTTTGAAGGCAATAAATGAGTTTGGTACAGTAGGCATTGTTTGTGCTGCAAATTGCCAAAGGACCAAATAACTTAAAGATTTTTTTAATTAAATACGTTTTTGTGAAAACTGGAATAGGTTATTTGAGAAGTTGTTTCAACCAAACCTTAATTACTTCTGGAAAAGAAGCTTAGATTTGGGTTTAAATGTTGAATTTTATTTTTTTTAATCATCTAAAAGCCTTCCGACACTATTAAATGTACCATGAAAGAAAGCAGATGTACTTTTAAGTTTTATTTTCTTTTTCTTTTAGGTGAAATGAAAATGATCTTGTCATACTTTTATAATACTAAAGTTAAACCAGCTAACAAGGTGAAGTCAGGGTGAAAAATGTACAGTGTAATAAACAAGGGAACGGGTGGGAGATGTGGGAGGGAAGCAGTAATTGTTGCACAGTTTTAGGTTTTTTTTAACTTTTGGGTTTTGGGTTGAGTTTTTTCTTAATTTAAAAATACATGAGTAACTTGGATACTATAAAACTGCATCAAATTAATTGAAATGTCTTTGATAACCCTGTTGTGACTAAGAATTCTTTTCAATAATTTATCCACTTCCTTACATCATAAATTTGTATGTAAGATTAAAATTGTATATCCCTATCACCACCTTTTTTTTTTTTTTTAATCCCAGAGTTACAAAGTGGGGGAGTGGGGGGGGGGGAAAGGTGAATTTTAAAGTAATTTCCCTATTAGAGAAAGAAGTACAGTGTCTGGTCTGTGGGAAGAGCTGTGTATCTTTGTTGTGCTCCATTTAGAAAATAAACAGCAGAAACAGGTCCCTGTAATGTAGTTCAGACTTGCCCAAATTTTATTTTTTTTTTTATTTATAACAGACTACTCTGGTTTTTTTTGAATTGCCTGAAAAATGAAAAACTGACATAAGTTGAAATTTTGTCTGTTAAATATGAATATTTACTTTATTTGGCTCTGCTTTAACTATAACTGTTACTTTTCAAGTGAATTTGTTTATGTACATGCAAGGAATCCTTGCATGTCCTGACAAAGTACAAATAAATTACTACAAACTGATTGCAATTTCATTTTTATCCTTTTTTGTATTGTGAAACTGGAAATCTTTGTAAATTACAGCTCCTTTTCTGAACATAGTGTGGAAACATGGGACAATATTTTGATCTATTTGATAATTTTATGGGGCTTTTGAAGAATTAATGAGCATGTAGATAGAAATACTGACTGCTTGAATACTGCATTTACCTGCACTCTTCCAGTACTTCAAGATTCCTGTATATTTTACTGAGTGTAATAAAACTCAAATGCGAGTTCTACTAATGAATAATTTATTTGTATGTACTAACCATTAATGACAAAATCTCTTGCCGAAATGTTAGAACTTTTAAAATCTACTTTATAAAGGCTTTGCCAGCATTTTAATTCTAAAGTGAAGGTGAGCTATTTAAAGTAATCTTAAATGTTAAATTATGTCATTATTCCTTTAGAATTCATTTTAATTGTTACTTTTTTTAACCATTTGTGCCTATGTTCATTGTTCATTATATATGCAATACGTTTATCTGTGAGTGGAATTAGATGATTCCAGGGAGGTTGTGATTTCTGTGCTTTCTTCCCTCTGAATGTGTCGTGGCTGTGGCTGTGTGGCTGGCCATGTAGGCAGCCCTCAAAAGATCCGTATTGGCCTGTCCTGAGATTCTCTGCAACTACTGATACCCAAAGACTGAAGCAGCATGGACCCGGTTTTTCCTCATATACTTGTGGGAAATCTGAATGAGAACACCAGGTAGCATGTCTGTTCTTTAAAAGGTAATAACCTCTGCATATTTCTGTTCATTAAACTCTCTGATTTTTGTGGATTCAAAGGCACTGTGAGATGGTATTAATAGGCCCTTGTTATCTATGGTGACCTCTGTCTGACTCCAAGATGACGTGTTCCCTCAGTGTGTGGTGTCTGTAGCCAAAAGGCACTTTATAGGAGGGGACACTCCAGTCTTACTGGATAATTAGCAGTGCAGTAGGGGCCAAGCTGCTCCTGTCCACTGTGGGCCTGGATGACAGAGAAAAAGCTCAGATGGCATTGGTTTGTTTACGAGTTAAAGATTTGGATTCAGAATACAAGGAAATGCAGAAAACAGTGCTGTTGAGCATGTCTGTGTCCTTATGTCAATCAGAAATTATGCCTTCCTTTCATTGCTACTTAACTTCTTGAGGAAAAAAACTTTGTGTTAAATTGCATTATTTTTAGGTTAGCTTTTGTGAACTTTTAAAGCTAAATATCTGTCTTTTTATTGCAAATTGTTAAGTCCATTTAGGAATTCAGAATTACATGATTTTGTATCTTATCTATCTCATCATTACAGTTTACTCAGTGAGCCTGTAGATTGCAATTTGCATGTATTTGTACAAACAAACAATTCCATTACTAGCTGGCAGTATGGATAGGACTGTAATTGTGCCTTGTAAGTGATAATTGATACTATTATTATAAAACGGTCTAATTCCAAAAATGGAATGTGATTTGCTTAAAGACCATGCTACAGTTGTTGGAGACCACTTTCTTAATGAGAGCTCAAGGAACAGCAGGTTCCTTGTTTCTGAAAGCAAACAATGCTGTCGGTGGCTGGTGGGGGTTAAAAAAAACCAACCAACCAAACAAAACCAAACAAAAAACCAAAGTGTTGATACCTCTGCTGGAGGGCTGTTCATTTCCAGAAAATTATATTGGAGCCTCCATTTTTCTAAAAGAAATCTTTTTGTACAGATGAATGTGGCACAGTTATTCTTACAGCCTTTATCCAAACAATATCTTGGATTTTCAGCAAGGGAGAGCAGTGAGCCTTGGCTGGACCACTAAAGCAATATATCAGAATAAAATAAACTCTTTTTGTCCCGGGAAAAAAAAGAAATCAAATGGACTTAAGGAATGAGGACAGCTGGCTCTGCTCAGCTCTCTGTACTCTGACTTCTGCAATGTTTTACAGGTTGCTCAGTTGTCAGGATAAATGTTCTGCAGAAGAACATGCCAAGTCAGTTAGTATTAAAATCATAGGCTGAGATGTTACTTCTAGAGTGCTGTGTTGCAGAATAAATGCTGGATGCTGATAAAAGAATCAGTCTGTCTTGCCCCCCCCCCCCCACATGCCTGAGAGTGACCCTACTGTCTTGTAATTCCTTATAAAATCCTGACCTCCATGTCTCCTGCTCTGTATTTCCTCCTTGTATTTTTTATAACCTTCACATGCTTAGATGTCTCCAAAATAATTGTATAAATATATGTGGAACAATCAGAGCTGGAAATAACCTTAGATTTTAAACTTAGATTCTGGTTGCAGTTGGGTGGGGGGCATTCTGGTCATATATTTTTTTTAAAATTCTGACTTATCTATGTCCTGGTTTCAGCTTCCAGGCTAAAGAATTAACAAATGTTTGGTTGAAAAAATCAATATTTAAATCCAAAGTTTGTTTTGCTTCTTTTGGCATCTACCTATAGGGCACTAAAGATCCTAAAGCTGTAGGGAAGATGACTAAAAAGAAGCATGAGATAATGTTTATAGATTCTCCAATCAAATTAATTCTGGTTTTGAGAGGAATTAGCCTTCCTGTCTTGCCCAGATATTAATGTCCATTTAAAGACAACTACTGTAGTAATCCAGAATAACATGCTCTATTTACATTCTAGTTTAGAAAAAATTAAGAGAATGCTCATTAAATGCAGTTGGTTGGAGATAAGAAAAGTGTTTTGGTAGCTCAGCTTCTCTTATGCAAAAAAAAAGAAATGTTGTGACCTCGCTGTTGATCGTGCAACAGCTGGATGAGAGAGTCATCCTGTAGAAACATTGTAAGCAACAGGGAATACTGCACAAAGAACTGGTTAGCATTGCGAGAAGTTCGTCATAATCGTGGAACGTTTTTAACACTTCTGGATGTCTCCAGGGAGCCCGTACTACTTGATATGCATCAGTGAAGTTCACATCTTAAAAAACTGACATCTAAATAAAAAGGGTGTTTATGGAAACAGCAGTTCTGGAGAACTGGAGGTCGTGCCCTTTGGCTCAGTGTACCACAGGGCAGGCGAGGGAGCTCCACAGGCTTCCATGGCTCCAGCTGCAGGAGCAGGAGGAGGACCTGGCAGGAGGACCCTCATCTCCCACCATTTTGTTCTGGGCCTCTGCTGATGGTACACGTCCACTTCCCCAAAAAAATGGCATGGCGCTTTTGGTTAAAAACCATTGATTCCTGAGGACAATAATTCCTGATAATCCAGTTCTGGTTGGAATCAGACTAATAACATTGGAGGGAAGGGCCTTAATTAATCTCTTAATAAGGAGCTTAAACTTTTAACACTACCTCCATAAGTCTGGATTTAAACTCAGCAAAATTCATTTTAATATCAGAAAAAGTAAGTATTTAAATTCTTAAAGTTGGTCAAGGAAATTCATATAAATCCTTAAATCCAACATGCAGTTACTGCCTCCTGTAGTAATCTCAATGATTTGTGATTACTTGCTTGTAATTCTTTAATATGCTGCAGAAGTTGACAGGACAGTTGGAGAAGAATTCTGATTAGGATGAAAAACCTGTTTTGTGGGGGTTTTTTATGTATGTAGCTGTGACTCTAAGTTGGACAAGATGAGAATTTATAAAACTGAGTCTCCAGGCATTACAGACTGAAAGCTGAGGTGTTAAGTGCTCTCAGGAACGTGCCGGAATTCTTGGGATGATCATGGGCAGGGCCAGGAGTTGGACTTTGATGATCTTTGTGCACCTCGTCCAACTCAGGATATTCTATGATTCTATGAAATGTGAAAAGAGATGCAGTGCAGGCCTCTTTGTTAGCATTGGCTTTTTGCTTTTTCTGGATTCCTTTTCTCAGTGTAATATCCATATGTTTTGAAGAATGTTAAGTGCAAAGGTGTCAAGGTGCATTAAGTCTGAAATGATGAAATAACTGGCTGCTCTTAAGAAAAATACTACTATTGTGTCCATGATTATCTGTAAGCCTTAGGACAACACTGCCTTCCTTTTACTGCTTAACAGGAGATGCAAATGGCTGGCTGGACACTGTGTCACCCAGGGCCTCAGTCTGATCTGTGTGTCCTTTCAGACCTACTGAGAGAAAAATGGTCTGAAATGGCAGCCTCAGAAAGAGCATTTTGTTCAGTGTTCAGCCATCTAGAGCCCAGGAAGATCAAGAGTGTTTTGTTTTCCTTTTCCTGTGAGAAAATTAGTTGCAGTTGTGACTAACATTTTCAGTTTCTAGAGCTTGTCTTGCAGCTGAACATTCGTGACGGGAAGATGAGTGTCCCTGCTTGCAAGACTTGAAGATTTATTGCGGCTATTTCCAACCTGTTATCCCAATTTCTTTAGCACTGTATTTGTCTTCAAATAAAGCAGTATCTAAATTATCCATGCCTCCCTGGTGTGCTGTGCATTATTTACATTATGATCAACTGAGCTCCATCCCATGCTATGTTTTGGTAATTTTCAAGCTCAGGTCTGGAAAGGAATCTTGCAGTTTTTTGCCATGTAACTGTAAACATAGTTGAAAAATGGAGAACCTAAAGAGCCTTTCAAGCTGTTTTCACATTGATAGTGTCACTAAATATTTAAAGAGGGGAAGAAAAAACAACTTACATTCTCTTTTTTCATTAGAATTGCAATAGAAGCAGCTAGAATGATCGCTGTTCAGATTTACAACAGAACAAAACAAAACCCGCTTTCAAGCCTTGTTAAATGACAAATGTGCAGATTTTCTTCACTTTGTACGTGGGAGCTGACTTAGTTCTGAAAGGTTAAGGCTGAGGTCTCAAGTGTTCTTTTATGTTAATAGATTAAATACCTTAAATAGTTTTAGGGCAAAATCTAATGGTTCGTGTCCTATCCTGTCTGTATTTTCTGTCCCTTGCCAAACTTTGTTACTGAAGCTGTCTGCATAGTTTTCTTAAAATCTTAAAAAATCTTAGAATCTATTAGCATCTTAATGAGTGCAAGCTTTCTAATCTCTTCTACAAAGAGTTTGTTTGACCTGCTGTGGGTATTGTCTCTGGTTTCTGACCTGTGTTGCCTACACCTGCTCTCCCAAGCCAGGGAGGAAGGACAGCACAGTGACTCTGAAGTATTTTCATTGCTTTTGGCCATTAAAAACTTAATGGAGTGATAACACTCACTTCAACTTGTGAATATTTGGGGTTTTCACTTCACTTGCCAAGATGTGCCTAAAGGACCTTATGCCCACTTGTGCATTGTGAAGGTCTCTGATGTGAACAGATTGTACCAGTGTGTCATCAGTTCCTCAGCCTTTTCACGGTCCTCTTGGTAAGTTCACTCTGAGGTCCTGTTTGCCAGCTGTTCCTTTGGTGTGTTTTCTCTCACTGTCAGTGGAGTATCCCCACATCCACCCTGAAAACTCACTGTGAATCCTGAAGCAGCAGATCGCTTAGGAGGAACCCCCCAACACCTCTGATTCGCATGCTGTTACCCTGCCTGGACAGAGAGTTTCTATGGTTGTCTTTCCCTTCCCAGAGGAGCAGTGTCAAGGCCCCTTAAAGACACCATCCCCTGCTGTCTGTCTCAGAAAGGAAGTTCCTTTGGTGTCAGTACAAATTTCCAAATCCTGATTTCACTTCAGTCGACAGACCAAATGGTTTCAAGCTATTTTAGACTTCAGCTGTACTTCCCCTGTGCCAAAAGATCCTTGTACTGGCTTGGTTCTGTTCCACTCTCAGACAGAAATGGTTCAGAAAGCTTAATAAAACTTGAACAGATATCCATTGAACAGATATTAAAAGATGGGCTGCATTACAGAATGTTATGAATGTGAACATCAGCCTTGCTGAAGGCTTCTCACACCTCAATAAATAGTAAGTAGCTTTACTCACATGAATACAGGTTGGTTTGGAAACAGGGCCATGCTGGGATTGCTGCTCCAGCACAGACTTCCAATACATTGTAGGTTACTGCATGGTCACCCTGTTTCAGAACAGCTACATCTGTTGTTACTCAAACATCAGGATGGGCGGGAGGACTAGATACTCACTAGTAATCCATTGGTCAGGTACTGTCTGTTCTACCTTTTCCAGCATCTCTTTGCTAAAGGCTGCTTTTTTGGGGTGAAGGGAACAAGGTATTAGAACACACTCTAATAGTTAATGCCTGCTTCTCTCAGGGAGGAGGCAGAGAAACATGCCCCATGCAAACAGGCCAGAAGGTCTTGTTTTCTTACAGTTTTAACATACCCAAAGTTAGATTAGCTCTTGAGACACACTTTTCAAGTATTTCACAGGTAAATACTTTTTCTTTCCATAAGCATAGCAAATATGTGTAATTCTATTTACTTATTTAGCCCTATTGTGATAATGGTCTGCTTTGGAACTAAATTCCAAAGAGTATTTTAGTGCATGAAGCTGCATGTTTTTCAGCCTCCAAAGCAGAGGGTCCTGAGAGCTGAAGTCTCCAGTTGTTCATTGTTCCATTCTTTCAGACTTGGTCATGTGGTACTAGAACCAGAGCATAATAAGCACTGCAAATACTTTTCTGCCCTGTACATCCTGGAATTTGTGCAGCATTGAACAAGAACAGCACTATGAGTGCCAAAGAATGATTTTTAATAACCCTGAGGTGGAATGGCCTACTTTTATATCAGCAAGTTTATGCCTAGTGAGATACAGACATTCCCCTCTCTGCATTTCTGTCCAATATATGCTGCAAGATAAACAAACCTATTGTTCTCTATCAAAGCTATGTTCAACAGGGCCCTGACTCACAGTGATACAGGTTGGAGAAGGAAGGTTTGAGACAGCCGTAGTGATTTGAGTTTGAGCCTGCTCAGACCACCAAAATGGAGACTCACAGCTCTCCTGTTAGTGCTTTGCTTCCCTCAGCCTGACTAACAGTCATAGCAACTCAAACACAAGGACTGGACCAAAGGAACAGTTGTGTTTATTGCATTACTCAACAGCTATTATGCAGATAAAGTCATAACAGCCAATAAGACCACATACAATTATAATGCTTGAGAATACATTAACTTGTCTGAATTTTACCCCAAATTAATATCTTTTGAATAGTCTCTCCCCGACTTCTTCACTGCAGTATAACAGTTATAACACTTAATCTAGGAAAGAATGGTGTGTTTTACTCACTCAGCAGCATGAACCTGCCGTCTGGCACATGAAGAATTGATGTAAAAACCTTGCTGTCCCTCAGTTCATTATGCGCTTTTCATAACTCCTCTTGAATAAATTCATGAAAAATGTCTAAGATGTCTTAAAGTCAAAACACTCTTGTAATGACCAACCTCTCTTTTAAACAGGAAAAGTTAAGGTATTCAAACAGTATGTAACATGGTTGTTGATATCCATTGCCAATGTTTTCTTTAAACATAATTTATTGGGAATTGTGTCTTACTGCAGTCTAGTTTTCCACAATCATTTGATATCCTCTTCCCCAAATTAGATATTCTGTAGATGTTTACAACTGTAACATTCAGCTACTGTTAAAAGCATATGAAAAAACTGGGAGCTCAGCTTTTGACTCTAAGAAATAAACAATCAAGGCACCCTAACCAGAAATCAGAACCCCAGCACATACAAGCGGTATATATGTACACCTACATATTTTTGTGCCTGTCATACACAGTGTGCTTTCCTTCCCTTTCTTATTTTTTTCCTCTTGCAATGGTTTTCCATTTTATTCATTTCCATACTCAAAGCCAGGATGCTAGAAAGCCAAAGGATTAAATTAAAAGGAACAAATTCAGTTGAAATTAGTTATTTTCCCAGTTTAAAACATCTCACCACATTACAGCATGCCTTTATTTTTGCAAGGCAGTTCTTTCACTTCTGGTAGGACATAAGCTACCACAGTACATACTGTACTTACAGACTCTTAGGGCAAGTGCTTTGCTTATCATTTCAAATGTGGAACCAAATCAGTCAGTCATGTAACAAACACATATGGACCTCTAGGAAGCATGGATGTTCAACAGCTTCTGTTAAGAGAAATACTCAGAACGTACAGGCAGTTGTTTTCTGACTCAAATATCTGTACTAGTCCTTTTCATACCATCGTCCGTACAGAGCAGCTGTCAGTAGGCCAGAAGATGTTCTATTTTTACTTATGAAATAGTGGTGGTTTTTCCAGCCCATGTGGTCAGCAAAGTCCAAGGTAATGCCAGATGTCAGCAGCAAAGGAAAGATGTAAGGGGTGCTCATATTTCCCCATAGCTGGAAATCTATCAGAGCAGTGGCATCTGTAACCTCCTGTCCACAAGTGCTAAAGCTGAGACCACCACACTTCACTAATGCACAGGCCTGGACATAGTATGTGCCATGCACTGTATGGAGCCCGTCAAAGACTCCCAAAGCGTACAATTCATCAGTTAAAACAGCTCTCCGATAATTTAAGTAACAGCAAAGGGTATTGGCACAAACCTGGAGCTCTCCTTTTTCCCCCCATACAGGAACAAAAGTAAAGTTGTCATACATCATTTCTGCATAAAATGGGGGTGGTAACTGTGCATTTCCTTTTTCAGATACTCTGCCAGGAATCTCTCCTTGCTCCTTAAAGCAAACTCGATCATCCAGTGAGGCGCTCGTAAAAGTCCTGCATGAGTCATGTAAGTTCTCTCTGAATCTTTCACTACTCTCCAGATTGGTTTCATGACCTGTGGTAATCACAGGAATTTCTGCTACTATGAGCTTGCCACCATAACTTTCCATGTTGTGGTAGATGAAGGATTTGACTGGAGTGTATATGCCACTCCCTGTCATGCCTAAGGTAGGGTGGTGGATATTAGCTGCTAAAATATTGACATTGAAAGCTGTTGCAAAAGCTTGTTGAAATTCTACAGCAGACAAGAGTGGGAGTTGGTTCATCCAGGCAGTTGGATATACAATTTGTTTCAAATTGTATTGTCTGATGAGGTTCACTGCAGGCTCAAAAAAGAGTATATCAAAGCAAGTGAACATGCCAAACTTGCCAGCAAAAGGGGTATCAAAGAATGTGTAGTCAGGCTCTGGAGGGGTATCAAAAGCGTATTCAAAATAGAGATTGTGTTTGCGATATGTGGCTACCAACATCCCATCATTGTCAAATGCCACGTTGGTGTTGAACTGGTACCTTCCATCAGGCGGACAGTGAGGATCACTGTGCTCACAGGGTTGCTTAGTTCCTAAGTTTGCCACAAGGAATATTTTGTTCTTCAGTGCCATACAGCTCAGACGCTGAATAACCTGGAAAACAGTATGGAGAAATGTAGCATTTCAGAATAAAACACCACAGATCAACTGAAAGCTTTGCCAAGGCAGCATAACTGATCTGCATGTGCCTTTAGAACAGCAAACATCTAATAGTGATCATTTTCTACTGCAATGTCTTGTTCCTGCAACTGGATGTTTTTACTATAAATTTTTAAAAAGTGATTACTAGCTACACTTAGAGAAGCAGAGATGTAAATAAATAGACTTTGTATAGTTACAGAAAAGAAATACAAGAAGTTACAGACCATAGTATTAATGGGATATTTCTTCTGTGTCACAGAGCACTGTACCTAGGACTGCCAGTGCTGCAACCCCCAAACAGGGTCTGACTGGCAAACCAACCTCTTGCTTGCTTGGCCATGATCATTGGTAGTAGAGATTCATAGGCCAAAATAGGTCATCGTTTACAACTGTGATTCATGTTTGCACACAAATTCTGCTTAGTAGGTACATTGCATGATTTCTTTCATTGTATTGGCTACTGTAAGGTTAATAAGAATTAACAGTCTGTATTACTAAGCATGGTTATTTTCAGTTCAGGTTCAGAAGAGCCAATGAAAATACTATTTTTGTAACCTGGAGGTCACATCTTATATAATCACATGTGGTCTATGTCAAGCTGTGACTTCGATTACCTTGCAGCAGATCAAGTTACTTGTGCTAATCATTTTACACACGATCACTGAGTCAGAATGTTATGATGCCATTAAGTCACTAAACTCAAGTAACAAGAATGCACCAGAGGCAAAGATGCTACTATGTTGTTTTATATAAAACAATGTTGTTCAAAATAAAATCACACACAACATCTCTTACTAGAGAGTAATTGCCATTTTGGAGGTTGGGGAGGTGGAGATGGCAAATCCAGATGGCTCATACAAAAGCTATTCAACTTGCATGTATGTATCTAAACCCTCCTCTGCTAAGAAGGATACCAGCATAACCTAAGCATCCATGAAAACAGAATCTGGCACTACAAGTTGTTAAACTTCCTGCTCACTTGCCTAGGCAAGACAACTGGAGCTATTTCCCACCTGGAGCACAAGCCCAGCATTCAGTTATCCCACCCCTGCAGACACCACTCCTATGTTTACCTCTGTGTCATTGAACAAAGAGGGCGCTCTGCATGGATTCCACTTCCCAGAGTGTGAATGCAGGACGAAATCTAAGTAAGGATAAATGGAGCTTCTGGTGAAGTTGAAGCCATGGATTCCATCTTCAGGAAAAACAATGATCTGTGCCCCCTGCATGTAAAACAAAGACATGTTTTGTAGGCAAAGGAAAAGAGGGGATCCCATGGGTAAAAAGACCTAAAGAAAGTTAAGGAGCATCCAATTATATTTGGCAATAATGTAGCTTCAAAGTATTTTTCCTTGGACTTCAACATAGGTGTAACTATATAGCAGGTATAACTGTATAAAAAAAAAGAAACTTATTTAACCTGACACATACCTTTATCTTGAAAAATAATGTTTGACGTTATTTTAAGGGAGTCCAAAGAAGAGCAGGACTTCATCCAGATTCTTGCCAAAAGTGTTCTTCATTCACACAAGTCATGAGAATGACATGATTCGGGTCAAAGACTGATGATGTTAAAAACTTGTCTTAATTTTTTTTAATCAGAATTATGTTATTTGCAGAAGAACTTTGTCAGAGGTGCTGTATGGACTGTATCAAAAGTGGGTGCAGCATCACTTAGTAGATTAGAAATACAGCGTTGGGCAGGGTGCTGGGAGTATTGATTTCAGAAACAGCTTGACTGTGGAAGCAGTGCAGAGTCTGGTAGAAATACAGCCATGCCAGAGCTAGGCTGAGTCTGCCTGAAGTTCAGGGACAGCTGAGCTGTTCCTAAAAATGAGGTGGATTTCTCTTAGATCAGTCACAGTATCAATCATTCAAATTCCTGTTACTTTTCAGAAGTCAGTTCAAACATGTTATCTATGCTATGGCTGTGGGATAATTTATGGGTCTTGGGTGCAGTGCTGCATAAAAATAGCTATTATGTTTCTGCCCAGTCAGAATGTCTCAAAAAAAAAATAAAATCATACTTTCAAATTATACAAATGCTAATTTTTCTCTCCCAGAACAACAGATCTGTGAAAATTGCAAGTCAGTTCCTCTCTGTGTAGGGACAGTAACACTTGCTTCCTTTGACCAGAGCCATCTTTGGGAAAGGGGGCTCTGCATAAGAACAGCCAGAAATACTAGTCTCTCTCCTCTAAATATATTTAGACTGAGAACCATTCCACAGTAGGGCAGGAGAAAGGAATGGAAAACTTTAGTTCCACAAAGTTGTTAATGGTGGAACATTAATTTCCAAAGCATTTAACCTCCGTAGTTTTTAGAAACATTCAAGAATTTCCATTGGAGAGAGCACTGGAACAAAATCAAACCCAAAGACAGCTGCCCATAAGACAGTCTTTCAGTGAAAACATTCCATTTAAAAAACCAGAAAGGAGCTAGATATTCAGACCAAAATAGAAAATTAATTTCCCTATCCTAAATAACTATAGGCATGTTTTTCCAAGCTTGGAATAACCCGAGTCAGGCAGGATGCTAATTGCCCTGATTTCTTTTCAGAGCCGCTGGCAGGTCAGAGTGTCTGAAAACCCAGACCATAGTTATGTATATAAATATGGCTTTAGTTGCCCGGGAGCAGAAATGTGAAAGATTATCTTCAAACAGCAGTTACCCCATATATCCATGGGGCACACTCAGCTGCTCCGAGCTGGGGCATACCTCTCTGGCAGCAGCCACTGCCTGCTGCTCATAGATGTCGAGGTTCCTGCCCATGAGCTCCAGCGCCGAGCGCCGATCCACCAGGGCTGTCGGGTTCGGACTCAGGATGGACTCGTGCTCGTACACGGCAGCAACATAATGCCCCTCCCTCCTAACTCTTCCTGACACCACTTGATAGAAGAAAAAGCATATGGACAGCTTCCAGCACAGATCCACCATGGTGTATGCCATAAATCTAGAGGGGGAAAAAACAAACAGGTGGGGTTATGGAGCAAAATATCGTGGGAGGATTTTAAATTCATGATTAAATGTGGACAGTAACTGAGATTCTTAGCAGTGTTTGAACTGAGTGCAGTGTTTTTAAATTTCTGAATGACCACATGCATATTGGTTCTAAACCTTAAATCTATCTATACTAGTGCCTTAAATAACTCTGTCCTGTTTGAAAGCATTTTAGGTTCATATATAGTTCTGCTGATCTCCTTGCTTGGTCTCCCTTCACAAATAACTTTTAACATTCATTTATAGATTATTTCACCATGTATCAAAACATTTTTGGGAAAAGTTAAAAGCAGCTTGCAAATTTGCAGCTGCTCACCCATTTGGTGATGGGGGATGTATTTAAAAGTAGCATTTCCTAAAATGACTTGAACACTGTATTCAGTAGTCAAGTAGAAATAGACCTTGTTTTATCAATACTGAAACAGATGATTGCCAAAGGAATTATTCTAGCCACTATTTCTGCATTTATCTATCTTTCTATCATGAAAATGTCTCTCCTAATGGATTATGGATTCACTGCATTCCAACTCCACGTATGTAATAGGCAAATATTTCTCCCACAGTGCAGCTTTTTTGAACATTTATAAAAATGTTGAGCTCAATTCAGATCCACATTCCTCCTATACAATCCAGATAGGTAAGGTTAAAAATGCTTTAACAGTAATAACAATAAATAACAGCAATGAGAGCAAAATCATAACCTTGGTGCCCGTGATAGGCAGCAGATTTGTTTGCTTAACCAAAAAGTTTTAACATGTAATAATAACACTTATAGGAGCCCAGAAGTAACTTAAATATTTAATGCTGCTAAGCTCAACTACTTATTCATATTTCCTTGAGCTTTAATTAGCCAATGTATCCATACATACATGCTTTCAAGGGTAAATTTATTTAAAGCACAATAAAACCAGAATAAATCCTTGTCATCTCTGTAATCAGATGGACTAAAGACACTGCATTTATATAAACAGTTTTGAAAAGTTATGTACAATAAGCTACCCTTGCCATTCTGCATCTTGAGGAAAACATCCAGTAGCTATGGGGGGTGATTTGGCAATGCAAATCAAGAACAGAGGGGTCTGCTCTGTGCAGCTCAGCTTTGCAAACAAAATACCAAAGCACATGTGAAGATGTAAACCAACAGCAGAGCAAGGGAGAGGAGAGGTGGGAAACCTCACAGTTAAGGAACCTACTGAAAATAAACAAACTGTGTGGCACTTCACTGACATAACACTTTTCTATTTCTGTCACCCTTCAGAACCAAAATGCCTATTTAGGACAGGAATGGGTTCTAGTCAGCTGCTCTTCACTAAAGTTGTCAACTAAGATGTAATTATAATTCATCATTACAAGTGACGGAAAGAGCTGGAGAGTTTCAGACCACGGGATGGAATTGCTTTGTGTTAGAAAAATTGCCTTTTTGCCTTCTAAGCCAAACACACCAACAGAAAAAATTAAAGGTAAAAGGCTTCTACAAAACGTTGTTCTTTACAAGCACGCTTGGAGAATTATTTTTCTGCCATAGTTCATTTTCTGGTGGTCAGAAACACTCAAAGTACTAGTTTGAATCTCCTCCTCATTTAGATGCACAAGAGGTTTAGCACTGAACATGCAGCATGCCTACAATCCCATCTGGCTAACCTGGGACAACTAAAATAATAACTGCAGTAATTCCTCCAAGTCCTTTCCCTTGGCTGTGATTACTGCTAGGCCTGCAGGTGATGGGTGAGCACTTGTGTGAGTGCTTCCCAAAGCCTTTCCCCTGCTTGACAGCTTTAACAACAGAACTGCTACCTATGGATTGCTCCTAACAGGGAGAGCTGTGACAAGCCCCAAGGCTGGGCTTGGCTATGCTAAGCTTTCCAGCAAAATAAGGACATCAATGGGCTTTACTCAGCCCTTAGGCTGTTGAGATTCCAAATATATCTCTGCCACATCCTGGATTTTTTTCCTACTGAAAAATGCTACACCATCTTATAAATCCTTAAGGAGAAGTTAATTTGCTTAGGGTCTATAGAGCAGTCACCTCACCTGAGCCACGGCTTTAAATTTTCATGAACTGAAATTATATCATGAACTGAAATTTCATTTCTTTTTCTGTCCCTTTCTTGTGATTTATGTGGTCTTTTGCCTGGCAGAGAGGCTCCAGCAGAATCATCTCACCCAAATACAAGTATTTCATAGCAGTATTACTGTCATCCAGTCACAATATTCCAGTTATAGGTCCACACAGAGGGTAAAAAGACTGGTGTTCAAGTTTGGAATGCCAGTTTTCCCCGCAGTGACATTGCAGACTGTTTTCCTATTCAGTTTTTCAGATATATCTAATCAACAACTTTTGTTGTTTAACTGGTGAAGTAAAGCATCCAGTCACTTTTCAACAGCTTTGGAAACTTAGCACCTCTCTCCACACCTGGATTTATAAACAGAAAACCAACGCACACCCTGTTTCTTAGCACTTCTATATTCAGAATAATCCAACAGACTACAAAAATAAAAGATGTAGCACAGCACTAGTCTGGGTCCTCTTAAATGATTAACAACAGGCACATGTTAAACTACGCCTGACATATGGTATAGTAACCTGAACAGTACTAGTAAGTAACATAATAGCAACACAAGCAGTAATACATAACGATAGCAACATAAAAAGTAATAATTACTAGGCAAATATTAAATTGGCTGTGAAAAAAATCAAGTCTTTTTCACATTGAATTATATACATGGATTGATGTTGCCATTCTATTATATATTATGCAGTATATAATAAAAGTACATTAAAATAATAGTGACATTCAAGGGGTTATTTTTCCACTGATCCTTTTGTCTACTGCTTTTATTTGCTGCATTAGATTACAGTATTTTACTATGTAGATTTTGCGAAATTTTTAGTTATCTATTTTTTTGTTGTTTGATGGGTGAGAGCGAACTTAACGCTGCCATCGCTAGTGGTATCGCTGGAAGAGGGGCAGGGACACGTCAGCCGTGTCGCTTCTGCGGGGACGGGCAGAGCCAGGATGGGCTGTGCGCCATCCCTCACCTGGGACTTCGGGCGGGTGTTCCGCACTCCGCCTCGTCGGGCACCGCCCCCGCGCACAGCCCGTACTTTGCCCCGCTCCGCGTTCGCCTCCTCTGACCCTCCCCACAGCGCCGGGGCGGCCGGGGGCGGCAGCGCGGCGTTCCCATCCCCTATCCCGCATTCTCTATCCCGCATTCTCCACCCCTCATTCCGCACCCCTCATCCTCCATCCTCATCCTCACCCCGCATCCTCCGTCCCGCGCCCCGCCCCCTGATTGGCTGTCCGCCCTGGCCAATAGGAAGCTCTCCCAGGGTACGCCCCCAGCGCCGGGGGCGGTACCCGCAGCCCTCGGTCCCGCCCCCCCGCTCTCTGATTGGCCGGGCCGCCTGTCAGTCACGCGCGCGCGCCGCTGTCCCGGCGAGGCGGCGCCGCCATGGCGGGCGAGGCGGAGAGCGGGTCGGAGAGCGGGGCGCAGCTCATCGCCCGCGCCCTGCGCGGCCAGGTGAGCCGGGGGGCAGGGGCCGCTCCCGCCGGGCAGCGTGGGCCCAAGGAGCACCACTGTGCGCGGCCGGACTCACCCCGAGCGCCGCCGCAGTGTGGGAGGGAGGGAAGGAAGGAGGAAGGAGGGTGGGCGGGAGGTGGGAGGTGCCGCCGCACGGCCCCGGGAGCGGCCTGGCCCCGCCTGGCCCCGCCTGGCCCCGGTACCGCCGGGCAGCGATGCTGGCCCCGGGGATGGCGTTCCACAGCCCGGCACTGATTCCCCTCTCCTGCCGAGCCTGTCCTTCCCCGGCCCGTCCCCTTTTCCCCCGGCCCGTCCCCTTTTCCCCGGCCCGTCCCCTTTTCCCCAGCCCGTCCCCTTTCCCCAGCCCGTCCCCCTTTTCCCACGCTGCCGGTGCCTGTGGCAGGTGCCGTGCCCGCTGGATGTGCCTCCCGTGCCTCCTTTGCCGTGATCAAAGCTCTGTGTGGTCTCCCAGCCCGGGCTGGTGCCGACCTGGCCCTGGCCGCGGCAGAAGGCTTTGCCTTTGCCCTGTGACACACAGGGAAAGGTAGCTCAGCTGTAGTAAAAATAAGCATGGTCTTTATCCCTCTGTGCAGAGTTATTTCTTGGGGCCCTTTTGGTGTCAATTTCCCGTGGAAGTGCGAAATCACGGGATGCCATGAGGCATTTTCAGAGTAGATGAAGCTGACTTGCCGAGAAACAGGGAAGTGACAGAGAACTCCCGAGTCAGAGTTGGTCAGTAGAAAGCACTAAACATGTATTGACCATTGTCCCACTGCTTGTAGGCCTCCAAAATCCAGGGTTTTCTGAGGGCTGAGCTGCAAATACCAGCTGGCACCGTGTATGTTACCGCAGTGACCTCTGAAGTTCTACGTGACTGTATATGTTGTTATATTGTAGTTTTTGACTGCCTGTGTAGCTAGCATGCTTGTATTTGGCATGTGCTTGTTAAAGCTGTCTTTGGAGGGGAAAAAACCCTGATTTCTTACAACATTTTTCTTTATAGAATGTTGAATACATGTTTGGCATCGTTGGTATTCCAGTCACTGAAATTGCAATTGCAGCCCAGGCAGCTGGAATAAAATACGTGGGAATGAGAAATGAACAGGCTGTAAGTACATATTTATAGTGGAACCAAGCCTTGCCCTAACTGCTTTATAGTGGAGTGAAACCCGGTTTATGTTTTCTTACTTGAAAGAATGTGGTCTCTGAGTGTACCTGTAAAGAACCTGTAGAGAAGCAAATATATACAAACATGTTTAAAAGGTGTATTTGATTCCTTGGAGGACTGGGAATTCGACACAGACTTTATATTCCTGTAGGCCATTTAGCAAATATTCTAGTTTTAGCTGTGGTTATTAACATGTTTTAAATTAATTCCCTCACGTATCTGTAATTAACAGGGAAGATTGCTTTGTGCTGCCAGATGAGATGCTGTCCTATTTATCACCCTTTTTGTTTAGTAGACAAGAAACACTCTGTTGTGTGAAAGATGAGATACATCTGCTTAGTGGAATGAAAATAAGATCAAAACTTGTTTTAGTATCAAAATGTCAGGGTTTCTCTTCTTTGGGGAATGGAAAAGGATGAATTAAGATGCATCTTGTAGTGAGTTTTGGTTTACTCTTTATCCTCAGTGAAGACATAGAGTAATGGCTTGGCAGAGGAGATGGTGAAAGATTATATAATCATAATATAATTATATTCAAGATATGCTCCATATTTACACATCATAGTTTTAAATGTTTAAAAGTTTATTAGTTGTGTGATCTGGCTGTGGCGAATGTGTATACAGCTGCTTCCTTTATTGGTAAAGGCAGTTGTATATGATCTGAGATATATGGAAAATTAAGGGTTTTTTCCAGGGACCCAGTTTCTGCCTCATTTCTGTGCCAGATGTAGCAAAACTATTTCCTTGTAAAAGTGCTCAAATTCTAATTAGTAGTGCTCATAGGACACAGGACCCATAAACAAGTTAAAATACAAGAAAAAAATTTCAAGATAATAATCAAGCACTGCATTTATTGTTTGGCATCAGTTATGGAAAATTGACAAGTGTTGTTGACAAAATTATCCTTATGTCCTCATGCTGCCTAGGGAGGTGGTGGAGTCACCATCACTGGAGGTGTTCAGGAAATGGTTGGATGTGGCACTCACTGCACTTGTCTAGTTGACAAGGTGGTGGTCAGTCAAAGGTTGGATTCAATGGTCTTGGAGATCTTTTCCAACCTTAATGATTCTGTGGTCCTTTGAAAAGCCCGTAAAACTGCAGAATAGGAGACCAGATGAAAGCATGAAGTTAGAAGGTAAGTAGCACTACCAATAGCCAAAAGCCAATCTGCTGTGGCCTGTAATATGGCGTAAGTTTGCCAGAAGCAGTTTAACCTGCTCCAGATGCCCTTTGAACGCTGAAAAGTTGTTTTGCAACTCCACAGCAGCATGTATTTTTTACATCTGTCCCTGGCTAATTATGGATTGCTGTGATTGTTTAGAAGACTGATAACCGAGATCAATTTTAAACTTCAAAAAAACTTTTACTAGGTTGTTGTTCTGTATCTGTAGAATCACAAGGATATTCAAGACAGTTTCTCCTTCCATGTGAAAATTTATAAAAAGTCTGTGTTATGACTCATTTAAGCTGAGACAGCTAGAATTATTCATAATTTAAAGAAAGTGTATAGTAGCTTTTTAAACTTCTAGGAGGAGATTCTGTGTTACTTATTCTTATCACAAGAGTGCTCAAATATAACTGAAAACCCAAATCTCTACTCGATTTGAAAATGAAGGAGATAGGTTCTAAGGCCAAGAGCTTACTTCAAAAAAAGCAAAAAGTTACGAAAAATTTCAAAATTAATTTTTTCCACTGAATGTTAGAACTTGCTGAATTCAAGACAAAGCATGAGAAATAACATGAAAGTGTTGGCAATGTCACATATGTGATTTCTCGAGTTCTTGTGCCACCTGCAAGCTTCTGTTTCTGCTTGATCACATATTGTCTTTTTATGAAGTGAAGTTTATATCTGAATTTTTAATCAGATAATAACACAGGAATAACATAAAGACATATTCTGTAATAACACTGCTGATAAGCTATGCTAACACGTGTTGTAGATGTTACTTTTGTGAAAATTATTCAAAACACAATTTTTCTTTAAAATGTCAAAGTAGCTAAAGCAAAGTGAGGTACCAGCAGTGGAGTGAGAAGTACTTCAGCAGCTCATCTTATAAAAGAATCCCAAATGATCTGATTAATCTCTCCAGTGTGTTAGTTTAACCTTTTGCTTAATTTCTGACATACAGTGAGTCATTCCAGTGATGACTGGATTTCTGTGTGTTGTCTTTCTCTCGCAAATCCCTCTTCCATGTTAGTCTGGAATGCAGTGGAAGGCAGAAGTTTCGTGCATTGTTTTAGCATTGGGGTTTTTGTTTGTTTGGTTTTTATCTGGTTGACTTTTTCGAATCCCAGATATTCCTAATGTAATATCCTGTAACAACAGGAGCCTGAAATCTAGAGAGGAGTCTTGAAATTTTTCACGTAAACCTTCATGAACGCACCTTACAATGGGAGAGTGAAGAGGTGCTTTTACTTACATTTAAGCTCTGATCACCAGGAAATGATCTGTACCTCATTATTTTCAGTGCTTTTGTTGAAAATTATGTGCAAGATACTATGAAATGTATACATAATAATAATTGTACAATTAACTACAATATTTTCAACAGGCCTGTTATGCTGCATCTGCTGTTGGATATTTGACTGGCAGGTACATTCCGTGCTTATTAGTATTTATAATGTAATTTCTAAAATATTAATAGTATAATATTAACTGTGTTAGGCTTAATAGTTAAGAACTAGAGTGGTTTGTCTGTTTTGGAGCTGGGACTTTTTAGTATGTGCAGATGTAGGGCAGTTAAAACAGCATGAATGCTAAAATATCAGTAAGAGATACCAATATTTCTGTTGCTATGATTCAGAGCAGGAACAAGGAGGTGCTTAAACTCATATAATACTGACCATCATTTAACTTTATTTTTTTTGCACCTTTGAGATCTGAATACTGGCTTCACACTGTTTGTACGAGGGGCAGAAATCACACCACAGTTGTTTGCTGCAACTTGGTGTACCTGCTGTGCCTCAATCTCATCATCTGAGTGTACTGTTCAACAAATACCTTGTCAATACAGAGACTGATCATATGCCTTCCAGTCTCCTATGTGCTTCTCCTGACACAAAGTACTGACTTTTCCTCTTTTGCTGCATTTTGCTCTTAATGTTGTTGGGAGACATTCAGTGGCCTGTGACTTGTTTGTTGTGTTCTTGGGTATGGATCCTTTTCTAAAGTAAACATCTGATGTCTGCTCACTCACAAGTGCATGTGGTCACTCCTTATTCAGCCCGTGTGACACTTCTGCTACACAGTTTTGTAGTTTTTCCTTCCTTTGAATAATTCTCTGGAAGTAAGGTGATTTTTTTGTTCCCTGATATGTAAAGCTGTTAAGGAATGCTCACTAGTTAAGAATGATCATTTTTTTATCTCATCACCTGGAATAACAAGTGCCTCTGCCTGAATTAAACTGTAACAGAAATTGTGTTGAATCAGATGCACTTCTTCCTGTGTGGACTTTCCTCACTGATATCTGCAGCTAAAGTGCAGTTGAGGAAACTGCAAACATAAGTTATTTACCAAATTCCATATAAATGTTAGATGATGGAGCAAAAGTGATAGAAGAAGTGAGGAGCTGTGTACATTGCAGACCACTGTGTGGGTGGCACATAACAACTGTTGCTTTTCCAGTCTGATACAGCTAAATGGTTTCTGATTTCTATGTCTATCTTTATTCCTTCGTACAAATTCCTTGCCATTCATGACTTTTGATGACATGAGTAGAATTTTAGTAGTCCGTATTTCAGCATTTTACCAGTTTTTGTTGATGATTTATTTTTTGTTCCCTGTGCTCATTTTCCCTTTCTCTCTCCATTTTTTTTTTCCTCTAGACCAGGAGTATGTCTTGTAGTGTCCGGTCCGGGTTTTTTACATGCCCTTGGTGGAATGGCAAATGCAACCATTAACTGCTGGTAATTTAACTACATTTCCCCTTTAAAATTCCAAGAGTTGTATATTGTTATTACAGATGTTTAACTCCACAGTATTGAATACAGTCTTTTCCTTCCCCCTTCTTTCTTGTGGGTAATGAGAAGGGTATTCTTCACTTGTTAACCCTACAAGTAATTTAGTTCCACTTTTTGTGTTCTCCTGGATAAAATTCTCATTTTTTTTCCTACCCCATTGTACGTATATTAGAAAATCTATCAGCATAGCTGATTGTATGGATATGTTTGAAAATGAAGTTGATATTCAGCCTGTAATGCTTTATTGATCGTGGAGATCATCTTAAAGGTTATTTCTAAGTTTTAATGCATATTACCTTTGAATTACTGTATTTCATATGTGAACAAATTGACAACTGCATTGTTAAAATCCTTTTTTGCTTCCCACACAGACTTTTGGAACAGTAATTAAGTATTGAATTAAAGGATGTACGGAGTGATAGTATTTACTACTAGAGGCCTTCACTGAGACATGATGACTTTAGCTGATGTGCCACAGAAAGGTGTTCAGAAAGCTGTTAGGGTTTTTTGTGTAGAATTGTGTAGTAATACCAAGCACATGTGTTCACAGAGCAGAATGTGATCTGGAACAATGTGATCTGGAACATTAGATTAGCAGTGGGTGTTGAACAAGGTAATGGGAACACTAACAAATCAAGTCTCTGACATTTTGAAGAAAAACTCTAGTGTTCTTTTTTTTAAAAGTGAGTTATTGACTAAAGTTTTGCTGTCACTATGTTAGCTTGGATTAATAAAAGAAAAATCGTATGAAAACCTTGCTTTTTAACAGCCATGGATTTGATTGTAAGAAAGATGTGTTTGTGGCATTTGGTTATGGCTTTGCAGGATATATTTCTATTTTCTCACAAACTTGTTTTTGTCTGAAACAAGATCTGTTTACCTGACCTTTCATAAACCTGTACTCTGGAAAAAGGTGAAGGGAGTGACTTACCACACTGGACAGAAATTTGACAATATAGTAAGAAAATTGGTTTTCACTGGCCAAGTCACAGTATTTGCCCAGTGATTTTTTCATTGGTCACATCTGTCTTGCCTTTTACCCGCCATGTGCCAAAAGGAGAGAAGTAAGCATTTGAATTTAGCCTAATAGAACTAATTTTCCTTGGTCCCCTCATTAGTAGGCAACTCTACTGCATGTTTGAGAATCCTTGAAATGCTTTCCCATTTGTTTGGGTGGCACTACCATGGTAAGAAAGGGTGCTGTGCTTTGGAGAGGAAGAGTAGGGATAGAATAATATATAGTAATATGATCTCTAAACCTTTCTCTGATCATGTACTCCTGCTACTCACACTCTTGATAGCTCTGGTACTTGTGTGCCCCAACATTCACTTTCAGTTCCTTTTTCTGCCAAAAAACTAACTCAGCAAAAATAAGTAAATATTCTCGTTAGCTAAGTGACCTAAATAGCTCCCTCTGCAGCCAAGCAAGCATCAAGCACCTAAGTGAGGGAGGGAGCGGATTATGCAGCTGGGAGCAGAAGTTAGAGAGTTAAAGTCTTCTGCTTTCTGTGGCAACATGGTGTTAAGTCTCCTGCTCTGTATCATCCTCTGCAAGGCAGTGGCATGAGGAGACCAATTTGCAGGGCAAGGTTAGTCCTCACATGTATCTCCTATGTGTTACATGATTCCAACACCTGGCATTGTTAATGTGCTACAATGGTTCAGCTTTGGCTCATGTTGCACAGAAGTAATCTGAAAGTTGAACTGACCGCTGGTAGTGACTTTAAATAACTCAGACTAAGTGATAGTGGTTAAAGTCCTGCCTGAGTTGTCCTTGAGCCTGGAGACCTCTTCTTCTGATTCTGTTCTGTTTCAGTCTCTTCCCTGTTTTACTTTTGTAAAACCGTTTGATACTTCGTGCTAAAAATTACCTACTGTGCTGCTGCCTTCTGTTCTCTTGTTCTGAGGAAGTTTTTGTGTCTCAGTTTGGCTATAAGGATAGACTACAAAGATAAGTGTGTGATAGTTGGTAAGATTTAGAGCAAACAGTATGGTAAAATACCGTGCTCTCTACCCGAAGTTGCAGTTGAAATTCTTTTTAGTTGACTGAAGTTCTTCTCCTGCAAGTCTGTAAGATTTACTATTCTTATTAGTTTCATTATAGTCAATGTTCTTCCTGCCTCGTTGTTGTTTTTGACTTGGACTGCTCTTCAAAATGTCTACAGTGTTGTGACAGTAATACAATGATTTCCTTGAGGCAAAAATTTCTTTCTAGTTACAATTGTATAAAACTTTGAGAGCATAACTAAATCTTTTCAAGATATAGCTGTTGGAGTTGGCTTTCTAAAAAGTTGAGCAGTTTCATAATGATACTTAATTATTGGAAAGTAGTAGTTTGTTCATCAAAACATTTAAATAAATTCTGAAAAGATAAGTGAGAGGATCATAGGGTTTGTCACTGTCAAACTCATATATGGATAGCCACAATCACTTTGCTGATGGCAGGGAATAAGTGGAATAGAATGTGTAGAGCATAACCCAAGTGTATTATTCCATAAGGATTTTTCATAAAGGTAAGATACAGCCTGAAGTTCTCATTTCACCACCTCAGGGGATTAGAACAGAGATTTTTGATATATGGTGGAGAAATGGCCTGGTTATGAAGCTTGGATCTAGATACACATGTCCTCAAGTCTTACGGATGATTAAATTTAGGATTATGCATGGTGTACACTGTAAGTCTGCCAGCATGATACATTGTATAGATAAATGCAGTCAAAGGAAAGGCTGTATCTGAAGAGAAATTGTTCAGGAGAAAAAGCCTAGAAAGCTATTGACCCAGTATTTCAATCTGATGTGAATGAATAAGCAGATTAATAAGACATTTTTCTCCTATTCACTCAGCATTTAGCATTTTAAGGAGCTTGACCTTATAGTTATTCTATACAAATAGAATAAAATACCAGTTTTCATTCCCTGTAGGAAAACAATTTATTGTATTTTGTGGAAATTCTAATAAAAATTGCTCCTGTGTAATTTGTAACCCATATTATAAGATAACACTGCCCTCCACACATAGCCTTGAGCTAATTTAAGAACAGAACCCTTTGTAAGCATGTTAAATTTGTGTTCATTTCTTTGGGCTTTTGGTTTGTTTTTTTTTACTAAAATCAAAATACAGGGAGACATGCTCTCAGACAGTCAGCTGACTTCTGCTGTGTTCCAAACTGTATAAAAAGAAAACCTAATCCCTACAAAAATTGTATCCTAGTGTGCTTCTTAGTTTTGGTGCTTGTGCATGTTACAATGTCCCCTGTATACAAACATCTTAATACTATTTAGGCCAGTCAGTACTTTTTAGCTTTTTAGATTAGATGTCATTCCCCTCAAACCACCTTGTCACTCATGTTATCAAACGTGAGTGAAAATTGCCTGCAATATGACTTGGTTTTAGAAATTTTATGATAGATGCAAGTCACTAAATATGGCCAAATTGTCCTAAAACTGGTGGCCCAAAAGCTGCTAGGAAGTCTACTGTCTGACATGCTGATATTTAAAATCCACTCCTATATTGTGCTGGTCATTGTCTATTCCTTTAGCATTCTGTGGATACTGAAGCTGTGCACAGCATCTCAAGAGCCATAGGATTTGACTGTAAGAAGAACTTACAGATGTGATTTCAGTTATAAAAAATATATGTATGCTTAAGGTTCTTTGTTTTGTTTTCAAATATACTTTTCTAGGCCTTTGATTGTTATTGGAGGTTCTTCTGACAGAAATCAGGAAACCATGGGAGCTTTCCAAGAATTCCCACAGGTACACGGACATACAACAGAAAGTTAAATAATAGCTTCTTCGTTATTGTAGGAGTAACAATCCCAAACACTGACAGTTCCTAACAGATCTTATAATGCTGTTGATTTGCTCCATCTACTGGTTTAAAATTGATATTGTGTAAATACAGCAGATTGCCTGGAATGTCTTTGTAGGTACTCATGTAAATTGCCTTTGTCTGTTCTGAGATGGATGAAAGCAAAATAAACTTTCCAAGAAAAGAAACAAACAAACAAAACCAAAAACAAAACTTAAGCACTCGGCGAAATGAGCATGGTTTTGATTTTCCACTAGCTGAGCTACTGCATTTTTCTATGGGAAAGTTTTCACCTTGTTGCTTTTCATTTGTCATTTCTTTCATTTTGTTAATGCTGCAATAGATGGAAATGAGCAAATCACTTTGATAAATCAAAATAATGGTTATTTGCATTTATTCAGGTTGAAGCTGGTAGGCTGTACACCAAACTGTCCGTCCGCCCAAGCAGCCTGGAAGCTATTCCTGCTGTTATTGAAAAGGTATGAAAAAAATACAAAATTAGCAGCAGAACATCAGGTAACTGTTTCCTTCTGTTTAAGTTTTGAGGGTTTTTTTTGGTGTAGTTGTTACTCTAAGTAGTTTTATCCTGCAGATATGAGATGATGGTTGATTGAGTAAATTAATGACCAGGAAGGTTCTTCCTAGGAACAATGCTATGGAATAGGTTAGAAATAGATTCTGATCCAGTCTGATGCTTACTGATCCCTGCAGTGTTTTTTCTTAGCCTCAGACGGAGTTGGAAATTTTTGATGGAAGAAATATTTTTAGGGAGAGGTGCAATAACCAGAAATGCAGTTCTGCGAACTTCAGCAGTTTTACCACTCTGATGTGAAGGACATTTGGAGGGGGGCATTGGAGATGGTTGTGTTTGGGTTTCAAGTTTGGTTATTGCTTTGTTGGGTTTTTTTTTTTGAGTGAGAGAAAACACATCCTTATCTCAGTGCTTCAGAGAGGATTAGAAAAGTCTCTTGGTACTGCTGCAGCCGCACTTCAACCATGTCAGCCTAAATTCTGCATACAATGCTACTGTTTCCAGGAGTGCAAATTCAGCAGAGCATGTACCTGCAATAGAAGAACTGGAATCAAAAGTGATAGAAAATGGAGGCATTGGTTATCTTGGCTTTACTCTGTGCTACTTTAAATAGAATTCAGCAGGAATGTTTAATTTTTCATCTCCAAACATAACAGCTGATAATACAGTTGTCTCATTTTAAATTAAGCAGAGGATATAGAGTCTAATATTGTGCATCTGCTGAAAGGCTCCAGCTGGTATATAAATGAAAATGCAAATAGCTATGAAAACTTTAATTTATTGGTATAAATTACTCCATGGAAGTTTCTCTGTGATGAATCAGCAATGTGAAACTGTGTACCTTCTCTGCCTACAGAAGTGTTTTCTTGCCTTTTTTAAACATAACTATTTTTAAAATCCTATCAAACAGTGATTAGAGCTGTGTTTATCTGTTTTCTAGGCTGTAAGAACCAGCATATATGGTCGTCCAGGTTCCTGCTATATTGACATACCTGGGGATTTTGTGAATCTTCAGGTGAATAAGAGCTCTGTCAAGTGCGTAAAAGTTGCATTCATTATTTTTCAACTAACTGAATAAAAGAAAATTTAGTTACAAGTTACTTTCGTATTTTATTTTCCTAAAACAGGAAAATCCAGCCTCTAAATGTAACATTCCATCATAACATGGTACAGATTTCAGTTTGTAATGTGCAAAAATGGAATGAATTAGTATGTTAATATCATGATGTCACTCTGTAAGTCTGTGGAAGAACACTACCTATAAGATTAAAGAAACAAGGAAGAAAAACTTCAAGGCCTGTTTTAAAAAAATATGTCCTATTTTAATAAATACTGTAACATGGTGTGTAGCAACTGCAGTTTTATGCTAAACAAAAGGTTTTATCTTTCAACATTTCTTGTTTTGAATTAAGAGCCTCTTTTGGTTTCCTTTACTTCAGGTACATGGAATGCTGCCTGCCACCTCCCATCAGCATGGCTGAACACTCTGCTGTATCCAAAGCAGCCTCTGTCATTGCTCTTTCCAAGCAGCCTCTGCTAATCATTGGCAAAGGTAGCATGCACTGATATAGGTTTGAGCTGTACAAGTCTGGGACAAGAACAGTGACCACAGTGATTGCTTTTCCCCAGAAGTGTTAATAAAACAAACAAAACAACCAGCAGAAAAAACACAGATTTCTTTGGAATTTGATATTAAAACCTGCTGTGGTTTTTGAATATTTTTATGCTGGTTTATAGCTGTTGTCTTTTTCATTTAGTTTAAGAGAGAAGTCAATGATAAAATAGAAGTTTATGTAGAAAAAAACTGAATAACAGTTGTCTTTAAATCTAGAGCAAATACCAAGGGATTACTTCCAAAATTCTAGACAAATTCTGTTAGAATGCAGAAATTATATTCTCTGATGCTCTGGCATAACTAGCAAGAATCAGAATAAGCAAAGGTCTTTTTTTTTCATTTGATCTTACTGAAAGTGTCAGCCTACCTGTGTGGGGATATAAAGCAATACAGCAGGTGTTGCTGTTATTGCTGTTTTACAGACTTTCCAATCTACTCTGCCAGTGTAATTAGTTCCTGAAGTAGAGGTGCCCCTGGAGATAAAGGATAATTATTCTCTGTGCTGGTTCACTTACTTTGTCCCTCCTTGTGGAATGTTAGCCAGTGCAGTGGTGTTGAAGATACAGGTCAGCCAGGAACAGAATTGAAATAATCAACTTGTTTAACCCAAGCTGTTTTACTGCAAATGTGAGAACAATCTGTATCTGTGTTTAAATAGGGAGTGCAGTGATTGAAATGAGATCGATCCTCTAACTCATTAGGTAATGAAATTGAAAATAGAAGGTAGATCAGGAGAAGTTATGGGGATTTTTTTCAGAAAGGTATTATTTGAAAGTGAAAAGTGGAAACTGGAAACCTCAAAAATACATAGTTCTGTGTTTTGTTGATGTCAACAATCGAGAACCTACTCAACAAATGTATATGCACGTTGTGCTATATACTATTGTTAGCAGAATTTTTGAAATACATACAAAAGATTTAAGAGTCACAGACTGAAGTCATTGCACAAGAACCAGTCAGTTACTCTAAGTTGTCTCAGGCAAGCTTAATTCAGCAGCCATGTACTGAAGGCATCACAGTAAATGTGTGCACAAAGAAACTTTTATAAGGTGGACTTTGGGCTTCTCTCTTTTCATTAGAGGCTTGTAGTAGGCCTCTTTGGGAAGATTGATATGGAGCATGTGATACAAGAGCATGCAGAGAGCAAGAAAGAAATTACATGACACAACACAAAAGCCAATTCATTTTGCTGCTACAGAAGCCTCTGCCCCATGATAACAAACTTTACCCACTAAAAATTGTCATTCTAGATAAAAAAAATCTCTTAATTTGCCTGCCCTATTTCAGAGAAATAACTAAATAGTCCAGCTGAAATCTTAAAACCCAAAAGAAACCCTTTTGTCAAAAATATGTGAAATTTTAAGCTCAAATATCTGTCGTTTGGCATGTTGGGGTTTGAGTTCTTCAGAATGAAAAGTAAGAGGCAGCTTTCATAATGGAAAACAATACTCTTTGTGCCAATAGTGTAATCACGTTAATTGAAGTTCAAGAGAATGCAGTTGGTTTCTGTAGTATTAAGCAGTCTCTTTCATTTCATTCAGGTGCTGCTTATTCACATGCTGAAAACAACATCAGAAAGTTGGTGGACCTTTCTGGACTGCCTTTTTTGCCTACACCAATGGCAAAAGGAGTAGTTCCTGATAACCATCCAAACTGTGTAGCTGCAGCAAGATCCACGTAAATATAAGCAAGGCTTCTAATCCTAACATCTGAGAAACAGCTAGGAATTTTGGTGGTCTAGAGATGCCAGGGAAGACAAAATGCATACAGCAAACATTTTTTCAGCCAGATTTTGCACCTCATTGTAGAGCACTGAAGATCTTGCTTGGAGAGGGACAACATATTTAAGTGGAACACTTTAGAATGCTGACCGGAAAGATACTTTATCTGAGGGCTAATATTCTGTAACTATGAAACCGATGGCAAGTAGATGTATCAGTGTAGCTGGTATGTATTTATAGAATAAATGGAACTGGCAAACAGTTTATTTTAAACAGACACTAGACAAACTACTGGAGTTTTATTTTAATGCCATAAACAAAAGCTTGGGATGCATACATTTCAACTGCAGTTTTGCCATCTGCTGTCTCTGTGTGGTACTTGCAATACACTATCAGTAAATGGCACTTTATTTATAAAGAAAAGTAAGGTATTTCAAACTGAAAGACTATGTTTAAAATAATTTGTAAGAGCTT
The DNA here is from genome assembly GCA_035583185.1 of Anabacerthia variegaticeps. Taxonomy (NCBI): domain Eukaryota; kingdom Metazoa; phylum Chordata; class Aves; order Passeriformes; family Furnariidae; genus Anabacerthia; species Anabacerthia variegaticeps. The sequence continues at coordinate 34,677,363 of JAWWEW010000078.1, read as the reverse complement.
TTTTTGGTTTTTTGCAAAATTAATGTGAATTGGCTGTAAGAGCCCTGCTATGTATGAATATGCACAGAGTCAGCTTTCAAATGGAGCATTTATATAAGCTGAGATTAAAATGTTTTCCATTGCTGAGCATCTTAGCTTTATCTCTGTTGAGTGTGCTGTTAAAAAAAATGGAGAATTAAAGAATATACCAAATATTGTCTACCCATCCGAAAGGTAAATTAACAGGAGACTAAACTGAGAGATCCATGAATATTAATTTTGGCACTCACTGTTGCCTTTGTCACAGTAGTGAGTCTTTTGCTTTAACCTCAGCATCGTTATAGTGTCTGGTTAGTCTCCTAATGTAGTGATTCTTTTCCTAAGCACAGGAAAAAATAGTAATTAGAAAAACAGTAATAGTAAATAGTAATTGATTTTCTTCTCATGTTCCTAAACTCAAGAATGGCTTAGTGATTGGCTGTGTAAAAGGATACAGGGTTTTGGGGTTAAGCAAGCAGCTTAAAGGAAGGAAGAATTTTGTGTATATTCTGCGGTTTGCTGTGATGATTAGGATTGCTTCTAATTGTGCAAAGATTATTAAATGTAGTAATTATTCCTCCTTATCTGATTCTGTCATTTCCCTTTATTAGGGCATTACAGCATGCTGATGTAATCATCTTGCTTGGTGCAAGGTTGAATTGGATTCTGCATTTTGGTCTTCCACCAAGGTTTCAACAGAATGTAAAGGTCATTCAGGTAAGCAGGCAAATTATTATCACTTAAGGGAAGTCTTCTGTGTTCTACCCTTGCACAGAGCAATTATTGTAAATTATTTTGGTAGTGTATTTCATGCGGCAAATACTGCCCTATGAACAGTACAGTGTAGTGTAGTATAGTTATGGCAATTTTCTAGAATTGCTTATGATTTTTTTGAATTTTTTTTGTTACTTCCTGATTCTTTTTTCTAAGAATGGTTACACCATTGTTCCTGCTGTTGAAAACTTGGTGCTGCTGTAATGAGGTGGGCAAACACTTCTATGCGGTTGACTAATACAGGGTTAGACTCATGATACTGTCCTGTCTTTGGAGCATTGGATTTTCCATGATTGAAAGCAAACTGTCCTTGAAATTGTGAAATCTATTGTATTGTTTGACTGCTCTCTTAGCTGAATTTTTTTGAAATAGGATTGCTTTCAGATCCCAAGTCAGTCATAATATGAGCTCAGAAATGTTAATAAAATGTTAATAAGAAAAGAGGAAGAAAGGCTATTTAACTAATTAATGAATTTGACAGTCTTCCAGCTCTTAGAAAGACAAGTCTTTAAATTGTTTATGTCCTTAAAATCTTTGTAAGAGTCTGTGATCGAATAGTAGTTGATTTAGCATGCTGGTTGGCCTGCTTACACTGATCCCTAGTTCCAAACTTAACATCTTATCCAGAGCAACAGTGTAAATTTTTAAGGTAAATTTTTACAAATATACATCTTATTTTTATAAATAATGCATATTTCATGTTTCCTTTTTCTAAAGAATGTAAAGAAAATATTTTTTTCACTGTCAGTTCATAGTCTGTGTGAGCTGGTCATGAGTTAATTGTCCATCTAACTTCAGAGGTATCATGCATCACTGATAAAGCAAGTGGGGAAGTTGCTTCAGTAGTTGCAACTTACTTTTCAGTTTCTTCATACTAGCTAAATTTTTACTGTCAAGTAGCATTCACACAATTTTCTCAGTAAGAATATTACTGCTTTGTATAGACTTTATGGATATACCTAAGCCAAGATTTTTAGTTCTCATGTAATTATCACTAAAATCACCACGTTCTTCTCCTTAATGTTCTAAAAAAGTTCTATAGTATCTGCAAGAGCTTGAAAGAAGCAAGCAGTCAATTTTAAGGGTGTATATAAACATTTATTAGAAAAGATATGTACCATACGATTTTACTTTGAATAAAGGATTTACTGATGTAATGTCAAGGAAGGAGAGGAGAAGTTGTCTGTACAGCCAAAATGAGATACGAAGACAATGTTTGGGGGGTGTGTGTATGTTAGGCCATGTTCCTCACTTGAACTGAAAAAAACAAATCTCATTAATATTCTCAAGTTAATGGTTGTCTTTCTTTTTGAAATATAGGTTGATATTTGTGCAGAAGAGCTGGGGAATAATGTAAGGCCAGCTGCAATTTTATTAGGTGACATAAACGCTGTGACTAAGCAGGTAACGTAATGTCCTGTGTCCTCCTTTTTTGACCTTAATTTCCTCTGATTATATCAAGTAAGTTGCCAGTTAAAAGCAGAAGAAAAAGAACCCAAATTGCTCAAGGAAAAAGATTTTTCAGGCAGTATAGTCATGCTGTGCATCCAGTCTGTTCTCAAATTATATGTTAAAGATTTTAATTAGTGTTACTGTGATTGTGCTGGGATCTGTCTTGATCATGTTATTCCTGATGCTTGCGTTGTTTTTTAAATATGTTGTAAAATTCTTCAACATTTCAATATTGTTCCAGCTCTTAGAAGAATTCAGCAAAAGATCATTTAAATATCCTTCTAATTCAGAGTGGTGGAAGAGGCTAAGAGGGAAAATAAAGAACAACGAGGAAAGATCAAAGGTAGTGTTGCGTTAAAGAGAAGGTTTCTCGTTTTAACAGATACTGGTACATTGTCAGTTTTGTCACTGGTCTATACCCAGCCTCCTTAATTACTTCTCAGTCATGTCACCCACACTTTGAAAATTTGCACTGTTCTGGTATGGGCTTACTCTTCTCAGAAAGCCTTATGAACTGTAAGTCGAGTATTATAGGATAATAGTATTCTGTTATTATAGGATTATAGTATTCTGTTATTTTGTATAAATTCAAACTGTGTGGAAGTCATTGAACTTTGGCATTGAATTCTTAAAGCCAGTAGTAGAAGACCACAGTGAGAGCTGCTGTATTATGGGCAGTGACTTCTAAGCAGCAGACAGATACTACAAGTACCTCCAAGTACTCCAAGTGGGAACTGGCTTATGTGAAGGTGCATTCTTAGATTTCTTCTGTGAATTGCAGTTTAGCAATGCTGGTCTAAGTATAATCTATGTTAAAAGCAAGTAGCTATTAAGACCAAGAGACCACAGGTGCTTGCTATATGCCTAATTTTATGCAACTCATATTCTGCAGCTTCAGATGAATGTTTCCAAGATTGGGAGCTAAAATAATTTGATTCTAGCAAATTGCTCTTTTGAGATACCTCCCAGCACACAGATGACAGCTCACTTAGGGTTATCAATAATCAAACCCATGTGCAGAAAAATTTTACATGTCTCCCAGGTTAAACTGCATTTTAATACCTTCTGTTAATGATAGGCCATTGAAGGGTCAGTATGCTGGTTGAGCCTCTGACAAATGCGTTGTGTAACTAGAATAGATACAAGAAAGAGTGACCTTGATGTAGTGCAAGGAAAACCAAGTATTTCATCCTGATTTAGCAGAGAGCATTTTTATTTCTGTTGTTATTATTTTCATGTCTCAGGTCTGCACCTTATTATAAATTCTATCCATAGGAGTTACTAATATTTTTTATTTTTAAGGGATTAGCATTACAGAAATCCCTGCCTATGAATTATTATACGGTCTTTCATCACATCAGAGAACTGATCCCCGAGGACTGCATTTTAGTAAGTGAGGGAGCAAACACCATGGACATTGGACGAACAATGCTTCCAAATTACTATCCCCGTCAAAGGTGTGGTATCTTTTGTGTTGTGCCAACTCAACAGGCTAGATCTATGTATAAATGTTTTCATTTGGCTGAGAAATATGATGGTCCAGAATTTTTGTAATTCTTTTTAAAGGTTTTAAATTTAAAAGAAAAAGTTTAGTATGTTGAAAGAGGGATTAAAGAAAGTTTTCCACCTAAGTATTGATGTCCTGTCATAGATTCTAACATTTCTCTGCATGCTCTGCGACAGGATGGTGATAGTTCCTCACTCTCATGTGGAAAGTGAATGAGGAGTATTGTGTTGAATTCCCTGACCTAGATGTTAATTTCCATGCTCAGAGTCTGTGGTAAATTTTGGTTAAAAATAAAAACAATCATTGGGATTCTAATGTTGGAAAGAATTCATATGAAGAGTTTTTCTTTGAAACACTTCAAAATAGGGTAACTTGAAAATTGGATTATATGTTGGGTGTGCTTTCATGTAAACCTCCAGGCCTAAAATGTAGGTACTCATATTTAGAAGTGTTGGCATCACATTAGTCGTTACATGTAGTCTAGTTTTAATGTAAGTGCTGTGCTTTAACAGGGGGAAAATTAGTTTTATCTGTTGATGTGAAACTTCTGTAGCACTAAAGTCCTAAATAAACCTAAATACTTTGTAAGCCTAAATGTTTTGTAAACAAAAGACAACCAACAACCAAAGAAAACCCCACCCACATACTTCCAGTAGAGTTAGGGAAAGAGTTTGCGTATTTCCCTCTTTATTTAAAATAAGGACACAGTAATGTTAATGGTTGTCTCTTCAGATTGCATTGCACATATCTGAAAGCAAATTTGAAAAGTTAACCCTAGAATAATCTAGTTCTTTATGTACTTTTGTATCCATTATGTGCTTCTGATTGAAATTATCTAACTTAATTATACCTTTCAATTTGATTTCAAATTGGTTGAACAGAAGACTGAAATTTGAACAGCAGTATTTAATCAATGGCTTTCAGACTTGTAGGTGTATTTTCAAGGAATTAAATATAGAAATACTTCATGTTGTCTGTCTACAGTAATTGAATGTTTTTGAAATATTGTTACTGTGCAAGCTAAAAGCACATGAGAATAGGTCTTTATTGTAGTACAACTAGTGTACAAGACTTCTTAATTTTAATTAGAGCTCCGTTATGTTTATATAACTTAAAACATTTGCTTTCTTACTAAGCGATTGGCTGAATATAATAATCTGTACATCTGGTATCTCTTTGCACCAATTGTTTATGAAACAGTATTTGAATAGTATATGGCAAAGTATTAAAAGTAAAGGTAATTCAGCATGGATTAATTGAAAAGACAGAGTATCAACAAAAGGACAGTAATTGTGTATTGCCACCTTTAGGCTGGACGCCGGTACTTTTGGAACGATGGGAGTGGGACTGGGTTTTGCTATAGCAGCTGCAATGGTAGCCAAAGACCGAACACCTGGAAAGCGCGTCGTCTGCATAGAAGGGGACAGTGCTTTTGGATTTTCTGGGATGGAAGTGGAGACTATTTGCAGGTAACTAGTTTTTTTGCTCAAGAAGACACTCTTCACGTATTGCCAGGATGGGTTTAACTAGGTCAAGGATGCTGCTATTAGATGGGGTACCCATAAAGCACATGAAAACAAGCAAAAACTACACATGGTCATTTTTTATGTTATTGTGACATTAGATTGTGTTTCGGGTGAAAGTGATTTTTTTAAAAAAGTTTATTTTACTTTTACAGAAAATTAACACTTCTAACACGTTACAGAAAGGGTCAAGGATTTCAGAATTCTTCCAAATGTGTCTTTTTGTAGGTACAACTTGCCAATCATGATTATCATAGTAAACAACAATGGGATTTACACTGGTTTGGATGGAGATGCCTGGAAGGAGATGTTGAAGTTTGGTGATCCTGCTACATGGTAAGCATCTTCAAAGTGTGTCCTCTTAATTACAGAAGAAGTGGACAAAATGGTCATTATCTTCATTTTTAGTACTTTGTAATCCAGATTGAAATTACTTTTAAAAAGTGAATTTAGTCCTGCGCTAAGTTCATGTAAATAAGAACCAGTTGCCAAAAGGAAGCAGCCAACCTAATTCCAGACTGTTGTTTGCATAACAGTGCATCAGAGAGGTGATTCTTTATTAGTTCTCTCAGGTTCCTGCAGCAGTTCAGGTCACACAGTACAGAGTTCATAGTGGGCTAACTTTCAAAATCATGATCATCTCCAAAGTACCTGAGACTTGAGTTCTGAGTTTACACTGGACTTCTGCTTCTGGAACTGAGATCTCTGTACAAAGAAATCTTGGCTAAAGTTTTGAAATGCCTCCAGAAGATGAAAATGAGTATGGTACCCTATAAACATAGCTGAAGTGATACAGGAGCCATAGTTCTTCCAGCCCAGAAGAATTCAACAGGCCAGCGCAACCATTTTGCACTTCAAAATTGGTGCTGAAGCAATGAAATTGGTCAGTGTGGCAATTCTTCCCTACTATTAATCAGGTTTTCCGTTTTGTTGCAGTGTACCTCCTGTTTCTCTCCTGCCAAATTCACACTATGAGGAAATCATGTCTGCCTTTGGTGGTAAAGGATACTTTGTTAAAACACCAGAAGAATTGCAGAATGCGCTGAAAGCAAGCCTGAATGACAAGCAAACACCTTCTCTTATAAATGTAATGATTGATCCACAATCTGACAGAAAGAAACAGGTATGTATATGTTTTCCATTCTTTTTCTGCAAGCTTCATGTTGGTGAATTTAAAACCTCAAGAACTATCACTTGAACCACTGAGAAGGCAGAGATAGTTGCAAGGCAGAAAGATTGTGTTTAGAGTTGGAAGATGGAAGAATGGATCCTTTTATACCATGCCATCTGCTTTCCTTTATTATTTGTTTGTTTGGGGTTTTTCCCCCACTGACTGTCTTTCATGCACAGTGTCCTTAATGACTGTTTCTGGAATTTAAGGTTATGCCTTTTCATTCTTGACAAAATGAGATGAAACATTTTGAGCAATCTTTATATCCTGTGGACACTGTCTGGTGGTTAACTGTTTCTCTTACTCTTTGTCCATTCTGATATGGTCTTTATTCTGTGTTGGTTTGTTTTTTTGCTTCCAGGAATTTCCCTGGCTGACTCGTTCTAACCTTTAGTAGAAGAGGAAGATCATGGTGGTGCAAGGCCGTACATTAAACAAAACTGAATTGGTTTGCAGAAGGGGAACTGATACAACTGTATTTTATGTAGGCATTGGAATAAAGTGGGATTTTAGAACTGCTATTAGAGGAATCTTTAAATGCTGAAATTAAGTAATTGTAAAATGAGAAAGACACATATGAATGTATACCAAGCCTTCTAGCAGATTGCACAGAAACACTAATGTTAAAATTACATAATTTTTCTTTTACTCAGGGTAATACCCATAATTTGTGAATTAAAATATTGGATGTTACAGATGAACAGAATAAGCTGAGTGGTTTATGCTGACTGAAACATGGAAGCCTTTGACTATAGTCTGCAACTATAGTCTGCAACTATAGTAGGTTCATTTTTAACCAACCACCAACATGCTAGTTGAGACTTTGTTATCTAAAGACCAAAACAGCATCTTTTATGTAAAAGTCCTTCTTGCCCTCATTATGTGTTAAAGGCCATTGCATTGATAGTAGCTTCCTAATTTTACAGATGCTTTTTCAGCTTCTACTAGATGTAGAAGTAGTGTTTTTAAAACCCAGACTCACTCAAGGGCTAAGTTTCTGTCTACTGAATTTGGTTTTGTTAACTGGGACTTAAGATGCTTGTTGGAAAATAAAATCTTAGATTTTCGTTTGAAGCTTTGCTCTTCACAAAACCAGCATCATCCCTGTAGGTTGAAAACATGTAGTGAGATGTTCAGGATTAATAGATTATAGATCTTTATAATCAGAAGTATTTTAAAACAAAATTACCACCACCACCAAAGCAGAAACAACAAAAAACCCACAAAAAAGTCCCAAAACAAAATTTAAAAAAATTCCTCACCAGAACAACAATAACAAAAAAGTTATTGAAGCATAATGTTCATTTTGGCTATCAGCACAAAGCAACCCCCAGTGTTCATGCTGTGGCTGGATAATTATGCAATAAAGGTTCTTCATGTAATTTTCTTACTGTATAGAAACTCAGTGTCCATCTTACACTGACTGTGATGCAGAGGCAACATTTAAAGCAGATAATTGGCCTACCTGAGTTTCTGTCTACTGTGTTTTCATCTGTTGTTGCATCCAGCAACATGACTTAGAGCTCGGACTTTAAAAGTGGAGTAGTGCTTTTTCTGTGCTTCTGTGATGGCCTACAGGAACTGCTATTCAGGATACTAGTATACAGATTATATCTACATTGTTCTTAAATTCATTGGAAGGGTCTTTGTTCTTACATACACAAAAGGGAAAGTTCTGTCTCTGATTTGGGTTTGGAATGCCTTGTTTTCTGTTATTCCATTGACAGTATGTGTTAGTTAACTAGTGGAAGGCACCTGGATGACCCAAGGAAGAAGAGGAATCATTGCCTGGCAGGGGATCATGGCCTGTGTATAGGTTTGTTGCAGAGGCTTGGCTTGTTGGTGGTTACACTTCAGTCTGGGTCTGGCACGAGGCCATGGGTTACTGTTAGGCTGGAATGTCTGCACACTAGAACAGGAAGAGCAAGGTACCACAGCCTGACTAGAGGTACTACTTCTTACATGTGTGGGAAATTGGGAATAGCCACCTGGCACAATGAATGTTTGAGCAAGAAAGGTGTAATATCCTTAGGGAGGGGGAGGAAGTGCAAAAGGACAAAATCATAGTATGGATATTACTCACAAATGTAAGACTGCTGAAATGCAGAGTTGCTGTGTTCTCAGGAGTAGTCTGCAAGGAATGTGGAAGAGTGTTGGATCTTCTCATTAATTTTGTTTCATTCTTTTAGTCTCTCACATTGATTTTGATATGTTGCAGTGATTAAACACAATCTGTTATGATGGTGTAAAGTATCTGTAAGAGTTAATGCTGGAACTGATCACGGGAGGTAATTTGCTTTGGATAAGCAAATGCATAAATTCTTATTTTATACTTGGAAATTAATAAAAAGTGATTTTCCTACTGTGTCTCCTTTAATAAGAGTATTTGAATTTTGTCAGCATTTTGTTTTAGCATTTAGTTGAAAATCAGCTTGTGTCAGATTTCTAGAAATGTTGAATGGCTACAATAACAAGCACAATTCCTTTTAATAAGTCAAGACATGGATAATAAAAAGCAAAGAATTTGAAGCTACAGGAAAGTGATAACATAATGAAGAAGATCAGTTTTGATTTCACTGAGCTTTTTAAAATCTCGAAGGATTAACACTGCATTTCTTATTACTTTAAAATAGACTCAATGCTGTGATAAAATAGAAATTCTTACATTGTCGCGATTAAGGTATATGAGATGAGAGATTTCCCTCTAAAACCGAAGGGAGTGAAATCTGTGCTACTTTGTTTAGCTTACCTGCTTGATGTTTTACACTGTGGAGTTGATCTAAGAGTAGTGTTAGATGAAACTGTATGAAAGACAACAGTTCCATAGGTAAGACAGAAACAAAGTATCTCTGAAATGTCCTAATTTTATTAAAAGGAGCAAAAAATTGCAGATGTGAAGTCTGGAGAATGCTGACTTGTGAAAGCTGAAATGTGGCTTTAGCCAGCTGGAAATCTTTCTTCAAGGCCAGAACATTAAAGGTATTGAACAGACTCAAGAGGAATAAAATGCCTGGACCTCAGGTGAGGGAAGATGATTTAGAAGAGTATCCTGAGCGTAATTTACCAAGAGTAGTGTTTAAATAAGATGCAGTTCTGAGTCTCTTTCTCTTCATGGTTTTCAGGTAAATAAAGAATCCTTGAAATTTTGTCGTACATGTTATGGGTGACCTCTGTCAATCATTAGTCTAGTTCCCGTGAAGACTTTTCTTGCAGAGGTCTGCTCAGTTCATGTGTTTGGGAAGCCCAGAAGTTCAGGCCAGCAGCAACTTGTCCTCTTCAAAGAGAAATGAAAGGGGTTGGAACCTGGCTCCAGCAAGTGCTACCAGAAAAGTATTACAAAAGATGTCCGAAGTCTAGCAGGTAATTTCATTATGGGAGCAGAGGTGAAACCATCAGCAGGCCACAACAAAATGGCCTGGTGTGAGGAATAAGGCTTGTTACTGTTTTCAGCACCTCACAAAATAGTGTAAGGTCTTGGGTTGGTGTTCCTGCGGTCCCTTGGTATGCTCAGCTTGCTAACAGATTCAGCTTACTGCAATTAGAAACTTCTTAATAGTTTTGCTTCACCTTTAGTCTGCAGAGAATTCTGTAGACTGTCTGCCCTGTGAACATTTGGGTGTATGGCATGTCTGCTTGCCTGCAGTTGTTACGACCATATAGCATGTATCCATTTTGATGACAAATCAGGTGTGTATTTGGTCTGGCTAGGTTTGATTTTAAGCAGTCATAAAAAAGCCCAACTACACTTTAAGCAAGGAGTAGTGCATCTCCAGGTCTGCCACTGTACCCACAAGCAACAAGCACACACTGGGTGTAAGCTGTAGTGAAAGTCTTATTAAGAAATGTCTGCACTGACTACATCATTCCTTTATATGTTGTAATCAAAATCCCCGTTGCAGCTCTTTTTGTGCTGTTTAAAAAGCTTGGTGGCTGTGCTTAGTAGAGAAAAGAGTGCTTGGCCCTCTTAGTGATGTTCTGAGGTCAGACCACCTATCAAAGTCGATGTTTTATATGACATATAGTCAGTGTGACTTTGGTTGATTTATTTATTTAAAATTGAATATTGTAATGAGTAAGAAACAGCTCTTCTGAAGCAAGCATTTGCAGTTTCTTTTGATGATTTGATTGAAACCAGATGGACAAGGTTTAAGATGTACTCAGTAAAGCAGATCCTTCCAGTTAATTACAGTACATACTAATATAAATGAGAATTATTTTGGTGTCTGTTCTTTCCAGGAATCTCTAAGTTGACTGAAATAAGTAAGTGGCAAAATAAGTAAGAGGACTTAATAGAATGACAGTTTGCTTGCTTCAGTTAATATTCCGAGAAATTTTGGTTCTCATTAATCTTTTCAAGGGGGTGATAGAGAAGACAAGCACACTACTGAAAATGTTCCATAATTTAAATCTGGAATTCTTTTTTTATCAGCTGTAGTATGTCTGAACAATCCAACTAGCAATTAATTGGTTAATCCTTTGGGTCAGATTGTAAACTGGATGCAGAGAAGGGATGTTTTTGAAGGATACGAATTACTGTATTTTGGAGCTAAAAAATTGGATTAGCAGTTTTAGGGATTTGTAAATGACTGGACACAAGAATGTTGGCAGTTAAGAACATGTTTGCACATAGCTGATGGGAGATTTCCTCTGGTACTTAGTGCTGGTAATGCTAGCACATGTGGAAGGTAGAGTCACAAAAGTGTTTTTACATCTCCAGTCTACCCAGCAACATAAGTCTTTGTGGCTTTTGCTTCCAGAAAGCAATCACTGTTCCTGGGCATGAATTTTGTGCTGTTGCAACATGAAACTTCATATAATGTGCCAGCCCACCTGAGCACAAACTGTTGGGTAGAGAGGCCCTTCCGTTTTCCTGTGGCTACAGTGGGCTTGCTTACCTCTGCATCACCTTGCAGCTCTAGCAATGGTGCAGTGTTGACATACACCCAGGCAGTCATCCAAACTAGAACTTCGCAATGTCTGGGTACAAGTCTTTAATGAAATCAGCACATTAATAACACATATATTAAAAAATTGAACTTTCTTAAGTGCTTGAAGAACTTGTCTTCTGTCTCCTTTGCACTGTCATTAAGATAATGTGCATGTATGTCGTTTTATAAGCTGTGGTGCTTGGAGGTGCTAATACTAGTACTGGTGGACTTGGCAGTGGCACCTCAGGTTCCAGCCAAAGCAGTGCCACCTTCTTAGAGCAAGGAGATGTGGCTGCTGGGATTATAGGTATGAAAGCCCCCTTAGCCAGGCCATAAACCTGCTTGCTCCAACAGCTATAGTGCCAGAGAAGTCTCACTATGTTCTACTTGCTGTAGTGTCATGGTCAGCACTTGCGGCTGTCCATTTGCTTAAAAAAAAAAAAGGAGAAGAAAAGGAAAACAAGCAAGCAAATCTGGCAACATAGTACTACTTCCTTCTGTTCTTCTGGGTCCTGTTTCTTTACCTATCCCCAGCTTTTTAATGTTAGTTCTTTTGTCAGGCCTTTGGATAAGCCCATGAGTGTGTATCTACTACTGCTCCCCAAGCAGATTCAGCAGCTCTGCTCCTGGCTTTGCATTCTGCAAAGCAGAGGATCCCTAAATATATTTGGTGTCCAGAGATATCCAGGAGAAGAGAGGAAGACAGCGATGGGAAAATGAGGCATTGTACTGTTTTAAAGAGAAGATATCTGAAGCTTTTTCAGGCCCTGATTTGGCAAGGCATCTACACACATGCTTCATTTCAGGAGCAGCTTCATTGATTTCACTTGCACACCTGAGGTTATGCTCATGATTAAGTCTTTTCCTGAATCAGTGGTGCTCTGGTCACTCATCTAATAGAGATCCTCTACAGAAGACAGCTGTGCCTTTTATAAGGGACATTCTCCTTGGTGTGTGTGCGTACTGATGTTTGGATCTATGCTTTCTTCCATCTTAGTGGTGTAATGGGCTGTAGTGTAGCATCAAAGTATTCACCTCTTTGGAATGAAAAGTCCTGAGAATAGTGTGAGCATTAAAACAATAATGTTGTGCTTTTTTTCCCTTCAAGAGTATTGACAAAGGAAAAAGAAGATTGTGCTTTGTGGTGTTTAATTGATTTGGCTCTTTGGGAAGCTAGATGATAAATCACTTACATTAGGAGTTGTGAGAGCCAATTACTGCCAGATCTTCCTTTGCTCTCCAACAGCACTGCAGTGATACCAGTGCAAGCCAGGAGTTCTGCAGGCCTTTACTAATAGAAGTAAATAACAGCAATAGACAATCCAAATAAAAATAAGATAAAAAAACGACCCTGCATACTATTTCTGTCTCTTCTAGATGTAAATACCGAGAGCAGACTGGCTTATAGCTGTAACTTGTTTGTGATTCACCATCCTAGGATACTGAAGACTAGTTATCTACTCTCATACTAGTAACTGCAGATCTCAGTTGGTCAGGACTACAGTTGTCAAGACCATTGTCCACAGGACTTCTGTGAGCATCTTCTTTTTCCTGTGGAACATTTTTCTAATAATAATTCTGAGATTTTGAATATTTGTCCAAGATTTCCAAAGCCTGGCAATCCTGGGCATATATCTCGTTTGTGCAAATGCATGAGCACATATGATGAGTGCATCTCATCCAAGAAGCATCATGTGATCTGCATGGAGATCCAGCACAACGAGAACACATTAGGTGCACTCTGTATACGCCAAATAACCATGGAGTACCTGAATATCTTGAGGAGCCGTCAAACTTTCTGCATGTTTGATCAAAGCATTCAGCAAGTCCACGGGATTCTTGCCTGTATGGATTTTTACAGCACATGCATGCACTGAAAGGAAGCACAGGCTTTCTGCATGTCTACCACATTGTGTATGGACATATGTCAGCCTTGCCATTGTGCAAAGCTTTATACAGCCTGTCAGCAAATGCTAAATAACATGCAATTTAAAAGGTGAGGTCTCGAAGACACGTGAAGTGGGAAAGGCAAAAAAGAGTACTGTTATAAAGTTCAGCAGCTGAATTACTCTTTTAAAAGTAACTTGTTGTGGCCCTGACTGTTACAAGGCCACAGTGGGGGTTTTCTGATAGCTTTGATGGAATTCACTTTGAATTATCCCATAATCTTCATTCATGTCCTTCATTCTTCTGTTCTGTAGTCATCAATAGAAAAAGAAATGTATGCATGGGGATTACTCACAGAGTAAAAAAAAGTAAAGGACTGAGCCTTTGAAATAAGTATAAAATTGCAAAGTTAGAGTTTGGAGCAGAACTTTCTAAAAATGGGGTGATATTTGGGCTGCTCTGGAAACAAATAAGCTCTGAAAAGTGTAAAAATAAGTTGGCTCCCCTAGCCAGTTTTGCCTTTCTGCAAACACAGAGTATAGAGAAAAGAGGAGACCAGAAGGCCACTGCTTGTTGTGCAGTGTATAACATCCATTAAGTGGCTAATTTGCAAAAAGATGTTGCTTTTGGAAGTTGGATGTCCTGCCATCAATGTCTTCTTTCACCCTGTCCATCCAGTGGGTGGTGATTGGAAGGGTGACTAGCACTGGCTTGCCTTTTACTGGCCACCTGCTCTGTGTCCTGTAGCCAGCTGGGTGACTGGCATGGCTGGAGCTGGGGAGGAAGCCAGAACTTCATCCTGTGGCTGAACTTACTTCATTGCACAGTTACTGGGTCTGTTCCTATATGGGCTTCTGAATTAAATTTAAATATACCAGCAAGGAGATGATGAAGCCACTAATTGTTTTTCTGCACTTATTATCTTTCTTACTTCAGCAGCTGCCTTTGTACTTTAAATAATACCATCTCCCAAGGTAACTGTAGCCATATTGTCATAGTATTAAAACTAAATTCTGGGTGTAACTGATTCAGGTGTGCAATATTGAACAGATATTTTTATTGTGAAAAGCAATTGTTGCTAAATAGCTATCTAACAAGGAAAACATAATTACAAATAGTCTTTTCCATCTCCCACACTAATTGAATGAGCAGAATTTTTCTGTACTACTTTGCAGGCATAAGCTGTTATTGTATTATTGCATTAACACTGGGTTGATGTTTTGCCTTTACCCCACTCAGCAAAAAAGCTTTCAGAGTTTTGAAAGTATTTTGACAGAACAAGGGGCAATGGTTTTAAACTAAGAGAGGGTAGATTTAGACTAGATACAAGGGAAGAATGTTTTGCGAAGAGGATGGTGAAACACTGGAACAGGTTGCCCAGAGATGTGGTGGATGCCCCATCCCTGGAAACATGCAAGATCAGGTGGAACAGGGCTCTGAGCACCCTGATCTTGTTGAAATGTCCCTGCTTATTGCAGGGTGATAGACTAGATGACCCAAGCTGTTGTATGATTATCTTTGTCCTTCTAGCCAGAACTGTGTTCATACAAAAATTTGATGGTGTTTTAACTATATTCATTTTACCTTGACTTGTTGATGCAGTCCCTGCCAACCAAAAGTGGATAGGGCTGGCAAGAAGTCTTCTTTTTAATAAGTATTCATTAATTCCTGCATAAAAAAGGGTTCATAAATTCTATTTACTTATTAGGGTCATAGCAGATTCTTTCACCTACTTCTAAGTGCCAGTGTCTAGGTTGAAAAGGTCGAACAACAGCTACTTGAGCAGGTAAACTGTGATGGCTATTTAATTGCTTTATATATATGTTGGCTTTTGACATTTTTAATTGCTATGGCATCTACCCATGCAGTTTTTATGAACTGCAGTTGATACCGTGTGGTAAAACTGTGGGGTCCTTATCTTTGAACGCTAAACTGCAGATCAAATTTGGTGTTCTGGGGTTTCCACCATGGAAAATTTCAGTCAAGTCCTCAAAACCTCATGTTCTCACTTAGGCCATAAGACTTAGAAAATACAGTACGAAAACCTTGCTGTGTTTCTTTCTTCACTAATGTCATCTAAAATAGAAATACTGCCAAGGCCACTGTATTTCCTTTCTACGTTTTATATACATTTGTGTTGTATACTTATAGTTCCATTCACTCCTGGTATCTGAGTAGCAGTTCTAGGTGAAGTTAGAGTAAGAACTATGCAGTATATATTCATTTTATAGCAAATGCATAATTTAATCTAAAAAAATGATTTTTTTAAAAATTATTTTGCAAAATATTTTAAGCATTTTTATTCCCAAATATTTATGGGATCTTTTCTAGTGGTTGCATCATGAAGTTGTATTCTTTTGGGTTTTCTCTACACCAGCAGCTGCAGAGAATGCCCAAGAAAGAAAGGAAAATCCTTTTTTATTGATTTCTGTTTGGAGGATAGAGACAAGGACTTATCTCAGAGAACTGGCCTTAACTACCTTGTGTAGAGCTCTCTGAAGGGAGCAGAAACCTTGCATCAGCTTTGTGAGCCCATGGGAATAGCTGGAGGAGTGCACTGCTTGACTGAGCAGTTTCACAGATGTCAGATCGCTCAGGGCCTGGAAAGCACACGTTTGTCAAGTTTCTCATGCCAGACTCACTCTGCTACATGACACTTCCTCTCCTCAGGATTCTCCCTATCACATGCACCAATGCCATGGAGGTCAGAAACAAGCTGTGTAACCAGGTGTGCATCCTTGTCATCCAGCGGGGTTGCCAGTTAGCGTGGAGTGTCAGTCTGCTGTGCTGTCACCTGACTAAGTCAAAAGCAATAATCCCACACCTATTGTCCACTTTATTCCCAACAGATTTTGTTCTTCTCCTGATTAAACCATTAGCAGCCTTGCCAGCAGTCTCTGCCAGTAAAGCAAACAGCTTAAAATCAGAGAAAACAAAACACAGGGCTTGCACCTTGACATGGCCTGGGTTGCTGCCCTGGCATGAGAGCTCTCCACTAAAATCTGAGTCAATGAACACAGCTGCAGCATGAAGAAGAAGTTTCTTATATGATTAGGGCTTGTCATGATAAACTTCCCAAAAGCCATTCCTTTCCCTCTGAGATGCAGCATGCCAAGAGAAATAAGGGCATTTCCTCAATCCATGGTCACCTTGGTCAACGAAGAAAGAGGCCAAACTACTATCTTCACCAAAAAGAGCCAAATACTAAAAAGTAACAGACAGTGGAATAAAGTTGATTCAAATGAAAAAGAAATTCTATTATCCAAAGTGTTGCAGTACTAGAAAGAGGGTTTAGAAGGCATTATGGTTATACTGAGCATGTCCTTTAAGGATAAAAACATATAAGGCAGATGTGATTGTTCCTATCTAGCCACTACATTTAAAAAGACTTTTTCAATGTTTGCAGTGTCTTGGAAGTAACAGCCAAGACTGTTTAACTGGAACTGTGGAAATAGATCACTTTTCTCTTTAGTGGACTTAACACCCAGGGGGACATGTCATTGTCTCTGTCAGTAAGTACTTTTCTCAAATGAGAAAGAAAAAAAATAAAAATCTGTAATTAATACAAAATATTTTCATGTTTGTCTTGGGGGGAACAATAAACAGTGGGCAAAGAAAACCATCTCCATCTGGGAGAGAGTAATGATGTTTTTCACAGTAAAGGATGTACCTCTGATTTTCGTGGAAACCCCTTGTCAGATTCCAGGCAGAGAGGAGGATCTCTCTGCTAGTTATTCAGAGGGCACAAATTAACCTGTGAGTTGCAAAAAAGGCACGGAAACACCAAAGTTTTGCAGAGGTAGCAAGGGCACCTGCTGCTTTTCGGAGAGCGGGAGGCTTGTTTTCCTCCCACAGTGCTGTGTAGTGTGTTGACTGTCACCACCCACGGAGCTGATAGTGTTTCGCTCACCCCATTATGGCACATGTATTGTTTCTTCCACCTGTTGCACCCCATCAGTAAACTCCGTGCAGTCCTACAACGTCTGGCACTACCAGTGGTACTGTCATTTTCACTTAAATCCCAAATAATGATGTGTTTATCAGTTTGTGAAGCCTTTGTGACGTCCCTCATCCCGAGCTGCACTCTCTACGTGAATGCAGCACTCGTAGCTACCAAGGATAAGCAGATGTTAGGTCACTGCTCATCTCTCTCATTAAGGCAATTAGTGACCTGTAGAAGATGATCAATCAGGGATTTTATCCTTCTAGATGCCAGTGTCTGGTTGCCTGCACTGAAGGATGCTGTTTACAGCCCAGTTTTTAATTTCTCCCGTTCCAGCTCATCATTATTATTATCCAAAGTGCCTTTTTGCTTCTGTTAGCAAAACCAGAATCCCCCATGCCCCGGTTTTAGCAGCTAATATCCACAATAGGGGCAACTGATCCAGCGCAGGAGTTAAATATAACCGTGTCTAGTGTAAGGAGAAGATTTAATGGGAAATGGTTGGCATTCTTTCTTCCTAAAGGCACGGGGAGGGAGGGGGGAGAGAACGAGAGAGACGTACACACACAGACAGACACACGCATCCCATAGCGAGGGAAGAGGCACAGAGCAGGCAAGGCAGAGAGGCAGTGAGGGTAGAGAGAGAGCCAGCCCCAAAGCAGCCCTGCGCCTCTGAGCTGCGATCTGCCACAGCACAGCCAGCATGTTGGTCCTCAGCCTGCTTGTCTGGGGATCTTACCTGCCGCTCCTCTTCTGCTTTGCTTTATCTCAGACTGCGTACGCTGACAATGTCTTCTCAATTTCAGCAGGTAAATTGCTTTACGTCTTGTTACTTTTCCTTGCTTGGAGCACTCTGCACTCTCATTCTTGCACTTCCCGGTGCTTGGGAACACAGGAGAAAAAAATAAGTACTTCAAATCGCAGATCTTGATGGAGGGATTTTGCAGTGCAAACCTGTTCTGCCACATGCTAGGATATTTTGTTGCTTGGTTGGGTTTGCTTTTTGCTTTATTCTGGTTTTAAACCCCTCCCTTCTCTTCCCCATGAGAAATAATAGACAAGATCCTCAGCTGCTCTAAAATGCTTTTTTTTTTTCATTGACGTCTGTGGTGCTGTGCTAATTCATGGATCTGGCCCAATTAGTGTATTACTTACATGTCTGCATGTTTCTTTCAGTTTTGGATGAGTTCAGGTAGATTACAACAGGGGAAAGAAAATGAATCTCAATGTATATCTGCTTCTATAAATAAAGCCCTGACCTCAATGAGTGCTGCTGGAGTCCGACTGGGTGTTAGCAGAATAAACATCATCTGGCTCCGGCTATGACACTAACAAATACTCGGATGACTTACATAGCAAACAAGAGTCCACTGCATGGAAAATCCCTGCTAGGCAAAAACAAAACAAATTAGTTGTCAGCTGAGGCAGGGCGCTGGAAATCCCTCAATAGATTTCACAGTTTCGGCAGCAAGACTTTCCTTAAGTCATGTTCTGTGAGAAGGAAGGGAAAAGCTGGCAAGAGCTCTGACTCCCATCTTCTCAAGACTTCACAAAGACTTCTTCTTTGAGGAACTTCCACCAATTTATGGCAAATTGCTGTCTCCCACCTTCTCTCTGTTATTCTGTATCTGTCAATAGAGATGCTTCTGACTAATGTCCTGCATTCCTGCAATGTCAGATTTGAGATGGTTCCACTGAGATCTGTAGGTCAAGGCCAGCTATATCTACAGACTTTGCCCATGGCTTTCACAGTGACCAAAGGTGCATATTTTAAGTCTGTACATGAAATCAACCTTAGACATGAGTCTAAAGACACACAGCGTTTCTTGTGTTCCAACCTCTCTGGTGTGTCCACAGAGCCAGATGGTTTACATTCAAGGCACTTGCAAGGGAAGGGTGATCAGGAGGGAAGCTTCTGTGACACCATAGGCTTCTGCACTAAGTAGCATGACCTGTTCTAGGGGGGTTTAACTAATATTTTAAAATGTACAGAGTCAGTACACTGTATTTCACTCCCAATGGACAGTCCATTCATTTGAAGATACTAAAATATTAAGATTCTGAGGGCCACAAGAGCAATCCCTTGAGGAAAAGCCCTATAGCACTTGATAATGCAGCCATTATAGTTCTGTAATTATTTCAGATAGCTGTTCAGATAACATCTAGAAAAGCCTAATGTTCAAAAAAGTACATACTTGGATAACAATTTAATGCATTTTTTTCACTCTTTAAGAACTATTTTTTCCACTAAGCTCTGTAGGATGCTAAAAAGCATTTCCATTTGTTATCATTTCTTTTCAATGGGATATGCTTTTTCCATTATCTTGAGATTAGTAAATGCTGAGGTACAGGAATCATCAAGATTAATTTTCTCTGATATACTCCAAATTGCTCTGCAATAACATGTAAGTCATTAGACCTCAAAATTTGTTTTGAAGAACCTTATATTTATTTGACACTCATAGATGCCACCCAGACAAACAAGAATTTGATGTTTCCATTGCCTTCTCCTGTGACACACACCTGTGTGTCTGCAGAAGCATTTTGAACTGTCCTCTTAAAAAATAAGCATTCAACAAATAGCCTGCCTCTTAGAAAATACTTATATTCTCCACTGAGACCATAGTAGTAGAGGAAAGCATGAAGAAAAATTCCAGACTCTGCTCTTCAGAGTATTTTCCACAGCCCTGCCCTGTGGACTTGTCTGTAAGAGACCCCGGGGCTCCCAGGCAGGCACTGCAGCCAACCATGGCTCTTTCCTCCTCCTTCCCCACAGGCCAACAGCTCCTGGTTTCAGGCTCAGAGAAGGTGTGAGCCCGACCAGGACATCTGGTTCCCAATGTTGCAGTTTGGGCAGGTCACCACCCCATGCTCTGCTCCATGGCAAAGCCCTGCTCTGGCCTCTTCTGGCCAAGGCAACCAAAATCACCTTTATACCCGACAAGCTTTCGGTGAGGCTTCTGCCACAAGTGTATTGTCAATGGTTATATGATAATACTTGGAAAAAATAACAGCTGGCAGATGATTCAGTCATAATCCCACAACCACAGGGCTGCATTAAGAGATGTACTTTGGGGAGCTCTTACATACCTGTGTGCCATTACTATTTGTTAATCAGGACTATGAAAAATGGCTTTAAAAAGAATTCATTTAGTGCTTTGGTTATATCTGCATTTTAAAAAACTTCTAAGAAAATAGCAATAAATTCTGTATTTTCTGGTAGAAATCTCACAGTGGGTACAGAAGGTGAATTAATTCCATTTACATTCTCAGTTATTTCACTCGTTTCTCAAATGTTCCCTGACTGTCAGCTGAGTCAATTATTTGCATCTGGCACCAGAATGTAATTTCACATTTAAAGAATGGATTTCAGCACTGCCCTTGCAAATTCTGAAACTAATCACATTTAACAGTGAGGATGTTTTTAAGCGATGACTTGTCTTTCCTATAGTTGGGAAAACACATTTGCGTATTTTCCAAGGATGTCTGAAAAGTTCTGGGCTAAAAGTGCTTTTATTTCTGTCCTCCCACATCTTTGCGTAGCAACAGGTCACAAATAAAGGGGTTTGCAAAGCAGTAAAATAGAAAGCAGAGGTAAACAATAAGTAGGATTGGGAAATGTTTGTAGAATAATTGGGGAAAGAAGAAAAATCTGGATCTTTGTTTTGCTGCCAGCTCCACCTTGTAGTCCTATCAAGCCTCAAGCAACAGTGCCTGCTTGTTTCTGGAAGCATTTCGAATGTCATGTCAGCTCCAAAGAGTTGTCTGCTAGTGCTGAAGCATCATTTTTGAAGGAAATGCTTCAGGGAATAATACTACAACATGATTAATCTTGTGGCTCTGGTTCCACATGGCAGCAAAGGCACCCAGAGATGGAAAGCTCAACCCCTGGGGACAGCAGGTTTCTTTCCAAGCTAACCTGCCATATCCCACTGGCCATATCCCGCTGCTGTGTTTCTGCTGTCATTTACAACTTTTTTTCATTGCTCTGCTCTACTGGAACTCCTGCACTCTTGCACTCACATGACGAAAGCTAGGCATGAGGTCTATCATCATTTCCAGTAGGGCTGCATGACCCAGTCTGCACCTTGTAATAACCAGCCTAAAGGAAGCCACCTTCCAAATTCAGGTAGTAGAAAGACTCTCTTCTCTCCACCTCATTCTTTCTTCTCCCTTATTCTACTCATCCAGGCCCAAGGTTTATGGGATTTTTCAGAGAGATGGGACAGTATTTAAATCACTAGCAGCAGCCAAAGGAAAAGAACTTCATCCCAGTGCTTCTTCTGACCCAGACTGCCTTTTACACATGCCACAAATTCATCCCTTGATTCAGTTTTCTCCCACAATCACTATTGATACACAGTCCATGGAAACAAAATGGCTGATCAGTTTCAAAGAACTCAGTGGAATGATGACATCGGAGCAGTGCTGGCAGCGTTCCTCTCAGTTTCCTTGCCTTTTATCCAATTATTTTCCTGAAGGAAAGGAACATCCTGTCTCACTAGGCATGAGGCTCAGCCTCTTTGAGTCAGGAAGGTGTTGTATTTGCAGCCAGAGCTGGTGTGGCAGAGCTGCACAAAACAGTTCCATTTTCTTGTGGAGCAGCGCTGTTGGAGCTGTGGTGATGGGCAGGGTGGGTTGGGATGAGGAGCTGTGTGGGGTGACAGCCTTGACTGGGCAGTGCAGGGAAGGGACCTTGGTAGCCACTGTGGAGCTTTGCTGTGGGGAGAGGGTATTGTGCATTTGTGAGAGAAACAGCAGAGAGAACACAAAAACGGGTGTTCCTGACATTGAAGGAGTTGGGATCGCAGCTGTCCCTGTGTAAAAGGAATATCTGACCCCTTCATCAGGGGTTGGGGGTTTTGCCCTCTAATGGAAC
The DNA here is from genome assembly GCA_035583185.1 of Anabacerthia variegaticeps. Lineage (NCBI taxonomy): Eukaryota > Metazoa > Chordata > Aves > Passeriformes > Furnariidae > Anabacerthia > Anabacerthia variegaticeps. Next base: position 34,655,281 of record JAWWEW010000078.1, on the reverse strand, counting down.
AACCTGTAGGAACTCTAAATATTGTCAAAATGGACAGCAGAGATGTCAGGTGGATGTTTGGGGTTTTTTTCTAAGGAGAGCAACTGTAAATATTTATTTATGTAAAATCACAACAGAAAAAAATTATCAAAGTGTTTGCCGGAGAAAGAAAAAGGAATTTGGAGGCACTTCTCTGAAGTCTCAGTGAGCACAAGTAACACCCACAATCTCACAGCGATTGTCTGGGACTGTCTGAACACATGGTGGACTCACATCAAAGTCAAGTACGTGTTTGATCTATGTCAGCACTAGCAGATTATAGTCTTTAGGTTGCAGAAGGGTGGCACTGGTGTCTCTCGGCTTTGTCACTACTGATCTCACAGATAAAGTAAGAGAGGACTGTGTGGTAGTGAATGACACACAGAAGTCTTTCAGGGCTGATGCAGCAACTCCCTTACATCAATCTTTAGGGTTTTAGGCTCTTCTACAGGTTATGGTAAATTCTTGGGCTTTAATTTTCAAGATTGCTGGTGTGACAAGCAGTTGAGTTTTATGATCTGATTCATAAAATGATTGAGATAAGATATTTTGTTTACCAGATTGGAAGTTTGTTTCTGGTGTTGTAATTAAGTTATCCATTGATTTGGGAGACTGTCTTAATTACTCCGTGCCTCAGTTTCTCATGAATTGAAGGGGAACACATAGAGCTGTCAACATCGTTTAGCAGTGTCTAGAGCTCTGGACCTCTGCAATTGGAAGGTAATAGAAAGGAGATTGCATGGAACAGCCCTGTTGTGGTTATTAGGATTATACAAAACATGGGTTTATGTTATAAAAAAAACACTGACGTGTTCCACCTATCAGATTTTACTTAGATTTTTCATTATTTTGTGAACCTGGAATGCAGAGCCAACACAAGCAAATCCTCCTCTCTCTCTCTCTCTCTGTACTGATCTCAGAATTTTGCTTCTGCAATCAGAGAGAACAGTATACAATCAGAGAGAACAGTATATAATCTTCTGGCACACAAATTGTCCTCGTATATGCACATACACACAGATGAAATGTCTGTAATGTTTGCATACAGGGAGTAAAAGGCCTTTCCTTTGCTTAGGAATCTCAGACTCCTTTGTTATCCTGTGACTTGCCGTGTCTGCAGTGTTTTCTAAGGCTGACCTGCAAAGATGCTGCCGCCCGTCACTCACCAGCCGGGCTGCTCGGGGACGCTGAGGGACGTGGGCTAAATATTAGGTAAGGATAGAGAACAGAGTGTCCTTGCTGCTCTGGCCAGGTTAATGTCAAGATCCACTGGCCAGGCAGTGTGCCAGGGTTCATGCTGTCGTCCAGCTTTTTGAACATGGACTGATTTTTAAATATTTATTTATTTATTTATTTATTTATTTATTTATTTATATTATGGCATCTTCTGAGTGAGCACCAGCTGGTAAAGTACACATTACAGCTGCCACAGCTTGTATTCATATTGGGGATTAAAAATTTCAGTTTTTTATGACATTTTCTTGACTGTGGTAGGTTTGCAGTTGAACTTGATCATCTTAGATATCTTTTCCAACTTAAACAATTCTATGATTCTATGAAAAGAAACTTGCAAGGTTTTGTCTGGATTTCTTAATTTTCTGAAATTAATGTAATTAACTTCTGATCCATTTGCTCTGTACCTTAAAGACACTGAAGTCCCATTTTAAGCGAGATGAAACTAGAAGCAGAGGAGAGCTGCAGCTTCAGGTCTCATCCTGTAACTCCCATGGGATCTTCATGGGTTACCACCTCCTCCCAGCAGACACCATTACCTAAGCTTGATGTATTTCTTTGACGTATTTAATCTGGTGCATAGGGAAAGATATATTTAGACCATCAACTATAAGGTCAGAGTTCAAAAGGGTACTAAGAATCAGAGACTACTCGCTAACCTGATTGTTCAACCCAGCTCCAGACACAAGCTGTGTTCCCATCTCTGATTATATGTCCTTAAGGCACACTTTGGGTCACAAAGCTTCATAAAACATGCTTTAACATGTATAGTTAATGCTGACACATATCTTTGGGGTTTTGAAGGAGAGCTTAATACCTGGATCTGCTCTGTAAGGAACTTTGACCTTTGTGGCTCTCAAAAGACACTTTTAACAAGCTCTTAAACTTCCCTAACTTAAAAGGGAAAAGTGCCTTAGTCACCTTTCAGTAGAGGTACAGAATGGTACTGAGTGGTTGCAGCCCTTGGCACAGCACTGTCCTTGCAAGGAGGTTAAGAGGAGCCTGAATGAATGACAACAAAGCAGATGAAAGTCTCAGTTTCAGCTGGACAAGCCCACATTCATTAACTGACTAGTCTGCCTAGCTCGTTTATTATTAATTCAAAGAGCCATCCAAGTGGGAGAAGCACCTGTGATGGGGTGTCAGCTCTCAGAGGGCTCCCTCTAGCAGAGTCCTGCCTGTCACAAGCTGGGCAAGCCACCAGCACTGCTGTCTGGGTGAGAAGCCTCTGGATAACAGCTTAGCTTCCCGTCAGGGCTTGCTGGATCAGTGTGGTCGTAAATAGGAAGGGAAACACATATTAAGTATCTTTTTCCTTTCTTGTACTTTCCTCCTGGCATTTGGCCTCAAATTTTGTGATTTTAGGATAAAAGTAATTTTTGTGGTTTATTGATGATTTTTTTCAATGAAATCCTGTCAATCTGACTTGAACCCAGGGCAGGACTTCTCTGGTACCTCTATTGCAGCTGGCGGGGGGCAGGTCATAGGGTTGAAGGTCAGCTCTAAGATCAGCTCTAGGAGGCCTGATAGACCTCATATTAGCCCCACTCCAGGGGACTTAGCTTGGGTGAAGGCTTTTCTCTGGCTCTGTGTTAGACCATTTTGGATAAGCATTCCCAAATTCCAGCTATGATCACAAGCAGTCTGCAGGAACAAAATGAAACATTTCAAAGATGCTGTTTTCTGAAGCTACCATTGGCAGCATACCCATAGACTGATGGAGTCACTTTCTTGAACTAGATTAACTTACAGTCTGGACCATAAAAATAATTTGGAAATGGTAAATACTTTCTATTTTAAAGCTGACTATTGTGATTTTTATGTTCTCTTAAAACAACTGCTTCTTAGACATTTCCTAGAAATTTTTCATTTTGTCTTTCTTCTCTTGTTGAATGTATTGACATATTCTTGACATTGAAGTTGTTGAAAGAGCAGTTTCCATATGAGATATGTAAACGCATGCTCTGTGTAGGCAGGGTCTTCATATTTCACAGAAAACTATGACAGTCCTATTCTTGGGCTGAGATTTTTTCCACTGATGGGGACTGGACTATTCTGAAGCTGTTGTTTAGCAAACAAAGCTAACCTGGAGCCTAAAAATACACACTGCATTTGCACAGAGCTGGTGAGCCTGCCAAGGTAACCCTTTTGTGAGATAAATCAAGGCAATACTGTAACAGTTGTACATCTTGGGGCTATTGCAGTTACTTACATAATCCATACCAATGAATTGTGGTACTTATTGGAAGATCAGGTCATGCCTGTAGTCATTTTGTGATTCACTCAATTTTTTACTCCCTCTGCTGTCACATCACCTGTTATACATGAGTGTGGGAGGTCCTTGAGTCCAGGACCAGCCTTTTCTTTAATACTGCCTTGACAAATATACCTTCCAGGATATAGCCACGGTTACTGATGGAGCCCCTGAAATATTAACTACCCACATCATTATACAAATTACATCTGTCCTATATAGTAGTATCTATACTGTTAATGCTATCTAATTCCTTAGCATATAATAATAGCATCTATTGATATATAATAATAGTATCTATTAGTATTTATCATTTATCTAGTATCTATAATAATAGTATCTCTTACTATTACTAGTAGTTAGATTTTGCTTGTTTCTGCCTTGAGATCAGTACATGCTATCAGTTCTTATACCAGCAAACCTAAACTGGGTTTCAACCTAACTTGCATTGCAGTAGTATTGTTGTAAGACTGTAAAGACTGAAATCACTGGCTAACCAACTTGGTTAGCTATAGTGTTTTTCCTCACTAAAGCCTCTTCCACAGATTTGCAGATTTTTTGCTGAAAAGGGAAATCCAAATATTTTATAACACAGGACTGGACTTCACTCATGAACACATGCTAAGTGTCATATTAGAAATATCGATAAACATTTGTATTTAATCTTATCTTTACAAAATATTTAAAGAACAACACTTTATTTCTTTGTTTTGTTTTGTTTTGTTTTCAGTAGCAGTACAACTGCAGTAATGCAAACCTTTTTCTACAGTGCCTGGTAGCAATCTCATAGCAACTAAGTCATATCAGGCTAGTTTTGATATTCTTATTCTTGTTGAATGATAATAATCCCATTGAAATTTAGCTAGATCATGCATTAAGGTAATACTAAAAAAGATTATATTGGAATGTGGCCTAAAATAAAATAATAATCACACTTTATACCCTTCTGAATTACAAGCTCTCCATTGTTTTAATAAGATGCTCCTTAGTCCCAATACAGTTTGTTCAAATAAAATCCTGACATTCAGACAACCACAGAAGTATCTGTGTCAAAAATTGAAGAACTTGGTTATGATGCATGAGTGACTGAATTCAGATTAAGCCAATATAAAACTTAACTCTTCATACCTTTGTATTTTATTCTGTGTGAGAACTGAAGACAGGCAACTCAAACCTTTGTTACTTTTTAAAGGGCATTGACATTTTCAGTATGTATTTAAAGTTTTAAGTGAAAAAATATATTCAATTTTTTTTAATAAATCTTCTGCCTTTCTCTTAAATTGAAGCTTTTGGCTGACTTTCAAACTTGTGAGGAAAAGCTGAGAAAGAGTCTTCATTATAGACTCTTTTAGACTTTAATTGATTCATCTCTTAAAGATACCATCACAAATAGTACCTTGACAGAGAAAAAAAAATCTGGATGACATGGATTACTGCTGAATGCTGCTGAATCACACTCCTCTAGGCAACTGTTTTCTGTGCATCAGGACTGAGAAAATGCCATCCCCATTAATGTGGGAAGGTGAAACTGATATAATACATATTCTGAGATGTTTGAAAAACTAGAAGTATCTCTGTCTTTTGGAAAATTTCCCTTGCCTTGAGATGTGACTAATATCCAGCCTGCAATTGATTTGCATACAAATCTAGCAATTTCGTCAGGTTTGTATTCCCAGAAACCTAATTTAGAGATTTTCTATTAATACCAGATACTTCACCATAGGCTTCTCTTCCTACTGTATTTGGCTCCCTGCCACCCTTCAGTTCACAGACACCCATTCCAGCTGCCACTAGCCAGAGAAAGAAGCCAACAAACATAAATATTTGCTATCCTTGATAAAACCTTTGAAGAAGCCACCCACCCTGATTAGAGATGTATTTCCCAAGGAGTAAATAGATTCAGGAAAAGACCCTGCACTGTATATAAGAATCATCTTAATATCCTTCCTCTGTCAATCTTCGGTCAAAGCTTCTTATATTCTTGATGAAAGTTTCACTCTTAGAAAAAGTTAAACATGTTGTCAAACACAACTGAGATCCTCTCTTATCAGTCAGTCAATGGCAAAGCTGTCAGCTAAGTCTGGGTTGCAGGGTATTTATTCTTAGGGATGATGCACAATTCAGAAAGAAGGCAACCTGGTTGCAGTCCTAGAGAAAATAAAAGCAAATGTGCTGTGAAACAGCTTTCTACTTCCCACTTATCACAGAAGTGCCTAAAGCAATTCAGTTCACAGGGAAGGTTGGTGGGCAACAGCACCAGTGCTTCCCTGTTACAGCACACAGGCTGCAGCAGGGACCAGAAGAGGCTATTTCTAATACACTTTTGGAACTGGAGATAGAGAAAACAATAAATATTTGATTTATCTTCTAATGTTGCCTATCTGAAATTTTCCAAAATTGACCTGTGTCAAGAGCTTAAAACTCTGCATGGCCTTCAGCACAAGAAGGAATTTACAGACTTAAGGGTCTACCCAGTTTCTTAAATCCTTGCTTGGATTATGGTGTTGCCATCAATGCATATAGGATAGAGAAATATCCTGAGGAATGGAAACTTCTCTTATTCTGTCAAATGTTTGTGCTGTTCAAGAAAACAGATGAGTGTTTGTATTGAACAGATCTCCCTTGTCTGGAACAGAAGAAACAGCTCAACAGCGGAGCGTGCTGCCTCCTTGGCCCTCCTCCACCACCGCCCCTGTTCCCACCACCGCACTTCAGACACAGCTGGAGCACTGTAAGTCTGGCCTGAAAGCCTCTCTCTGCTTTTACATGACTTTTAGGGTGTGACAGAGACTGAAGCATCTTCTCAAGCATTGTGTTGTGGTGTCACTCAGCAAACCCTCCTGCCTCTGATGATATGGCTCTGTTAGGACAATCACTCAACATCCCAGACTGGGGCTTTAGGTAAATCTCAAACAGATCAAGGAATAAAAGGAGGCTGGGTTTTCTTAGGCAGTTAATTCAATTAACCTATTATATTCTCCTTGCTCTATTTTGGGACTTTCTTAGAATAAGGCAATCCTGAACTAAAGGAAATGGCAATGCAATAAATCAAGTAAGGACAGAAAAGCAATTTACTATTTTGCCCAATGATTTCACAGTGTGGATTATATATATTTCCTGTTTTGCACCACATTTGCCTTACCCAGTAGGTGAAATGAAGGTCCTGAAGTCCTCCTATGGAACCTATTCCCAGCATTTCATTTTGCAGATGTGTGCAAGTTGCTGGTATGGAGTTTCACTTACCCACCTATGCACAAATCTGCTCTCTGTGACACGTATCCATAACATTTACAACATACAGGACATGATGGGTATATGGTATAGTAGTTTACCCAACTACTCTTACTGACAGGGTCTGTTAACTCCAATATATCTTCCATCCCAATTTTTAACAATTTTTATGCCCATTCAGTAAATCCTGTTCTTAATTCTACTATCCATTTACCATATACAAATACTGCCATTATTGCTACTGTTATGTAAATAATGATTAGTAAGATGTCAGGCAAGAACTAACCCAAGAAAAAGTACAGTGTAAAATCCTCTGTTGCCTTCAGAGAGATCAGGATTGAACTTAGGGTGCTGTTTCTCCAGATCCAAATTTAGTTGCCTCTGCCTTTCTCATCACCTCCCCTCCCTGTGCCTTGATTTCCACAGAAAGACCCAGACACAAGATCTCTCTAGGAATATGATGTACTCCTTCAGTGAGGATGAGGTTGGGACCAGGGTCTCTGAGATTTCTGCAAGCAGCCCAGAGAGTAACCTGAGCATAAAATCACCCTTCACACCATCTCCCCCATAGAAACATGAAATAAAACTGAGTAGTCATGAGCAGGATGGGAGCCACGTGCATTCACTAAGAGCAGCTTGTGCTTTGGAGTCTGTATTTAGAGCTTTTCTGGAAAGTGGCCTTTCAAATGGAAGCTGAAGATCAGTTTTGTTAATCCACTGTTTCTGGCTCAGTGTTCATCTGTGTTTCCTGGCAAGATTGCTTTTGTCACAGGACATAAATAAGGCATTTTTCTCATGAAAGCTTAATTTTGAAGTCAAAAGATTAGACATCATTGATCATTTAAGGCATTGGCTCTGATGTGCAGTGAATGAATGTCTGTGGGTTATTATCTTCTGGAGCGAAGTTCATGCTGCTTTATGCCCTCCCTGAGTGTAGTCTCTATTATTAGAGCAAAGACACTATTCTTGGAGAGGAGCTGCTACTTGCAAAGTGGGACAGGGAGAGCAGGGTCAGGTCTAAGAATAGGCCAGGGTCCCCCTCTGGTTCAGAGGCACACACGGCAGCCTGGCTGCGATGTGCCTCTCTGAGAGGAAGAGGAGGAGGAGGAGGAGGAGGGAGGGGAGGAGGAACCGTGGGGCAGGATGCTGTGCTGAAGTGCTAATGTTCAAACATCCATGAAGAGAACCTTCTGGCAAGCCCTAGGCTTCCTCCTAAGGGAGTGAATAAACTCTCCAGACCGTAGCATGTGGTGGCTGGATTTTTATGCACTTCTCCAACCGGCTTTGCGTGGCTGCATGTTCACTCGTATGTTTTATGTTTGGTAGAAGCTGCTTGATGTGGACATGGAAGAGTTGTGTCATGAGCTCCAGATAATACAGGCTTCCTCTCTGTCTGAATCACACTGTCCTGCAGGGCCTCCTGGCCCCCAGGTGAGTGATGGATTTGTGATGAATGCACATCACTCTCTCACTTGCTCTAAGGTCCTTATAAAGCTGTGAAACATCTGAAAATTATTTTTACAACTTAATAAACATACCAACCTTTGGCTTAATTTCATCTAGATATGACTTTGCATAAATCATGTAGTCTTTTTACCCTGTGTTCTCACCCCTGTCTTTCACACTCCAGTCTATTTCAAGCTCACTCTTTGTTTTTATGGAGTTTTACAGTGGGTAGCACCCACCAAAAATCCTAGAGGTGCCATCACTCCTTTCAGAGGCTCTTGGTCAGTTTTCATTTTGCTTTAGACCCTGTTGTCCTTTTATGCCTGTGGAGTGGATGCGCAAGGGATGCAATGGACTGGAATGTCAGGAGAGTACATCCCTGAGAAGGCAAACACCTACAGTAAACAGCAGAGACAAGCAGGGGCTTCAGCAGGGAAGTGGAGTGAGATTCAGGTGTTTAGGGATCTCATAGCTTGACCTGCAACACTTCTGCCCCAGATTTGTCAGATAGCCTTGGAGCAGTCCCTTTGACCTGACACCTCATTTTCTGCAATTTGTACTTTCAGAAATCTTCAGAGAAAAGTCAGAAATCTTAGAATCACAGAACAGGTTGAGTTGGAAGGGACTTTTAAAGGTCAGCTAGTACAACCTCCCCCTCCAATGAACGGGGACATCTTCAACTAGAACAGATCTTAGATGGGCTTAGAGCCCATCCAACTTGACCTTCTTCTCCTGAGGAAACAGACCATCTCTAGAGAGAAGGATTTTATGAACATCTCTGTAATGTGGAGAAGATAATTTATTTGACTTTCCATTCCACTTTGTTCCCTCCAAAGAAAAATGAAACTTTTCATGGTGAGGTACTTCCAGTATCTCCTGGGGAACAGGCAGTCCCAGTCTACATGCTGTGCCTGGTTCTTTGGGACAGTGATTTTCGCCAAGGCCCCTGGGTGCCAGTTCATCACAGTACAGCTGACAGCAGATGTGGCATGGGGCCTTTGCTGCAGCAAAACTGACTGAGGCTTTGGCAGCCTGAGATGTTAACAGGCACCCAAACACTATTTAAAAAGTATGGAGAGTACATCAAGGCAAAGGTTCAGTTATGTGGCAAAAAGCTTAGCTTTAATTATTTAGAAGTCAGTAGTTCAGAAGGTACTGTCTAGAAGTCTCAAAGTTGCAAGGTGAAAACCACAAAGTTTTCTTTTCATAGAACCATGGAATGATTTGGTAGTTGGAAGAGATCTTAAAGGTCACCTAGTTCCAAACCCCCCCTCCCAGAATCTTATCTTTATTTTTCTGCCATTTTGTCTTTGCTGACATGCAGGATGAGGCGGATTCATTTAGCATGTGAATGGTGAGGTGTGGCATGAGGCCATGGGAAGTGTTTCTCCATCCTGTATTGAGAAAAGCCTTCTCTGCATTATGAAGCAGCCCTGCAGTGTGGCTGGCCATGATCCAGAGCCACCATACATGTGAAAGAAGTGGTTGTTATTTCAGTATTTCCTAGGCTGTCTTTTTTTTTTTTTAATTCTCTTAATACTGTCCCTGTCTTAAATTAGTTCTATTGTTCTACAAGGCCCATTGCTATAAATAATATTAATCTTGCTACCAAATGACCTATGATCCCTCCAAGAACAGTTTTAAATAGAGCAGGCTGGTAGATTTTATCACAACAGCAGACAGTAAGAGTGAGTATAACATGGCTTTGGAATTTTTAATTATAAATTGTATGACTGTATCTTGCAAAGGGACAGTATTAGAGCCAACAATAAATTTGTGACAACAAATGCCTGAAAAGAATACCACCATTAGAAAAAGACATTTACCAAGCATGGCTTTCAGAGGAGTTGCAAAAGCTCATGCTGTTGACTCATAGCTGAAGTTTAACACTCTTTCATAAGAAAGAGAATTAGATTTATAACGACATAACTCAGAATATAATTTCTTCCATGTGTAGCCTAAAGTAAAATGGAAGAAATAATGATAGGGTGCATTCTGATTTACACTACTGAAAACCTAAAATAAATCTACTGACTAAAATCGTTCGAGTAATTTGCTTTTGATGGTACATTTTGCTTTTATTCATGTAGAATTTGCATCACATTTTGGACAGTAGAAGACATCCAGGATCCAAACCTGGAGTAATTTGTGTTGTGTATCCAATGCTTCTCTGATGGAGGCTCATGGGATTTTTTCCTTAGTCACTCAAACTGGTGGTCTGTGAACTGAAGCATTCTCAAAACAAAACTGTTTTTCTGAATTTTTTTTCCCTGAGATGGAGTTCAAGGTCTCCCCGAATTAAGAAGTCTCCTGAAAGGAGAATCTGTCTCATTTGAGAGAAAGAAGTATGTTCAGAATCTAGAAGTGGTGGCAATCCTACATGTCCATCCCACCCTGCAGAACCTGCATGCTTTATGCTACTTCCCTTACCACCCCTTTGGATGACCTCCTGCTACAGCTGACGTGATGTCTCCAGGTCCTTGTTGCTGCAAATTCTTCAGGACTCTGATAACTGCTCATCTTTCATTTGCCCCAGGCTTGTTTTTCTTGTTGGTCCTCTTCATCTGTGAGATGCCCCTGCACGTCCCATGTCAGTCCAGCTCTCCAGCCTGCCCTTCAGCAGTGGCACAGACCTGGTATTTAGAGGCCACATTCAAGCATGTCATCCAACACCTCAGATATATGTGTTCACACTGTTCTCAGGAAACACCTGCAAGGCCAAGGGTTAAAGGAAGACACTCAGAAGCGCCTCCTTACTAATGCAATTTAGTAATAGCATTCACTTTTGTTCCTAGGGTCCACAAGGAATTCCTGGTATAATGGGACCAAAAGGGGAGAAGGTAAGTGTCTATTGTTGTGAGGCTTGGTATGTTTTTGAGGGACAAAGAAAGAGGGGAGGGTGTTCACTTTTTTCCTTGTCTGTTTAGTGAATAGTGATCCTTATGAATGGAGGGATTTGCTTTAGGGTGAATGTAAAGTTACAAATTGCTTTAAAGCTATAATTTAAAACTTCATCATTCAGTGTTCATTTTCAGTCTTGAAATATTTTTATGGCTTCTCATGATAGCTACACCTGTTTGCAGTATGTATTAAAAAAGCAGCTCAGGTGCACCAGTCAGCAATCTTACTGATCCTAAAGCCTCTGAGCTCCCTGTCCTTCTGGGAGGATGTGAGAAGCAGAGCTCGTGCAGTGTGAATGTACAGGGCAGCTCAGGTATTAAAACTGGCCTATATGTTATGTATTCGGGTATGCAAAACATTTGCTCCATAATGATGCCTAAAGAACTTTACACCTGGAGCTGGGAACATAGTTATGTGCTTTGTTATACAGGGTGATGACTGTAGGTTTAGGGCTGAGAACACAGGAAAGACCAAGGAACTCTGACAAGGCAATTCTTCTCATTTTACTTCTGTAAACAAAGTCTTGAGCACAAAGATGTTCCCAGCATTTTGGGGGGAGGGGGGTAGTTGCTTGTTTATGTGTTTGTTTTTAATATAAATGCATTGATGCATTCCCTTATGAGCCACTGCACTTCATGTGGAGGCTACAAGACTAACATATTCCTTTCTCTGGCAGGGGGAGATTGGCAGGCCAGGAAGAAAGGTATGAACAAAGGTGCTATCTCAGAAGTCCACTGAATACTTGACACATAGCAGCTGCCAGAGAGGGGTGCAGAGAACAGTTGATTAAAAATTAGCTAATGTTGATGTTTAGCCAGTTTGTGCTGCTCTGACTGGGTACCCAGGGTGGATGGCAGGGAACTCCAGGTGCAGGGCTGGAGAGCTGCCCCAGCTGGTTTGAATTCAACAAATTGCCTTAGTAAGAGCATGAAGACAAGTCAAACAGAGAGGGAAATTACCTGAACTATGTCTCTGTAGACAAAGGAAGCAGAGTATGGGAGCTATCATAAAAGCTGTATTAAAAAAAAAAAAAAGCCCAAAGCAAAATCAAACTTTTTCCTTCTCCAAAGTCCAAGCAGGGCTCAGCCAGATACCCCTGAAGGAGGAATGACCATTAATGATTACAGTTCCAGAGTTTTGGCACCAATGCAATATGCTGACTACAATCCTATGCTTGGTGACATACGAGCTGTGATATATTGTCAAAAGTATGTGCTCCTACATGTGATGAAACAGAATACGTTATCTCAATCACTAAGTACATCCATTTAATGTAATTAACTTTAAAAGAAGAAAGAAGTGCAGGATGAAATCAGAGATATGCTAAGGGTAGTCACTAACCAGGAAAAGAACTACCCTTCTAAAAATATACCAAGGATTTTAACACCTTTCTAATAATATACACCAGCTACCAAACAGTAATTTGAATAAATATAAAACACATAAACAGAAGAGGCCATTTTCTTTAATATATTTGCAAATGCCCTACAGTAAACAAAAATATTATTTATATTAATTCAAGTGTTCAAAACAGTAGTGTGTCTGAGAGAGTAACCCATCAATCTACAAGAAAGTGCAAACCTTAACCACAGTACATTGATACTTACTCCTCTGACAAAAACTAGTATGTTCCAAAAGAGAAGTCACTCAGGTTGGAAATAAAGCAGTATGACTCTTGCTAAAAGCTGTCTGGCCTGTGGAAGTTTGTTTTTGGCCCCAAATGTCATGGTGACATTTCTAAGATCACATTGTCAAGTGGTGTAATGCAGTGGAATAGCATTAAACTTCAGCATTTTTGGAGATATTCAAGGAGTGATTTATGGGCAGCAATTAAAACAGATAAATAACTGCCTGTATGTATGTAGTTATTGCTAGCCATATAGTAGTTAATAAAGAGTGATTATAGCTAGTAATATAGGAATGTTCAGAATGGGAACAATAGTAGTAATAGTTAGTTAAAGATTTGGTTCTGCTCTTAACGTAAATTGAATTCATATGGATGCAGTTACATGCAGGGTGTTTTATCTCCTGTCTGCAGCAGAGTGTGTAGGAATGATGTGCTATGACTCATTGTAATCAATGTTTTCTGTTCAAGGGTAGACCGGGTCCCCCAGGCGTCCCTGGAATGCCAGGACCGATAGGGTGGCCTGGACCTGTGGGACAGAAGGTAAGACTAAAATTCACGTGTCAAAACCTGTTCAACATCATGATCTGAACAGAACAGTTGTCTTGGGAAGTCTCTAAACAACTACCTGCTGCAGTCTGGGAAGATGTAGTGGGGCAAAGACACTCTGTGCTTGTCCCATTTCTTACACTGGCCTGCCCAGTCTAGGAATAGGTTACTCCACCTTCAGCCCAACCCCTGTAGCACTTCTTGTGTTGAAAGGGAAATTGAAAATAAGCCTTATAAAGACTCATTGATAGCCACTGGTGTCTCACAATCACACAAATCAGTGTTTCTAAGCTGATCATCATCTTTATGACTATTCTTTATGATGATTCCTTTGCCTGAAGGTGTACTGTGAGCCCATGTGATCAGGGAAAATATACCAGGCTGGTATCAGGTGAAAGATTACAAACCATGAGGATTGCTCATCACATCTTTGAAGTTGATTCCCATACAAAAACATTCATTCCTGTTATTTTATTAACCAACAGCAGAAAAAATGACAGGACTCACTTTGCTACTACAGAGTGGCTGCTTCATCTGCATTTATTATAGAAAATCTTCAGGACAGTCCTTTAGTGAGTACTTATGCAAAAGGATACAGCTCTTCACAGGAGCCGCAGTTTATAAACTTTCTATCAGGACTTTTGAGGTAACTTCCTTTTTTTCAATCCAGTGTGCATTAGCCAGAAGGACTGCACACAATCCTTAGTTTGAAGCTGCATTTTCCAGCAAATCTCTGAGTCTTTGTTTGCTCTATGAAGGTTGATGCTCCCACCTCAGAGGATGTGATGCAGTAGCTCTTGATACTGCAAGGAGGTTATAGCCAGGTGAGGGTTGGTCTCTTCTCCCAGGCAACCAGCAATGGGACAAGAAGGCACGGGCTTAAGCTCTGCCAGGGGAGGTTTAGGTTAGATATGAGGAAGACATTGTTTACAGAGAGAATAATCAGGCATGGGAATGGCCTGCCTGGAGAGGTGGTGGATTCACTGTCCCTGAAGGTTTTCAAGATGATACTGGATGTGACACTTTAGTGCCAGGATCTAGCAATCACAGTGGTGTTGGGTCAAGGGTTGGACTCGGTGATCTTGGAGGTCTCTTCCAACACAGCTCATTCTATGATTCCATGGTAATAATACTAAATGACTTCTGAATTCAAGACACATCTGGAAGCAAATTTTCAAGATCTTTACACCTATTTTAGATGAAGAACATCATATTACAGTGTGTGGGAATGTAGGCACGCAACAAGAGAGTATGTAGTTAAAAGAAATCAACGTTCACTTTGAACGTTGAGATGAGAAATGGTGTCCCCCTCAAAGACATTGTGTGCTATGATTTCCCTCAGTGGGAACAGTGAGGGTAGAGGGAAGGTTCAACTAACTTCATAGTCCTGGTGAAGGAAGTGAGCAAAACAGACAGAAGACTCATTCACTTGATCTTTTCCTTATATAGGCTTTAGTTTTATTTATGTGGTCTCCCTAATTTTGATTTAATCTCCACTATTGCTATGGTTCTTCATCACACTCCTAAAAGCATCCCTCACACTCAGCAGTAATACTTTTTCCAATAATTTAACTGCAAGTCCTACTTGCTGTTTGATTCCAGTATTTCTGCTTTTATTGTCTTGCCTGATAGTGGTCTCCTCTGTTCTTTAGATAGGCTCACAGTTTCATTTCTTCTGGTCTTCATAAATTTCAGTTTCCTGCCTGTCAGTGAAGGCTCCAGCTGAATAGGGTCGAGCAGATCTCTGTACTCATTTCAGTTGGTTATGTCTCTTTCCTTTCTCCCCATCTCTGATCTCTCAAATTTCTGATACCCATCTTCACCATAGACATTTGCTGCATCCTCTTCTTGCTGTAAATCTCCAGTATGCTGCTGTTTGGCATTTTTCCTCATATCCACCTCTGTGGATATTTGCTATTTCTTCACCTGTGTCTCCTTCCTTGTCTTCTCTTCTCTTTCTTTGACACAGCCTGAATTTGGTCTTTATTTATCCTACTTTGTTTCTTCAAATCTTTTCTGAACTTCTCCAGGGACAGCAGCCAATGTGAAAATCCTTTTTGCTAGGACAGTGAAAGTCAAAGGAGAGTGAGAGCCAATTGTATTTTGCTGGTAGCACTGCTACATGTCTGGGGGTCTAGTCTCTATTTCACACTAGATATAATTAGCTGACAGCAGCCAGGGAAGTTGTTGTAAAGTTTTCTCATGATTTACTGGCTCCAAGTGACTGTACAGCACATGATGTCTCAGAACTACAATAAAAATAGTCACTATGCCTCCCCAAGCCATAAGGCACGCAGCAAAATACCTTTCTTACTTGCAACTCAGTGGAAGTGATGCTGGGTAGAGACAATGCACCCTCACGCAGAAAAGGATGCGTTGCTGCTGGTGGTCTGCTTGCAAGTCCTTTATTAACATCTGGCAAAACTGGAGCACAAGTCACGCACATAAGAGAGTGTAAGTAGAAGGGTACAACAACATGTGAGGGCTCAGGCAGAATGCAATTGCAGTACAGGCCTCTGTCTGCAAAGTTATACCAAAGTCCAGCTTATCTCTACTATTTGACATAAAACCTAAACCATTAACTGTCAGACATTCACATATGATGTCATCAGAGAGCCACAATGAATAACTCTCTTTATTGACCCCTTTAGGGTGAAAAGGGAGAGTTGGGTGTGATGGGATTGCCAGGTACAAGAGGACCAATGGGCTCCAAGGTTTGTTAACCAAGCACTGCATTTTCAGACATTGGTTTCTAATGCTCTGCTGACAGCTGCTTCCCTCATGAATTTGCTGGAAAGCATTTATCAATATAAATCTTTTCTAATACAGCTAAAAAGGTATATTCTACATCAGCAAGGTTATGTTGTCTGGTTGGGCTTGGCTGTGTTTTTGGCTTTCCCTAAAAATGCTTTGGTAAAAATTATTGCAATTTATGTTAAAAGCAAACTCATATATAATTGTATCACACTAGAAAAATAAAGTTCTTAAGCATATCTGCAGGATTAAATCATGTCCACAATGTTTTCCACACACCTCATAAGACTGTGGAGATGGACAGAAGCACAATTTGATCTGGATGTTCCAGTAGCTGCACATCATTTTCTATAGCATAGACTCAGCCTTTAAAAATTAAAGCCATAACACTTTAAGGTACTTGAAAAAAAAATTATATAATCAGCTTATTCAAATAAAGGACTAGAAAGAAGACCTGAACACCACTGTTTGCTATATGTTTCTTTAACAGAAAGATCAGTTTTAAATTAATGATCATATTAGATTACTTAAGTATAACTTAAGGATATTCCACGGGGGAAAAAAGCAATGAAAACAAAATAAACAAAACAGAAGAGGAAGATCATTGCTAAAATCATTTTAGCTTATTAATTGTGGCATCTAATGCTTTATTCACTCTCAGTTACATTTTATTTCCATTGTTTCAATTTTAAAGCAATATCAAACCTGCTGGCTTTACCTGGCTTTTTCATGTTGGCTTTTGGGCTGAGTTGTCATGCCTTTACTTCATATCTCACAGTTCTGTTCCAGTGCAATTTTAGAAGCTATAAATATTCATTTGCATTTAAAAGTTGATGCAATTAATTATTTGTGCTTCGTTCCTTTTCTTCACTTCGAAGTTTGAAAGTCCGGCTTCTTGGGTGATCTTGAAAGCGAGAAGCATTAAAATATCTATCCTTCCCTTTAGGGTTTTCCTGGAACTAGAGGAGAAAAGGTCAGTGTGACAGTAGAATAATGTATAATTTAACATTTGGAAACAGTTATGTAAAAAAAAAAAAAGTAGCAGTAGAAATGAGATTGAATTTTGGTGAAATCTAAAGGTCCCACTGAGAAATGATATAAGGGTAGAGAAGGAGCACAGTCTTGTGGCTTGGGCTGGGATGCTGAAGAAGTGAGTTTGACACTGTCTTGTGGACAAGTTGTTACAGTGAACTTCAGGATAGGTTCCCCACCTATGGAAGGGGTATATTATTCCTTAATTGTTGGTCTGGTTTAGTTAGGTGACAGACACTGGCATGGGGACAGTTCTTACTCTAAGACCTTACTGTGGGACCTGAACTGGGGAACAAAGCCAACTGGAGAAAAGAATCAAGTATGGAAGTATTACGTACAAGAAAGCATGTATTTAAAGTAATTATCTGGGGAGAATTGTCCCTTTTCCTATGGGCCTTGCTCTTAATTCTGTAATAATATTAATGATGAACCATACACCTTGCTGTGAAGATATTACTGTATTCTGACTTCAAATAACATGCTTTGTAGAAGAAATTTTTCCTGCTTCTTCATGAAGTGATAGTAATGAAGCTGTTGTCACCCTGTTATCTCTCTCCAGGGATCCAGAGGTGATAGGGGTGACAAAGGAGTCAAAGGAGACCAGGTAATTTTGTTTTCCAGGTGACTGTGTTCATTAACTGAATGTGAACTTGAAGAGCAATGTACTTCTGACAGCAAAAAACACGAGTGGCATGGAGGAATGGAGCCTGGAAGTATCTTCCTGGGAGGGCAGGAGTGGAGAGGGAAGGCAGCGGTCCCATCTGCTGTGAGGCTGGTGAGACAGTCTCCATGTCTGTGAGCCCTGCAGAACCAGAGCCTGGGGGCCTTGATGAGTCAGAAGGGGATTTCCCTGGAGGTAACCTCAGTCTCTCCTGGTCTGTGCATTCCAGAACCATGGCAGCTTGCCAAAATGCTTTTAGCTGGTGATATGATAATACTGGAAGAGGAAGAGGGGGAGAGATTAATATCTTGGAGGTCCTTTTAACTAAGAAAGGAAAAGTAATCTGCTTTTGATACAAACGGAGAAATGCCATTCCCAAAGGCGGGCTCTGGGAGTTGTTCAGGTAGTAGGTTGACGGTAGACAAAAGCATAATCAGGAGGTTTTTGCCAGAGGAGCAGAAGGAGGAAAGCAGAGGATCAGATAGAGGAGTAGCATTACAGTACAGGGGGCTTTATAGTAGAATTTTTCTTATAATTCTCAACCTATTGAGTCACCTGCAGTTCTGAGTCAGTGCAGGATTTTTGAACTGATATTTGTACATGACACTGGGTTTTCTTCCTTCCAAGGAAGGTGCTGATTTGTCAAAGATTACTACGCATTTTCTGATTATTTTTCTCCTTTGATTTTGTAGGGAGAAATAGGCTTCCCTGGAATGCTGGGACAAAAAGTAAGTGGGTGTGATGTCTTGGGAAGTTGCATTACATGTTGACATAGGGTCAGTGAGGGAGTGATTTCAGGGTTTTCCTGGAAAGGTCTTGCTTGATTCAATGACCAACACTGCTTGGACTTGATCGGATTCTTTAGGCTTTTTAGCTTAGGAGAAAACACTTATATTTAGCTGTTTGTTGTTCTTTCTTTTTTTTCCCACAGATCACTGGTTTAGTTATAAACTTCCTTCTGTTTAACATATCCAAACTCTTGATTATGGTTTCATAACTGCTCTAGTTATTGGGGTTTTATTCACTTGAAGCTAGGAAATATTTCCTTCTTAGCACTCT
Source organism: Anabacerthia variegaticeps (assembly GCA_035583185.1). Taxonomy (NCBI): domain Eukaryota; kingdom Metazoa; phylum Chordata; class Aves; order Passeriformes; family Furnariidae; genus Anabacerthia; species Anabacerthia variegaticeps. The sequence goes on along the minus strand of JAWWEW010000078.1, from coordinate 34,636,519 downwards.
GAATTGAAATGGCTCTACTATAAATAGCACAGATAACCCTTGCAAGTTTATATTTCATTGTTTTTCTGTAGTTAAAAAACAAACAACATTAAGATGTTGGCTTGTAAAAAACCTAAAGAAGGATAACTTTTTTACATAATCACATAATATCTCTGAAATTAAGATAGGGAAATAGTAGTTGCTTTTAAGGAGGTTAGAAGATGAATTAATTCACCTCCCTTTTCCTGAGTGTCTTTATATCAAAAACAAAACAAAATTTTACCAAGGGTTCAGACAGTTTTTCTGGCCTTGACTTTGAGTCTCTGAGCATGTTTCTGATCTCTCCATTTGGCCTCCTTTTTAGGAAAGGATTTTTTGGGGATATGTGGGTAAATTGTAAGAGATATTTTTTACTTTAAGTCTGTTTTAAAATGTTTTACTATCATCTTGGATTTCTATGAAAGAAATGGTGCCAGCATTTGTCTAGAGGAGCCATGTGAGTGAAAGCAATGTCCACCTGCTGTATTGGATGAGGCAGGTATAACCATATACTTACATCCTGCTTCCTTCCCTCCATACCCATCAAGGGAGAGATGGGCCCAAAGGGACAATCTGGAGTACCGGGACACAGAGGACCTATAGGAAGACCTGGAAAACGAGGCAAACAAGTAGGACCACGGTGTTTCCTTTTCCTGTGACTCATGGCATCTGTGTGATTGTGATTGCGACTATGACTGTGTGGCTTATGCTTTTGTACCATGCACTGTATCACACAGGGAGTGGACAGAAGCCCTGGAACACCTCACACACATGCACAGGCTACACAGGACTTAGAGCCTCAGCCTTTGGGCTGGAGCCTTATCAGTTCCCTGGACATGCAGCACGGGAAAAACTGTATTTAGCCCTGGCTTGGTAACACACTCTTAATACAATTTGAGCAGACCTTGAACACTTCCTTTGAATTCTGAGCAACACAGAGCTACAGTCACAGACCCACCTAAAGGTAAAGAGCTCAAAATTATGCTGGCAGAGCTACATTTTCAGACTTTCAGGCAAATTGTAAAGAATAGGAATTGTGTGTAAATTGGATATCCTCCACTATAACATTTTCCAAGGAGCAGGTAGCAATATTGATACCTGTTATATATGTTGCTATACTAGCAATAAGTTACCTGTTCAAGTCACCAAATGGGCCTCTCTGAGTGCACCTTGCCTTTTGTATTTATTTTAAGCAATGATACTGGAGACACAAAGAAAACCAGTTCCTGCAGAGCCTGTTTCTTTCTGCCAACAGGGAAGGGAATCTGTTCTTGCTACCCCGACATGGGTGTTAATGTACAACTGCTCAGATACAGGCACCTGTATATGTGGTAGTCCATGAGCTTAGCTGAAAGTATTTTATCTGCAGTCTGGTTATGCCCAGCATTGCAAATAGAGATACATACCTCCTTCATTGTTGCTCTGATGCCATCAGGTACTATCTGAAGTGATAGAAAAGCCAGTGTGGGGGAAAAAATAAAACTTGGGTGTTAGAGAGGGAATAATAAGTTTCCAAGTAAGAAAGGCTTGTACTATGTAAGTCTGCTAGATGACCCACAAGAAATATTTCTTTGTTCTAGATTTGTCAGGTTTTAAAAGTTGATATGTGATCTTTGCTGGGTTTGTTTGTTTGTTTGTTTGTTTTGCCGTTTGGTTTTTGTTTGGTTGGGGTTTTTTTCAACCTCTGTCCATCTGTTCTGACAAACTACTATGCACATAATGTCTTTTAATAGCAAGAGACAAAGGGAAGACACAGTGCCTGCAGGTCAGCTTGGACAGAGTGCACTCCTTATTTGACCTTAGAAATTAGACATTTTGTCACATTACGCAGTGTCTTAAGCAAAAAGTGGTGACATAATTCAAGGCAACAATCTGTGACCAAAAGTACTTTAGTCTGGCCCTAAATTGGCATTTCCAGCCCCAAGACTCAGTACAGAAACCCCTTTCTGGTGCTCTGCAAGCAATTTCAACATTGGTCTGCTTGAAAACCAGCTTTCGCTCTCCGTAAATGGGTGAGCTTTCTTCTTTTCTAATCCTTTGAAAACACTAGAGTGGCATTTTAAGGCTCTGTGGGTCTGGCCGCCACCTTTAAGTGCTGTAGTTGTCTGGCTGTTTGTTCAGCTGAGAGGAGAATTTCCATCAACCTGGGGCCATTTCCTGTCTCTTGATCCAGCTGACATGCCTAGATGAAAGCAGCTAAATTAGGAAGGTGTCACTTCCATTTCCATTTTGAGATACTTCTTGATTAGCTCACTGACTTCTTCAACTCTCCCCTGCCCCTGGGGCAGGCTCTTCCTAAGAGGTGCCCGGGAGGTGGGAGTCACAAGTCACCTCCTCACTACTGCTAACAGAGACACAGCACCCAAAGCTTTGTAGCTTGAGAATTGACCCTGAGGACCGAGTTTAGGGTTTCAGTCTTGATAAGGAGGAATGATTTAGTGATTTAATGTTACTTTGAAACAAAGGAAAGGAATATAAATGTTGTCAATGGGAAAAGCTTGAATGCCATGGGCACATGTGAAAAAAAAACCAAACCACCAAGGCAAAACCATTCAATATCATCCTCTGCCATTATCATTTAATCTATCTATGCTAAGCAGGAGAGCATTAAGCAATCACGCCTCCAAAGCAGGAGACACAGAAAGCATCTCATTTTCAGGCAGAACACATCTGACTGGCGCTGGATTGCCTCTGCCAAATTGCTGTTGTGTGGGGGAAAGAGATTTCCCACAGTCTTCTTCTTTGGGGCTACAAAACGTTGGTCTGCTAGTTCTGTGTTGTGTAATGTAAGAAGTAATTACAGATCAGCATCGCTGACATTCACATAAATCCTGGAATATTTTGATGGCACAGAGCTTACCTAATAGGATTAAACAAAGCAAATATTCAATTAGTTCTTTATGGGCCATGGCAAAATCTACTTTCCTCTGCTGAAATGGTGAAAGTGACATTCAAAAGTATCCATGGAATATAGCATATTATATAACTATAAATTATTTTAGCATATATTACTATATATGCTTTGTTACCCCTAAACATACAACAACTCATCATATGCCTCTGAATGCACATTAACCTGGAACTACACCATCTTATAGGAAATAATCTCCTTTGTCATTAAATGAAACCTTACATATTACACATTATTTTTATTATGCTAAATAATGTATGCTGTTACATAAAAATCAAGTCAGATATTTAAACTTTAAGCTATGTAATACACTTCTGAAATACAGAGCTGAGAAATCCAAGCCTTGGGGAGTATATGAGCAGGAAGATAAATATAGTTATTTTTAATAAGTGTCACCGTATTAAATTCAGGAGCAAAAAATAGGAAGGTGCTGAACAGTTCTAGGGTGAAACTTCCAAATACCTAAGGGTATGGTTGCACAAACAAACTCCCATGAGGCAGATTAGGGCTGATTTTACAGAATATTGGTTATTGTATGATAATTGTGTGTAAGCTTCTCTCCCATGGGTAATTTTACAGCATTTTGGCTGCTTGAAAGGGTACCAGGGGGACACCATTTGTCAGAATGGTGTTGCTAACCACCAGCTCGAACTTTGTAAAGCCAAGCCCTTGCTTGCCTTGGGATGATTTGTTAGCAAAGGTATATCCATAGTGAAAGTCAAGCAGATACAGGAGTCCAGGCACCTCAAGTTCTTCTGAAAATAGCGTGAGCTTCAAAGAGATTACTGTGCTTCTGAAAGACTGCACCTTGAGACTGGGAAATGTCACTGTGACAACCTGACAACTCCTTAGTGATTTTCCCCTTTCTTTCTGAGCTGCACTGACTGCTAGAAAGCTACCAGGGGTAAAAGGGCATCCTTAAAGAAGGGCTATCAAAGGGTTGAAGTCAGATCAGGGAGATTCCTGATCTCTCACAGAGCAGATCCCTGTGACCATTCACATTCAGGAGCAGAAGTCCTGCCTGGGCATGTCTTTCCGTCTCCATGTAGGAGGGGAGAGCACCTCTTTCCCAGGTGCTCATGCTGCATGTTTCTATTGGCAAGTGTCTTGGCTTTCTTGAAGGGGAAGTCAATGCTGACAGGAAGAGGTTGTGTGTTACTAAAAGCTTAGCAAATAAATGGATGTCTCCCCTCTTCTAGGGACTAAAGGGTGACATTGGACCTGCAGGTGTCATGGGTCCGCCTGGAAGGCCTGGTCCTATCGGCCAGCCAGGCCCTCCTGGACCTTCAGGATTAGGTAAGCAGAAGATAAGTTGACCTCCTAAAGAGTGTCCCTGCTCCCCAGCCCCTCCTGACACATCACAAACACGTAGGCCCCTCTGCAAAAAGTGCTGCAGGGCTTTATTTGCTTCTCCATTGATGGCAAAGAGAAGATTTCTCCTGTGAAGGCATGTCATGCCATCCTTGTCCATTATAATGACTCTATACCTTATTTAAAGCTTGTTTATGGCTTTTGATGTTTAAAATAAAACCAAGAGTAACGTCTATGTGGTTCCTGCAGGATTTTGGTAGATGAGAATGATGAAAAGACATCTGTCAGCCTTGGAGAGACTAGGTAATCTCCATCAAAAGTCTGCTGCTTTTTCAGATATCCTGGTGTACAGTGAAAGACTGTGATTTCTAATCAGCCAGGACATGCTCACCCTGTGCTGCTCAGTAAGAGGAAAACAGATAAGACCCAAGTCACAGTGGCATTAAGGAAAGAAGGAAAGAGAAGAGAAAAGGATAGGAGTCAAAGGAAAAAAAGGGCAGTGGAGAAAAACTCTCTTTAATTCAGTGCTGGAGATCTATGCTCACGGCTATATTGCATGTTGTAGAAATCATGAGAAAAACCATGTAACTGATAATTTTACAGCTTCAAAGCTGTGTATGTACATGAACCCTGGGCACCTTGTTAGACCACATGTAGACATGAAGGACAATACGTGACCCATATTGTATGGTGACAGTGAACCCTTAGGTAGGGTTTTTTCACCCTGGATAGATACTAAAGTATCTGAAAAGAAAAGCAAATCCAGTTGGAAACTACTGTTCCTTCAAATGTATAACAGCTGCTTGTACTGCTGCCGATCTGTTCAATGTCCCCTTCCATTTTGCTTTTTTCCCTTTTTCTTCCCTTGCTTACATCAGTGGACAGGATGTCTCTTCTTGTGGTAGTCTGGAAATGTACATCCATGAAGCTGGGCACAGCTTCAGTCTTCCTGTCTCCCATTATGAAACAGCTTTGCTTTAGTAAATTAGCTGGAAGTTTTCAGAGGGCAGAATTTTCACCATGCTGATGGGAAGGCAGCCAAGACCTTGAGATTACTTTTTAAAGGATTTATTCCCTCTACAGGAAGTCTGTGTGTCAGGCTTGTTAAACTTTTTCCTCTAGAATATAAATTCTGATGCTAAAAGACATTTCTGTAATGATGTCACTGCTTGCAGTATGAATATATTGGCTCATAGTCTAATTCTGCAGAGCAGAGTACATCCTTGCCAAAGTTTGAAAGTCAAAAAAAAATCTTTTTAATGTTTAATTTTAGAACTCCTGTGTTTCTAGTTGGGTCTTTCTGTACAGAAACCTCTGATACAGCATTGCTAAAGTGGTTATACAAATGCAAAAGTCCAAAGCATTGTGGATCTATACAAAGACTGACTCTACAAACTTGGTGCATGAATGTTGTAGAGTGATCTGTGTCTTCATCCTGTCCCGAATTTCCGTAGCTTCAAACAGGCCGACATTTATTCTAAGCAAATATTCTCTCTCTTCCTCTGTAAAGCTGGTGGAAAAATTTAAAAGGCTGAGATAATTTAAATAATATGACTGTGGTACAAACTGGGTCTTCTTCCTGAACTACTGGAATTGGTGGTTCTGGTAATCCCTCCCCTCAGTTCCCAGTGGATTTGGTGGGACATGCACACATCTGAAAACTTGGGTGCGGTGTATATTCACCTGACCTGTACTTTTCCCATTAAATGGCTGTGTTTGTGTTTTGTGTATTAACTTCATAACAAGACAACCTGGTTCTTTGCTTCCTAGGGCAATTCACCATAGGACCAAAGGGGGAAAGAGGACTTCCAGGGCCTCCAGGGAGGTGTCTCTGCAGAAACCCACAACATATGAGTAACCCTTCATATGAGGAATCTCTGTTTGGACACAGCTATCCAAAAGTTCCTGCAGTAAGCAGATTTTCTGGGAGGGGATGTGAACAGTCCAAAAATGCTTTTATTTTAAGAGGTCATGTACTCACTAATAGTTTGGATTTAACAGGGAAGATGTTTATATATGGGCAATCTGTGATTTCTAGTACACAAAACCTTTGAGATCCAGTTGGTGCAAAAGAATTTGGTGTCATAACTACTCTGAGGGTTGTGTGATTCTTGTGCTGAAATGCAGCTGTTTCAAACCAAGGTAGCACATGTTTAGAAATATTTTTCAAGCCTGAGGATGCTCTCTTTCATCTAGTACTGTCCATATATAATCTGTTATTTTTATTTAATTAGATCAAAATTTCAGATTGGTCAGTGAAGGAAGCATCTCTTGGTTTGTTTTTGGTTTATGCTTTGGTTGGTTTTTTTTGTTTTATTTTGTTGTGGTTTTTTTGTTGTTTGTGTTTTAATCTTCTTGTGTAAAGACAGTGATTTCAAAATTGAGTCTTGGGATCAAGCATTGAGCATATACAATAGAACTTTCCCCCAAAGCATAGACCCTCTACCTTGAACCAAACAGGAGTTTCCACAAACCACAGGAATCAGGCTCCTGAGCTCCTGTCTATAGACATGCGCTTTATCCAGCTCATTTCCATCTCTAGCCTTGAAAGCATTTTTATGAGTAAATTGGATGAAGTCCTTTAAAGAACAAAATATTGGTGAAAAGTGACCTAGTAATTTTTCATTGCTGATTTCTTTGGGCTTTGTGAATACTATTTATGTAGTTTTCCTTCAGCTGGGCCCTGCCTTATTAATCTGTGCGTTGTAGCACAGCAAAGAAGATGCTACCTTGCTGCTGTGTACCAGCATAGCCCAATCACTCCCCTCATGCAAGCAGAAACTGTGCAGTGTCTGATGGTCTATGAATGCCAATAAGGAGCAATTAGCTTCGTGAACTTCCCCATCTGTCGGGTTGTCAGAAAGCTGTTACACTCTTTGAAAGGGACATACTGACAACACTGTCCATTAAACTGGGTTATCGAAGTCAGTCTTTTGCATGAGTGCATTGCAAGTCTTGTCTGCCGCTCCCATTCTTGGCAGTGTTGCATTACAGAGAAAGACTCTATTCTCTTCAAAATATTATGGTGAGAGAAGAAAGTGCTGAAATAAAGGTGCGTATCACACCACAGCTGCATGCTATTGCAAAACACCCTTTTGTGTACTTCTCAGCCTGGGGACCTCAGGAAAAGGGATAAGGCTCACAATATTATGTGTAAATATATATCTGGCTACCGTTTATTCTGTTCAGATCCCAACGTAGCAGCTTTGAAGCCTGTCTTGTAGCACTTCAAAGCTATTGTCGGAGTTCCTGTAGCTGCACACAGGAAGGACCCAGAGATGGTGCTCTGTGCCCCGACCGCTGTGCCCCGTGGTTTGCCACAGCAGCATCCTCATCCTTATCCACGGCACCTCAGCAGTGCCAGCACCCACACACCGCCAGCCCCTCCAGCGCCAGCGCTGCCCAGGCAGGGCAGTGGCCGGGAAACAAAGTGCTGTTTTTCCATCACTGGCCAAGATTCATTCCGGCTTTTAAATCTTTTGCAATTTCAAAGGGCAGGAGCTGTAATAGAGAGTTTCAGAGAGCACAGATCTGCTATTGATTTCGAGAGAAATTGCAACTCTGGGGCTGGGCTGTGAGCTCCTGAACACAATTACGGAATCAGTTCTTTTCTGGCTTCCTATTTCTTTGTTTTCTTTCATTCAAGCTGAAGGCATTTTTATTCAATGCTTATTTAATGAAACCGGCCTTTGTCCAGGATTATGGGAATATTCTGCTATGTAAAAATTTCAGGGTAATCTGTTTTAAAAAGAGCCAGTTCTGTTTAAGCTGGTGGGAGTCAGACTCAGTCCTAAATCCATTTTGCTCAGAAGCTCCCTTGCTTTTCCTTAATTTAAAAATTGTTTGAATCTTGCAAAAATTAAATTTATTAAACTGCTGAAGGAAGAGATTATTTCCTAATGCCTCTTACATCAAATTTCATTGACTGAGACTTTAAAAAATGGGTAAGAGAGCAGCTTGTTCTGATTTTTCCATTTTGAACTAATTTTCTTTTCTGTTGAATTGAAGACTTGGCATTAGACCAAAATATATGCATACAAAGAAACATGCGTTTTAATGCCAATTAAATCTAAACAGAGTACAAAGTACTAAAAGATAAGTGAAGGTTGCATTGAGCAATGCATTATTTGTAGCAAGCACACCTAAAAATTATAGACAAACCCACAAAAAACACTTATGCCCATGTGGATTTTGTAATTGTTCCAGCATCAAACCATTTGAGCACCTGACAGTTCTTCTCAGCAATGACTGTGCACAAGTATTTGAATGATCCTTTCCTGTGGATGTACATTTTGAAATAGGGGCCACTGGAGTCATAGCTAGGTGCTCAGAGAAGACCATTCTCCTTTGGAAACTTGGATCTCTTCTTACCAGGAGCCTCTTGTGGTCTGGCAGTCCCTGGGTGTAAGTTCTCACACCATCCTGTTTCTGAAGACAACAAACCGTTTTTCTGTGTAATCATTTACCTGTTTGCAGACACATATGTCAGTTGGCAAAACTCAGTTCTGTGACACTCTGAAAAACTCCTTGAGAGAGTTACCAATCACCTCTTTCTCTGTGCCCCAGATTTTTGTGGTGAATAATCAAGAAGAATTGGACCGGTTAAACACTGAAAATGCCTTAGCTTTTAGAAGAGACCAGAGATCTTTGTATTTCAAGGATACCTTTGGATGGCTCCCAGTCCAGGTGAAAATATGACTGTGGTCTCAGAAAACTTGTGAGTGTATGTTTCATTTTGAAATACAGAACATACTTCTGTACTTAAAGTATCATATGGAATCAACTAAGGAAAGGGAGAAAAAGCTCATTTTTCAGCATTGCCAGAAGTGTGCATAATTCTGTGAATTTTGTTCACAGGAGTCTTAATTACTGAGGTGTTGACTCAGCAGTCTTGCAGGTTTTGCTGACCTCCCTGCGAACTGGGTTCCACTTGTGAACAAACTGGGGCAGAATTCAGGGTATTAATATATTAAAGACCCCTTTTTATTTAATAGAAAATAAGGCAAAATTCAGTAGGATACAGAGATGAAGAATACAAACCCTGCAAACCAAACCCATGTACTTCCTTCTTGATTCAAGGAGCTAAGTCCCACTGAAATCAGCAGCAGGATCCTTCTTGTGTCCACTGGACTTTGAAACAGATTCTGTATAAACCCCCTGAACCACCAATTAGTGGAATAGGAAAAGCTGGCTGTGGTATCTGCTTCCCACAGCCCTTCAGCTCTGCTTGCTAGCCAGGCTGCTCCTGGTCTGGCTCAGTAACCACTGTGTGTTTCTTTGGACAGCTCACCCCTTTCTATCCCGTGGATTACCGCTTCGAGGACGGCGGTACCTGTGGAGATGGGATCATACAAGATGGGGAAGAGTGTGACGATGGCAATGCAGTTGTGACCGACGACTGTATAAGTAAGTTAAAGTGCATCAACAGTGGCTTCTTTCTACCAGGGAAGGTTCATTAGTTGTTTCTACAGGGTGCTGTGTAAATCACACAAGTGTTTCACCCAGGAGAGCTGGTGTGATTTGTAGATCAAGCGCAAGCACAGGGAAAGGGAGGCACAATGGTCACAGTGCAAAAACTGAGGTCCTTCATGCATGTGGATGGCACAAGACAGAGGTAGCAACAAGATCCTTCTCATGCATCCTCTCTGAGGACTGTGTACCTCACCGAGCAGAGGTGTCTGCAGCCAGAGCCAAACCACTGCATTTCAGGGGCCCAATTCAGCAGCTGGTTTACATACATATCTTTCCTGGGGGCTGCTGGCACTCTCTCTCTCTGCCTAAAAGATGCAGTATACTTTTGCAGTGCACCACAACCCTTGGCATAGACACTGAAGATGGCTGTTGCTTATAGTCAACTAGATCCTGGGTCCAGAAACACAGCTTTGGATTTTGCTATTTACTTGCATATGGAACATGTCAGCCCATTACCTTTGATTTTGCTGGTTGTGGATAGCAAAGAGCATATAAGAATTCAAGCATCTGTGGAAACCTTCACTTCTCCCTTTCTTACTTTTATGGCTTGAATCCTTCCCCAGAGCACAGTACTACACCTTCTGCACACAGCAGGGCTGGGGCTTTCTTGGTTCCAGCAAAAGGGTGCTTCTTCACATTTCAGAACAGTATCAGCCAACACTGAAAGATGTAATTTTTCATTTATATATCCCACCATTTTTTAGCCTGACTTTGAAAATGGGGTGTATGCAGACATGCTCTATTTGAGTTTCTCCATTCATCTGTCCGTCACCACCCTTCCCTTTATAACTCACGAATCCCAGTCAACTTCTCAGTGACAACAGGAAAGAGATTTCAGAGGCAATTCAGTCACAACAGGTATAGAGAAACATATAAATAAAAGCCCCTCTAACTTTGCCTGTCTGCAGAGTAATACACAGAGACAACAGGATCCCTCCAATCTCCAGACATGTGAAAATGATTCAATTAGAATTTGCAGTCAACCGTGGGGAACAACCATGTGGGAAAACAGCGTTCATTAGTTCTAGTGCCTGGAAAATTGTACATTGTGTGTCTGAGGGCACATCATGTTCTCTGTGCTATAGACTAGGCAATTGAGGCCTTGTAATACACAGATTTCTGACACTGATGTAACCCAAAGAGTAACCATTAAGTTACTTGGAAATGAGCACATTGTCATCATTCTTCTCTTATGACCAAACCAAAAGAAAAAGACTAACCAAATGTTAAGTGGATTTAATTGTAAAATAGGCTCCTTGGCCTTAGAAGCATCAGTTTCTAGCAAACACATTGTTGGTGCGATTAATGAATCATTTCTATTCATAAATAACCCATTTAAACTCTAATAAGCTCCCTATTCCTGAGTGTCCTTTTAATCCTTTGCTTAATAGCAATGGATTTTCCCAGAAGATGTCAAAGGCATTTTAACTAAATGAGTCTGTTCAAGTTGTAAAGTCATTCTCAGTGTGCTGAAGACATCAAAAGCAAAGTCCAATTGCTAAAATGGCAAAAAGCCCCACAAATTTCTGCAGCCTACATGTCAGTCACCATGAAAAAATGTCACAAGTCCCACTCACGCTCAAGTCAAGTAGGAGCCAGCAGAAGGAAAGCCACATTTTTGGTGATCATTATGTAGTTTATGACACTCTCTTTTTTTTTTTTTTCTTTGATAGACAGGCAATAGACAGGCAATGCATAATTTTGGTCATATGTTGGAACTCACAGTAGACACACATAGATATTGTGCATTATTGGGTAAAGGTTTAGGTTTGGATTTTCAAACCATCTAATTATCTCAGTGATTTTTTGAGATTGGGACATCCCCAAATCATTTATGTTAACTGTATTTTATGTTTTCCTTAAGTTGTTTTGATAGTAATTATCTATGGCAATAATAATTTTTAGAGTAAATCCTATTGTAATTAGTGATTCTGTAGTAATTATTGTTAGTATTTATCCACTATTTCCCTTGGTCATTGAAATTAGGCTAAAAAACTCACTCTTTGTAGGGAAGAATGTTGCCCCTCCCAAGACAGTCCATTCAGGATGTCCTCCCTAAAATACCTTGTTTTGTGCTTAACCCTTAAGAATCTATTTCCACTTACTTTACCTGTTTCTTTTACCTGTGAAGGGCCTTGAAGTTATTTCTTTCTTTCTTTCTCACTAGGATGCCGCCGTGCTTACTGTGGAGATGGCTACAGGCATGAGGGGGTTGAAGACTGTGATGGGAAGGATTTTGGATATTTGACATGTAGAACTTATCTCCCTGGGTATGTATCAGGGGTCTTCACTTTGGGTTGGTTTGTTTGGGTTTTTTGTATGTGTTTCGGGTTGGTTTTGTGGGATTTGTTTTGGTGTGTCTGTGTTTGTGTTTTTTCTTTCTTTTTTTTCTCTTTGCCAGCTTTGAAACAGAATAGCATCACCCACTTAAACCTTGTTTTACTGGTACCTCTGCAGGCAGTGGGGAAGAAAGAGTCTATCAAACCATTTCTGCATATCACTGACTTTAAGGGCTAAATCTCATTTCTTAGTAATAAGCACACGCCTCTCGATGTACAAAATGAATAAAGGTCACATAGACACGTATGCCCATTTTTTACCAAGATTTCCTCATTTGGTCCCATTATCATTGCACTAATGGCCACATATATCATCCCCAGAGCGGGAAAGACCATGAGGAGGAGGATGACACTGAAGGAAGAAAAGACCCAAACCCACATGCTCCAACCGATCTCCTGCCACCCTTCCCTTTCACGGGGGTACTCTAGGGCTATCTGTGCTTCAGAATCCGCAGGTCATCTGTCAGCTTTTCCAAAGAGCAGGAAATTCACTCACCGGCAGATGCAAGGCCATGCATCTGCTTAGCAAAGTCCTTCTTTTAAAACATCTGTTTATTGTTGACTTGCCTTCTCTGCCTTTTTTAAAGCAGCTTCCTCTGGGTCAGCGTTTTGCCTCCAGCAGCAGCACCTCTATTTAACTGTCAGGTATTGTTACTGGCTAACAGGAAACAATTAATTTGCAAATTAAATTATGCACAGAGCCCTCATCATTCAGGGAACAATAATGTGCTAATTGACAGGAATAAGAAACCACAGGATGTCTTTATAAACCAAGTGCTGTGCTAATCCTTCCACTGCAATTGTTGAAGCACTCCTGGTGTTAGAGGCTACTAAAATCCAGACTAGCAAACCTGACAAACCTGAAATATTTTACAGATATCTCACATTCAGACGGTGTGGAGCTGTTTTCTACTGTGAAAACTATTCCCTTCTAAAAGTCTGAAGTTTGGTGCCAAAGCTAGCACCACAAAAGCTTGAGAAAATTGTTATAAATTTTACTTTGCATGTATATTCAAGTTGTGAAGAGCAACTGAGGTTCTCTATTTTTTGTGTGTGTAGTCTGCAAGTTATCTGCCAAACTAAAGAAAAAGCTGTGAATCATGAGTAAAGTGGGCTAAGTAAGTGAGCATGGCACTCCCTTGGGAGTTTCATCCCAAAGCAACCTTTCCTCCAAGAACTTTGCTGCAACTGATTTTCCCATTTTCTACTCTTTCCAGCCCACAGATCCCTCCTCCTATTTCACACATCTTGACTTTAGATTTTAGGTTGGTCTGAGAATGTGGGTTACTCAAGGACATAGTTTTAAGGCTGCTCAGTCCACAGCTTGATGCTGTGGGTGGGTTATTCCCTTATACATACGACAGCAATAAAAGCCCATTAAAATTCTTACTAACATCTCTGGTCAAGTCTCCAGTAGGTAGTCACTGCAGTTCAGTTTAAGTCAGTAGAAAGACAAAATCTGTTTTTCCTTATTTTGCAAGGATCCTTCCATTTACTTTTTTTTTATTATTTCAAAGGTGGGAATGTGTCACTCTCATTATCTCAAGTATGTGAAAAATAAGTTAAAGGACAGGCACAGTCACGCCTGCTGAAGCTATTGAGAGTAACTGGAAAAACACTTAACTCAGAGCCTCAGATACTTCATTACGCAGTTCCCGTGGGGAGCTCCAAGGCTCCAAGGCCTTCTGCATCCTCCCCCACATAATGCTCAAGTCCTACTGCCAAGGGGGATTTTATTTTTTTTAATTGACATTACTGGGAGTTAAGTCTTCACTCACAGTTTCTCCTGGACTCTTCTTTTGCTGACAAAGGAGAGCACACAGTGGAGCCCTGACGGAAATTATCCTCCAGTTTTGGTTCCCGTATGTCACTGCATAGGATATATTCTGATGTTCTTCACTCCTACAAAGAGTTACATCCAGGAACCATATAATGTGAACTATAGCATACTTTGAAACTGAGATATTCTCTTTTATTTTAGGTCTTATGGAAAATTGCGCTGCACTTCTTACTGCTACATTGACTCCACACAGTGTCGATACTTCACATGAAGGGAGCGGAGGTGGGTAGCATCCCACTTGCAGCAGGGCGGTGGGTGCTACGCTATCGCCTAGCCAAGGACTGGGACAAAAAAACACCCCACCCACCTCTGTGTGAAAACAAACAAAGAGACATCATGCTGCTGATGGCCATTTTGAGATGTTTTTCTTGTTTTAAAATCGTCAGATAGGGGAAAAAATAGGACCACTGCATCCTGTCTTAATAGAGAAATGTCATACAGTGTGTGCCAGTAAGACTTGCATGTAGCTGTGGATGGCAACTTGCTCTCCATCACAAAAAAACATTAAACTCCTGGAAACTGAGTTTCACTAACCAGGAATATTGTGTAACAAATACCTCCAGCTAGCACTGTTAAACCCCAATGTAAGCTCTTCAGGGGTTTTGTCTTTAACCCTTCTCAGCATAAACACGAGTATCTTGGATGCGGTGTTTATAGGGACTTTCTCTTTTATTACAATGTGAACTTTGCAAGTGTTGTATCCACAATTACTTCAGCGACATTAAGCTTACCAATACTCCTTCAAGGGTGAAAGGAGCGGAGGCCCTTCAGTAAGTGATTTCAGAATCAACAAATCAGCCAAAATAGCTGGTTAACTTCACCTTCAGGCAAAGGTATTTTTCTGTGTGTGTCTTGTGTGTGTGCACAGAAATGGAAGCAGTCACAGGAGTGCAACACAGACCACAAAGAACAAGCTGGACAAATAAACTGTGAAATAGCCAAGAAGTTCTTTCACAGCAGAAAATCAGACAAGGACCGAAGACAAAGAAGGAATCTACTTTATTGTATTTTTTACCTCTCTACTGAGCTGGCTGGGCACTGCCTGACCCCAAGGGGCTGGGACAGCATCAGTGACCTGCCTGAAACCACAGCATGGCCACGTGTACATTGCCTTCACTCTGGTGTCTACGCTGAAGGGTCTCTTTGTTTTCGTCCCCTTGCCCACCTGACCATCATGGTTCAATTACCAGTTATACCCTACCCTCTCTCCGTCTCTCCCACTCACTCTTTCCACTATCATGTCTGGGGTGCTCCCAGTGTACAGGCTCACTTTTGTACCACCGTAAATTAGAGATCTTGGAGTAGTGTGTTTATGGATGCTCATTCATGTTGTGTAATGTACATATTTTGGGGGGTTTTGTTTGTTTGTCTGTTTGTTTGGTTTTTTTCACAAAAGTTAGTGCAACTATATTAGCTCTGATTGGACTCAGGATAATTATATACTTATTTATTAGTGAGTATTAGAGAGCAAATTTCACATGGGAAGTATATTAAATGTTACATGAAAAAGAGTCTATAATGGAAAATTAAACAAAGGATGTGCAGAATTCAGGACTGAAAGCCTTAAATCTAGGCATTATTTTCATACAAGCCACTCTTTTCTGCTTTGTGGTAAATGTTGTACAGGACTCTGAAATGTGTGACTTACTTTTCTGTACCAGTGACAGCACTGCAACAGCTGCAATTACACTAGCACTTCTGTAAAGGCTAAGTAAAGGTGGATATTGTCTTATAATGATAACGCATGAAAACAATCAAGAAATGCTTGCAACTTTTACCACCTGCCTGCAAGACTGTAACTGTGGATGTCCAAAGTGATACTGGAAATCACCAATTGACAACAGGGAAAAAGAAGAAAGAAAATTAGTGTACTCTTCGTGACTGTCACTTATCTGGGCTATTTATGTTGCTATGAAGCCAAGCCACCAGCATTTGTAGCCCAGTTCAATAGTTCAAATGTTTTTTGTTGTATTTTTTGTTTGTTTGTTTGTTTTGTTTTTTTAAACTGATGTCTTAATAAAAGGTCAAGGAACCACTGGGGCCAGAAACTTGCCATAAACTCTGGAAATCTGGGCACCAGCACAGCTGCCTTTTAATTTCCTTGTGCCAGCTGTGGGCTCCAGCAGTGTCATGCCACACAGGAGCACGTAACATGTTGAGAGGCTCCTGAGGACAGGCACCTTCTCAGCAGCACATCCCACTGGCCAGCCCCTGGGCTGAACCTCTGGCAACCTCTGCTGGGTGCTACCATCCTGGGCTTGGAGATGCTTCATCTGAACTCCTCACATTCTCCAAGAGTTAATCTCTACTCCCCAAAAGGCTGGAGTCTCTGAGAAATTAGGTAATCCCAGTGGCCTTTCACCTTCAGTTTTAAGTTGAATAATTTTTAACTAAAAGCTCCCTACCTCCAAAGGACATTAAAGTAACCAAGCTAAGATTGTAGAATATGTAAACAGGACATGTGATTGCCTAGGTAAAATTGTACTGTGCTGCACACATGCATGAAAGGGCCCATCAGTCTGGTCAGTCTGAGAACATTTTTAAGGCATGGATTTTAAATGGACTTCATTAACACAGCACAAGCAATTTGGCATATTAACAAAAAGCAATGTAAAATGTAAGGAAACAAAAAAAAAGTTTCATACTAATGCTACTATCTTACTATCTTGTTTCCCTCAGATGATAAAGAATTAGAAAGATACCTGGGAAGGTGTTAATTATATATGATTTAAAAGGCTGCAAAAGAAATCCTGTGTCCTTATTTCTGACATACCTGATTTATCATTAACTGGGGATTTTCAGCTGTGTGGTGCCCTGGTCTGCTGTGAATTGTCTTCCTCCTTCTCTGAGTTTCTTTACACATTGTGCCAGGACTGGTTCAAAAGTTATTTGGGGTATTTCAGTTCTAAGGCCTTGTGTAGCAGCAAATAGCTTGTGGGAGAGTTTTCTAATGATTAGTATGCAATTCTAGGCAAGTACAAAACCAGTATGATCTTATGCCATGCACTGTATCAATGTATACTAAAAATCCAGCTTGCACTTATTCTATGATTAAATATATGTAATTACCTACTGCATATATAGCAGCTCATGTCAATAAATCATGCTACCTTAGTTCCCCTATGTCCCTACTTTCACTTATTTAATTTTGGGTTTAATAGCACAGTTTTAAAATACAACTACCTAGTTTAAGATGCTGGGGAGGGAAAAAACCCAGCACCTCCTCTTCCATGTCTGCTGCCTCTCTCTACCTACCTTGGGATCTGGCTCTGTACAGGCACATCCAGGTGCATCCCAGTCTGGGAGTGTGACTGTGCATTCCTGCTCTGGGCTTGCTGCTCCGTCAGCCCCAAACTGAACAGTGCAACATGCCAAAAGCAGAACAGCTCTGCCTTCATGGATTTCTGATTGGAATCTGTAAAGTACTGGGCTGTGAGCTGTGGTTTGGGGGATTATCTCCTCCTGCTACCTAGTAACATACTGGCTGCTTTGTAACTCCTGCCAGAGGAGGAGTTGATGGCTGCAAACCAGAAAGCAACAGGGTCATACGGTGATGGACAATGGGAATGGTGACATTGGCACCAGGAGTTCTGACACTTGAAGCAGCTGGAACCCAGGCTTCAAGAAGAGGGTCCTGCCTTGCAGTAGAAGCCTGCAAATCTGTTGTACTGAGGCTTTTGTTTATAACAGGGCATCCCAGAGAAGGGCAGTGCTGCCTCTCCCCAGGGGAAAAGAAAGTGTATTGACAGAGAATGAATGTGTCTTTGGAGTGGTATATTTTCTGCCTCTCCTTTCTAAAAGCTCATCTTCTGTGACACTCATCCCTCTGGCTTCCCAAATGCCTATGTAATTTCACTCTTCCCTTCAAATAATTCAAAATTGTAGCTGTCAATGCTACCCTTGCCCATAAATCTGGACATGCACCTCATCTGCTCCTTTCTTTCTTCTTATGGTTTCCTTTAATGGCACCAAAGTTCATATCTTTTGTAGCTTCTCCAAAACTCTACAATGCCCTCACTGCTCTACAGGCTCTGGGTTTTGTCAGACTCTCTTTCAGTCTCTCACTCCATCCCTTTTCTAACATCTTCTGCTTGTTACACCCCTTGAAATATCACAGCAAAGGCCCTTGGTCATGCTTCTTACCTTCTAAAAATTGCATGGTGCAATTCCCACTTCAGTCCCACTGTCTTGGACAAGGGAAGAGGGGATTGGTGGTTATCCTTAAACTGGTAGTCCCCCCAGAACGGTCACTGTACTTGAGCACCAACTGTTTATGAGGAATAATGGTAAGCCCCCAGCTAACTGCTTTTGGGGACAATTCAATAGCTTTGTCACTTGGCTGCCACATACAATCACAAGATGTATTAAAAAAAAGATGACTAAAATAAATTCAAGAGAAGTAAACCAGTGCTGTGCTGTGATTCTTTGGTGATACTCAAGTGTACCATGCACAATGCCGCAAGGAAATCTTTAAAGAGCTGTTGGAAAAATCATGTTTTAATTCACAAAGGATGAGGCAACAGAGACCACCTTCTGACAGATTTTCAAGTTCCTCCTCTGGTAGCTTTTGCCTAAGGAGATGGATACGGCAAAGCAAGAGCCCCTTCCCTGGAAACCATTCCCTTTGAAGGAAAGTACAGAGTAATGGGCTATTGAACTCTGCTACTGGCAGCATCAGATTCTGACAAAAATAAAAATTAAAACAGGCAACTGGTGAATTTAAAATTTGGATCGGGAATTTGGATCAGAGTAAGTGATGCTTATTTATCTGGTACAGGACCATACAATTTGCAGTCCATCAGAGCACTGCCAAACCTTAACCAAAAGGAAAAAGAAACAAAGCCTAAGCAAATGTCTTTATGGAACAGTCAGTGGAAACACCCACCATGGTATTCATGTGTCCAGTTACGTGCCCAGCAATGTGCTCCGTGCTGAAACCTGGTGACACTCCAGAGCTGAAAAGGCCAGAGCAAAGCCTGGGCACATGTTTTCATTGCATCAGTAATTACTGGGGCATTTAAGGGGATGGCCCTGAACCAGCCCAGCTGAGAAAAGGCTGCATTTGAAAGGGTAGCCAGGCCAAATTATATTAGAGGAGTGTACTCTTGCTGGAAATTACATTAGTGGCTACTTCTCTCCCTCCACCCCTAACAAAATCTTGGCAATTAAAAGGGACTGAGTTACAGCCCTGGCCTTTTAGGGTTCTTAATTCACTCTGACAGTTTCCCAAGCATCTGATGAAGGGTTCAGTTTGGATGCACAATCTTCTTGAGATTGTGAGAGAGAATAGGGTTTAAACAGTCATTTTGCTCCAGCCTTCCCACACACTACTGAACAAGTAGCACTCCCTGCATGGATTACTGCTAGGATTTTCTTTGCAAAGAAGGTAGGAGAACCATGGAGCTGCACCCATTTAAACCTCTGATAACAGGGCCAGGGTGTGCAGGAGGGCACTGCATGGAGCAGGAGCCACTCTGGCCATTGCGGTCAGAGTGGGAAGGGGATTCATGCTGCCACATGTGCATCAGAGCATCACATGTTTCCAGGAAAAGCTGTCTGCTGGGCTGTTCCCAGGGCTAATGCTACTAGTGGCATCTCCTGCAGGACACAGGAAAGGACAAAGCACTCCCCAAGCTGTTTTGCAGATGCAGCTGGGAGCCTGTCTGGCTGGTGTGTGACAACGCAAATGCAGGCTTGACAGAGCAGGAATCTGAGCTAATGGCACAATAAATCAGCCAGGAGGAAGAGGAGGTAACATTAACCTACACACACAGCAGCATGTTTAGTATATTTAGAAACTCAGCAACTGATGACCCTCTCTTAGCCAGTCTAAAGTGTCACCATTTAATAAGTGAACAAACTAACATCAGCATTAAATTCAAGTAAATGGAAAGATGTCTTTGACCCTTGTGCCAGGTGTGGAGGAAACTTTCAGGATTCATCTTGGAGAGGAGCCAGAACCCTGTCAGGGTCCACAGCATCCTCTGTAGAGGGTAAAGGTGGGGAAGCTGGGGGAAGGAGTTATTCACTGTCACCCTCCCAGAAAGGAGAGGCCCCCAATGGCATTTTCTATGGAACCACTACCAAGTGCTGACTTCTGACACAGAAATGCAGGTGTGTAACATTTATTTTCCTTTACCCTCTTAACCAGAGCATCTCCAATGTGGTAGAGCAAGGAGAGAATAGCTTGGGGACCCCATCTGTTCCCCAATCCCATCGTGAGGTCCCAGAAACCTTTTAGTGATTCATTGTTTTAGAAGAGCTCCTGTTGTTCACTGCCCTTCTCATTTCAATTAGCCATGTTCCCCAATGAAACCTGTCATGCATGTGTTGGGAGAGCTTGTGCTGAGCCAGTCAGACATTTGGGGCAGGTTATGTTTGGTGCTTCCAGTGCTTTCCTCTTGAAGGTCATTTGATCGACAAATGGGAATACAGTGGAACCTGGCAACCCTGACCTTTATAGCAATAAACGTTATATAAATATACAGATATATTTATAATATATATTAATAAATATATAAATAAAATATTTATTTTATAAATTTCTGATGGGTTTGACATCTTACCTACCTGGAACTAATGTTCTGAGGACAGGATATGCCAAGAAGAATATTGAGGGCTGCTTAGGTTTTGAGTGCATATGGATAGATAAGTCCTCCCCCTGTATGGATAACAGGTACATACAGGCTGTGAACATTGCCCAATGATATAGGGTTAAGAAAATGTAAATTAATATTTAATTACTTTATCCAAAGCAGAGGACCTTGGACAAGAGAGAGTCATATTTCAGAAGTAGCATAGCCTGGCTACATGAACTCTCCACACAAGTAAAAGACTAACATAAGAAAATAAAGTGCTATAGGAAGAAACTTTTGGGCTGGATGACAAGAAGCACCTCCAAGTTCTTTGAAACAGTCTGTTTTCTTCCCAGAGGCTGATTTGAGCCTCAGGGGAGAGCAGCCTGCTCAAGGTGACTGATGAAGTGTGAGGCAGTATAAGTAACAGTGACTATTTATACACTGAGAGTGCACTATAAATTAAATGTGAGAGAACATAGATCCTTAAAAGACTAGTGGGGAAAGGGAAGTTAATAAGCTGGATTGAAGAAAATAAATTGTGAAATGTCCTGGCAGGATCCTGTGAGTGACTGGAATATTCAGCTTGTCCCTGACAAGGGGAGACACACGTTCAAGAGGGTTCGGGTGCCTGGCTGGCACATCTGCTGAGGTCAGTGCCTCATACCAGGGCCGGGGCCACTGAACGAAGCTCTCTGTGGGACACTGGGCCTCTTGCTCTTGAAAAGGGTCTTCCACTGTGATTTTGGCAATAAAGCTCTCCCAGTCATCCCAGCACTCAGGGGGCCGCAGGTTCCACAGAGCTATCCACAGCAGCGCACTGCACACACCTGCACAACCTGTTCGTGGGGCAAACCTGCCTGTCCTGTTGGTTTGGGAAAGCTGGTTGTTGCTCAGTGTGTGGGACGTGGAGTCCTGGGCTCCGTGCCTGTCAAATACCTGAGACCACAGCTCAAATGTCACATTTGAGAGAAAGTGGGGTGGGCGAGGGGTGGCAGGAGAGCAGAGGCTGCTGCTCAGGCTGCACGGCATCCAGCTTCCTCCTGCTACCAGCTGCTAGGCAAGAAAGCAAGTGGAAAACTATGACCTATAGGAAACTATGTGAGGCATGTCTGATCTCCGAAGACTACAGATGAGCTGGCAATCCCAACACTGGAAACAGATGCTAAACTGATTGGAAATTATTTTAGCAGAACGCCATAGCTGGAGCAAGAGCCCTGGTACAAACAAATTGATACAAAATGCATTCTGAAGTCTCAGATCTGTTTGATTTTGAGAAAACAGAGAGCTGTAGTCTCTTTGGCATCACTGCAGGACTTTGCACAGGCCAAACACCAGTGCATCTTGCTGAAAGCAGTGAAGTACATGCTTGGAAAGTGGCCAAGTGCTGCTGGTTGGCACCAAGACCCATTCGGGGCCATGACAGGAAAGTAGCATCTTAGTGACTCCTTGGCTGACAGCTCTGGAAGGCCATGAGTATCACCAATTTCAGCTCCTCCTGCTGCAGGCAGAACACCTGCACTAATGGTGACAACTTGCTAAAGCAGTGGATAAACAGTGGAAGACCCTGGAGAAATTTTGACAGACCTTGCAAACCGGCACCAGCAAAGTAAGACAAGCTGGTATAAGGTGAAGGTTAGGGGGATGCCAAAACACACCAAAACTTGGAAAAGCCTTTTTCTCTAATCCCCAAAATCAGGGGTTGAGCCTGCACTGCCATCAGTGCAGCTTCTCTGGGAACCATCCTCTCATAAGGCAGGGCAGGAAAGCTTTCTAAGGCTGATTTTTAAATTTTTTTTTACTGGTAACACACAAGAAACAAATCTAAAAGCTGTGTTAGACACATAAGGAGAGGAATAAATATCTGTTAATTAATATTGGGGTCAATATATTGAAAAATACATGGTAACATCTTGGAAGAAGTCTTCCAGACGGATGGACAGCTTGGTTACACCTATGTCTGGAAGTGCCTGGCATACTGCAGCATCTCCTGCAATTCCTTTTCTCAGTCATAGTATTTGTGCTTGATCTTACTCCACCAGTGCCTATAAGCAAAACTTTTTTCCTCATGGTTACAATTCAGGGAACAACTCTGCACAAACACATTTAAACTGATGTTCAAAACCTGTAGTCCAGGTTTTGCTGCAGCACTGAACTACAGTCCCATATTCTGCATTACAATAGTGCTGTATTTCCCATAGGGCAGAAAAACTGCATGCCAGCCTCATGCTGCCTGCAGCATAACAGGGTTTCCACCTGAGCTAAAAAGAAACCAACACAGTGAAGGTTTCACTCTGCCTTGTTGCACTGCTCATAGCTTTGGTGCTGTGAGCTTTCACTGCCCTTCCCTCTTAAATTCAGAAAACATAGATTTTATCATATAGGAGAACCCTAAGAGAACAGTATTAATGGATATTTTGGTCATTATTGAATCTACTATGTCCTCTTTGACCTTCCCATTTTAACAGCAGTACCTATGAACCCTACATGTTCAGCACACAATTTTTCATTTTGAACCATCCATCTAGATTCCTGGAGGGACAGGAATTTAGCAGCTACTATCACAGTTCCTGACCTTTACTAACAAACATGGCAAACTCAAAGCTGGTGCTCTTTATGTAGTTCATCTGGAATCCTGTAATAGCAACAGATTCACTTTTCCCTATCACTGGAGATTGTAAGGGAGGTGACACTTGCCTGGGAGGTATCTTTTTATGTATGGGATTTCTATTCAAACATGTCTGTGCAGTGCTCCTGGTTTGTGTTAGTCTGTTTAGGAGAACAAGGCATTTTGCAGAGGAGACCAACTGTGCTAACAGTCCCTCTGCGCAGTTGCAGACCTCCTTGCCACAAGCCAACATGTTCTGCTCCCTCTGCTCATGGACACATTTCACCTGTAAAACAGAGCACTACAGTGCTGGTTAATAAATCAGCATTGCAGCCCATGTCTAGAAGCTGGGCTTTGAGGCTTTGCTCAGTTTGTGGGCTTTGTCAAGGTACTGACAGTAATGGGGCAGGTCTGTGGACACTGTGACATGTGATGGGCCTGAACCACATGCCTCCTCCTCTTCCAGTCCAGAAATGCCAATGGAAAGTTGTCTGCAAGTCACAAATCATTGCTTTTCTCGTGAAAACAGACATTTGTTCAACTTGTTTCTTTCATGCCTATATGGAAAGCTGAAACCTCGTCTTTCTGCTGGAATATCACCCAGTGATTTCAAGTGAGAAAAGAAAACAGTTCATTATAATGCTGCATGTGAGGGAAGTTTTGATAGACTGTTCTGCTTTCAGTGTATCTGTGTACATCCTCTTTGTTTTGGTGTGAAGAGCTACAGTTGTCTAACGCAGTGTAAGGCAGTGTGGGTACCAGCACCAGAAACGCTGACTGTGTAGGACAGAGCTCTGCTCCACAAGCAGTCCCATCAAACCACGACAGGCAACAGCGTGGCTTCAGAGGAGCTGCCAGGTCAGAGAGTGAAATGGGCTCAGTGATTGTGACACAGCTGACACATCAGGAGAGCCACCAAAGCAATCTGTGCAATGTCCACATGGTGGCAACAAACATGGCAAATCATTTCCACGTGCCCTCGAAAAGTATTAGTAACAAAACTGTTGTTATTTACCTAAAACTGACATGGTCTCATGATTGATAATCTGCTAATTTCCTTAGGACTGTGATCTCTTCCGGACTGCTAGTCTCTCACTGAGGGGTCAACTAGCCCCCAGCTTAGCTGCAGCAGGTGAGACAGAAGGATGAAGAGTTTGGGGCTCCTGCCAGAGCTCAGTCCTTGCTGAAGCTGAAGAAACTCTTGGCCTTTGTGGGGATGATGTTCTGGGGCCTATTGCAATTAGAAGGGATCCTGTAGCCCATGGGAGACAGTGAGCTCTAGCTGACAGTGCTGCTGCAATAGGATACATGCATCCTCCCCCTGCCACAGGGCTGGTTAGGCTCAGTCTCATCTGACCGGCTGCTGAGAAAATGCCTCTGCCACGTACTGCATCTCCAGCATGTTGTTGCCATTTAACAGAGGTACTTGCCCTTGCTAGAGAGACTCGACTGGGTATCACAGATCTGCTGTCAGGTCCAAGCTGTGTTTATATGGAGAGAAAGGGGGAAGAAAGGGAGATGTTACACCTGCATTAAAAAGCACTAGTCTTCATTTGCATCTCAAGATGATCACACGGGAGTTCCTGAAGTCTTTGAAATCTCTGTGGAAGAGATTCAAGTCCAGGCAAAAGAAGGACAAATAATACATGCAGTTTGAAAACAGAAATTCCTCTCAACGTGCCAGGCTGGGTTTGTAACTACAATCCTCATATATTTACACTGGCCAGGGACTCACAACCATATGCCAGACATCTTTTATTCTCACAGTCTAAACAGCCTCCATATGTGTTAACATTCTTCATACAAAGATACATACAGGTAGTTTCTGTGAATCAGAAACATACTGTTTTTGACTGTTCACACAGTAACCAGAACAGATGCAGTCCTGAAGAGCACTTTAGGCCCTATACAGTAATAAAAGAAACAAAATCCATGCAAGGAGAAAATGAGATATTAAAACATGCTTATTTAAAATAAGTTTATTATAATGAAATAATATAAAAGTCTGACAAAAGTCTTAACAATGCTCCAAAAGAAGAAACAGATGCTGTATGATTTGAGAGATGATGCAGACTGCAAACTTCAGAGTATTTCAGTCTGAACTGCTCATGACAGCCAACTTTGTGTAAAATGCTTACACTGAGGTGATTGGGGGGGCACAAATGAGCCCAGTAAGTTTAAAGTGTGAGGCAATATACCTTCTCTTCATCTTAAAATGTATTTCAGTATGTATATAATGTATTTTAGTATGTAAATTAAGGCTTGCAGTAAGCTCAGTTTGACATTGATAAAATGTATGCCCAAAATTTGCCTGAAAAAAGAAGATAGGAGAGGAAACTATACAAGCAAGCTGCCTTGGTTTTCACTTTGATTACTGTTTTCTGGAATGCAATTTACTTGTTTAAAGTAGACATAAATCTCAAAATTTCAAGATGGCTTTAAATAAAGGAATGAAGTTTTGGACACCTTGAATACTGCAAAGCAAAAGAAAGCACAGTGGTAAGCAGAAATCAGGAAATGAAAACAAGGAAGTTTCGTATTCAAAAATATGAGACCTTTAACACATCTGTAGTGTGTGTGGGGAGAAATCCTATATCAAGAAAGGGAAATTAAAAATGACATTCAAAGACTACATTTGGAAGGACTGCATGCCAGTGGGATGGTGCACATGTATTTAAGTGAAGCGTACTGTGGACGTGTTCTAACTTCAAAGCAAGTGCTTAAAATCCTTGTGTAAGCTGTGAGCAGGATCAGCTACAGCCTGGGTTTGCTCAGAGCCTAAGTGTGCTATGATACCTCTTCTGAACAAAGGTGATTTTATTTTGCTTAGAGCATTCAGTAGTTTGTAGGGTTTGTTCACCAAGGGGCTACAGAAGGTAGCATCAAGGCATCAATTCAGTTATTCCCATCCCCACCCTCCTTTTCATTTTATCTGCAATATGCAGGCCAGAGGAGAGAAATAAAATTAAATAAATAATAGTTAAAGAAAAAAAAACCAGCAACCCCCAAAACCCTGTGCTTTCACTCCTATGAAGCAGAACCATCTGAAGTGTACCAATTTAAATTTTATTGGTGAAATCAAAAGTTTAAAGTAGTGTGGTTTTCCTGGTAAAATATGTCAGCCCAGGGTGAAACTTGTGAAAAACGTAGCGCATTCTCCATCTGTATGTCTTGTTGCCTGCCAAAGACTTCAGATCTGATTTTCCAAGTTTATATTTGTATCCCTTATAAAACTTCCTGCTTTGCATTCTTATGGAGAGATGCTCTGACAGCAACAGCTCTGACAGCAAGGCAGATGACAGTGGATGGAAAGAAAAGAGTAGGCTAGGGAAGAGGGAAAGACAGCCAGGTAGGCTGTCATCTTTCCAGGTGTTTGAAAGGCAGTTAAAGGTTCCCCAACATTTTTCATAAAAGCTGAAGTGATAATGAAAAGAAAGAATTAGAAGGTCCAGCATACGGACATACGTAACACTGTTTTCTATAATGGTCCACATTCCTTTGCCAAAGCATGCTGCAAACAACTGGAGCATATTTTGGGCATACTTTTTATACATCCAGCCAACAAAGTGACATTTTTCAAGCTACAAAACATTTTAAAAGCAAACAGCTGTAGCCTAAATCCTGATGATACTTTACAGAAGGCTTTTAAGTGAAGGTATATGGCCCTTAACTTTAAGTGCATCTGTTAAAGGGAGACCGATAGTACAACAGTGTCAAGACAGGATGTTTCAATGACTCCTTAAGTTTACACTAAAGCACTTGAGTATGCAGTTCATATTCTACAATTGCAATGTCACAGAACTTCAATATGGAACTGAGTATGGTGTCTTAAAATAGCAGAGGGGGCTCCAGAACATAGTTTATTTTAAAAAAATAACAACTAAATAAATAAAATAAATAAGTGTCCCATTGCTAAGCAGAACTCAACAGGAATTATTTGAGAGCTCTGCTCTAATTCCAATGACACTACATAACAAAAATGTTCATGATCTCTGTTCAAATATGCTGACTGCCATTATTCGGTACTAGACAGCACTTCTATCAGATTGCTTTGGGATTTACCATGTCTCAGAAAGGATGCACACTGGAGAGACACTGCCCGTGTCATATGCTGTATCAGTGTTCTATGCTCAGCTATACTAACTTCACAAAAAGCAGCCTCACTTCCCCTAGGGTAAGGCTGTGATTACTCTTATTTCACCATGGATAAGTAAAATCCCTGAGAATATGCAACTGTTAGACATTGCAGGAAACAGCTGAAAGCATTTCTAAAGGAAAGGGATGCAAAACTTTAGCGCAATTTAAGAAACCAAAGCAATTCATGTAAAGCACACAGAGCAAGGGTGCTGTTCTCTGAGAGTCATGTGGATCTTTATCAGTATGCAGGTCAGTTGTTCATAAATGTCAGCCATTAAAAAAGAAAACAAAACCAAACACAACAAAGAAAACAACTCTAATTAATCAACAAACCAAACAAATCAAACAGAAAACACCAACCTTCTTTCCAATTCTAAATTTGAAGGCCAAAAATTAGTTGCTTGTTCTCTACAATTATTAAAATCCAAAGCCATCCTCTCTCCTTGCCAAACTGACATCACAGGAAAAGATGGTGAGCTGTCTAGCAGCGCCTTTGCTTCCACTTGGCCATTTGGTCTACTGCATCCTTAAAGGTACAACTTGGAGTTCAGCTCTGCAACATGCTGCATGGGTTTCTTTCTCAGTGGTTCTTTGACTACAGAGATAATATTTGTAAGTCTTGAAGTGTTCAATGCCCTGCAAGAGCTGTGCATGGTGAAGTGCAAGTTTTGAAGGCAAGGAGACCTTGCTCAATTCCTTCTCTACAAGTCCCCTGTTTAATAACAAGCACACAGGGGTCTCCTGAAGCCATGGCCTCCTAAGAATATTCTTAAGCACCAATTCCAGAGTTCAGAAAGACCAATTTTACACAGAAGACCAAGAGGAGAAAGCCTGCTCTGAGGCAGGATGCCATGCTAATTAGAAGATACGCAATGTAAAACACTCTCTCTATTTACTGGAAGCCAGAAGAATGATAGAAATTAGTGACTGCTGAAGCTAGTGGTCCAATGAAGCAGTTCTTTCCTACGAAATAAAAGTCCCCTGATTTTTTGCAACAAACATTGGGTCCCATGCACACCTAACAAACTAGTGGTTCTCCTGTTAGTTAAAAACCAAAACAAAGGAAAACAGAAAACCTAAAAATACCTCAAAATATTTTAAGTGCTGAATATACTTTCCTGCTACTGGAAAGAATTTAAAGCAAAAAAGGGAAGTCAGTTTTCATCATGATCTGACAGTTAATTTCTAGAGAAGAGGGATCTCTTCCTGATCTTCCATAATCCGGCTGATATGTGGAAATGTGGTTTCCATTACCTTTCCAGAGCATTAAGCTAAACACTGCTAGAGCAGTTTCCCACAGCACAGCTGAAAACCTTGAGGAAACCACACCGGGTGGAGAGTTGGTTGTTTTACTACAGGGATGGTTTCTTTACGTTAATGCTTAGAAGAGGCAGACAGCTGAATACCAAAGGCCTTCTGCTCCATTTTTAGCACTGCACATAGTGAAATAATTAAATAGAGCTTTGGTCAAAAGTTTTGACTTTGTACTCAAGACATGCACTACTTAAGAGAATAAAAAAACCTAAAACCTGATTTATTCTGATCTCTCTTGGATTACATAAAAACGACACATAGGTACAACTCAAAGAAGGTGACAGAACAAGGAAGTCACACTATTTAAATAGTCTCAATGATTTTTGAGCCATCTTGGGAATCCAGAGAGGTCCCAGCTGACTAGAAGCTGGCAAACATTGTCCTGATTTTCACGTAGGGGAAGAAGGAGGACCATGGAAACTACAGATTTGTCAGTCTCACTTCAATGCCTGGTAAAATTACGGAAAATATTATTCTGGGAGGTATGGAAAAACACCTGGAGGACAATGTAGTCACTGGTCACAGCCAGCATGGTTTTATGAGGGGAAATCCCTGTCAAATCTGATTTCCTTCTTTGACAGTGTAGCCCATCTAGTTATTTAGGAAAGTCAGTAGATGTGATCTTTTTGGACTTCAGCAAAGCTTCTGATACTCTCTCACAGTATCCTTCTGGACACATCCCACAGCTGGATAACCGTGTTATGTGATGGGTGACCAACTGGCTCACAGGTTGAGCACAGAGGGTAATAGGGAATGGGGTGACATCAGACTGGCATCTGGTCACCAGTGGGGTTCTGCAGGGCTCCATCCTTGGCCCAGTTCTCTTCAACGTCTTCATTAATGACTTGGATGCAGGACTCAAAGGAATACTAATTAAGTTTGCCGATGACACTAAATTGGGAGGAGCTGTCGACTCCCTGAGGGCAGAGAGACCCTGCAGAGACCTTGACAAATTACAGAGATGGGCAATCACCAACGGTATGAAGCTTAACAAGGGAAAGTGCCGGATTCTGCACCTGGGATGGAGCAACCCTGGTTGTGTGTACAGGATGGGGAATGAGAGGCTGGAGGGAAGCGCTGAGAAAAGGAACCTGGGGGACCCTGGCTGACACAAAGCTGAATATGAGTCAGCGTCAACTGTGTCCTGTGGATTCCTGTGGAATCAAGGAAAGCATCACTAGCCAGTCAAGAGAGGGGTTTGTCCCACTCTGCCCTGCACTGGGGCAGCCTCACCTTGAATATTGTGCACAGTTTTGGTCACCACAACATAAGGAAGATGTTAAGCTATTAGAGAGTATCCAAAGGAGGGCAACGAGGATGGTGAAGGGTCTGGAGGGGAAGCTGTATGAGGTCACTTGTTCTGTTCAGCCTGGAGAAGAGGAGACTGAGGGGAGACCTCACTGCAGTTACAACTTCCTCATAAGCGGAAGTAGAGCGGGGGCAAGTGCTGCTCTTTTACTCTTGTGACCAGTGACAGGACTTCAGGAAATGGCACGAAGGTGAGTCAGGGGAGGTTTAGGTTGGTGATCAGAAAAAAGTTTTTCACACAAAGGGTGGTCGAGCACTGGGACAGGCTCCTCAGAGAAGTGGACACAGCACCAAGCCTGTCTGAATTCAAGAAGTATTTGGACAATGATCTCAGGCACATGGCATGACTCTTGGGGTGTCCTGTGTGGTGTCAGGATTTGGACTCGATGATCCTGATGGGTCGCTTCCAACTCAGCATCTTCTATATGTATATTGTGTAAAATACCTAAAGAGTCCTGATATCTTTCTTTATACAAGAAGTGTGACATTGGCCTTTTCTTCAAGTATCATATGCTTTTCTTAAAGCTTACAATGCAAGGCTCTTTAGAAAAGATCAAGTATGTGATATGGAGAGAGGCTCCTGCCACAGAGCAGTGCAGGGCAGCAGGTCTGCAATACATTCATTTTACTGACAACACATTTTAGCACAACAAAAGCCAGTACTAGTACTGTGAGTATGGCAACACTGACTTCTGTATTTATGAAGACTTACTAATTCTAAGTACGTCATTAGCACAGTTTTCTCTCCTCCTACACAAGTTAAATATAAGCTTTGTAAAAAGTCACCTAAAGCTCTAGGACAAACACTGAGAGACCTGCTTATGCCTTGAATGGGTAGTCAGTAATTCACAGGCAGCCTTCTGGCCATCAACAAAATTAGAAATTTTGTCCTTAACCATATTGCTAGCTAAAAGGATTTCTTTATTATTTTTAATAGCAGCAATGCTAAGGAGCATATTTTTATCTGTATCAGCAAAATGGGAAAGAGGGCAAATCTAACTTTTTTTAATTTTGTCACTTCTAAATAATTTCAAAATTCAAGATCTGTAATTGGTCCAAATTCCTCCATCACAAATTCCAGCTTCCCCTACACTTTATTCATTTCACACCACTTTCATGAAGTTTCTGCCCGTAATGGCAGCCTATGAAGGATTTTAATGATATCTGCTTTTTAAACTGCTAGCTGTATTAAAGTTAAAAGCATATATTTTTGTTTTGTGTGAATTTAAGAAACCCCTAAAACCCAAAACAGAAAAACCCACCAAAACCTTAATAAGCCAGGATTATGGACATGATCTTCAAATGCTTATGTAAAGCACTGTTGAAATTAGCTGGGCTCTGTCAGTCTGTGCAGCAAATTTCTTGTGGTCTACTGGCAGGAGCTGATGGGGAAACCATGGCACATACTGGGAGCCAGTCAGGGAACACAACACCCTGTCTCAAAGGCTGGTTTCTGGGGCTGCTCTGACCACCAGCTACATACACCTGTGGTGAAGATTTCTGTAGGATCTGGATTAAAATATTTGTTTAACTTAATAATTATTTATTTAATGCAAATAATTAAAAAGCTTAAATCCAAATAAAGGGACAAACTCATTGCCTTATAAGCTGGTGTTCAGCTGCCCTTTTCTTCTGCTACCAGAGAAACAATAACTCTCACTACTTCTGTCCTACACCACGGGAGGGAGTGGGCACAGGGAACGGGAGAGGAAGAGCCAGCAGCACCTGCCCATTGGCAGGTGTTGGCAACTCAAGAGCTCTGCTGCACGTGCAGGCCTCTCCTAAGGTACAGAAGCAAAGGCCAAATTCTGCTCTCTCACTTTTATGAGGTGAAGAGGAAGTGCACAAGCAGAAGAGAAATAGTCAAAAACATTCATCACAGACACAATTATGACCCAAAGAGAAACAGTACCTCTGCATTTATATGCAAAACAAGCATAACAAAAAAACCCCAAACAACCAACAAACAAGACATCACACATAACCTTTCCCAACGACACTCACAACACCCTTCCCACCTGAAAAGACACAGTGAACAGAAACAATGTCCAAAAAAAACCAAAATGGAAGAAATCTTTGTTAACA
This sequence comes from Anabacerthia variegaticeps, assembly GCA_035583185.1. Taxonomy (NCBI): domain Eukaryota; kingdom Metazoa; phylum Chordata; class Aves; order Passeriformes; family Furnariidae; genus Anabacerthia; species Anabacerthia variegaticeps. The sequence goes on along the minus strand of JAWWEW010000078.1, from coordinate 34,604,601 downwards.
GACACAGTCCCTGAATTTTTAAGATGTGGTCTTGCTGTAGTCATACCACCTCATCTGACTCCAAACCATGTACTTCATAGAGAGTGTCCAGGATATTTAGCTGCTTTTCCATGGCTGGTAAGTAAATGTTGAGGTCCCTCTGCATTCCTTTGTAAAATGTTTCTTCCTGAGGATCACACTCCTCCACAGAGAGAGCTGCCACAAAATCTTCATATGTTGGAGCTGCCCTTAAAGCTAACTGGGAGAGGAACCAAAGCTTTTAGATTTTTCAAAACAAAACAGAAAAAGAAAGACAACTAAATCCACAAAAAACTTCTAAGACCTCCCTCTTTGCATTTGGACTGCATAGCTTTAATTTAATTATGTGTACACACATCTGTTAAGAGTTTTAACTAGCAGAGAGGTTAACAATTTTTTATTTTTATTTGTTATTATTTTTGTGTAGATCTCCAGTTTAAGACATCTTCAGAGAGGCCTGATTTTTATGAAGTGTCTGTGTATCATATTTTGCACAAATAAATAGCATACATTAGAAATTAATTAAATACAAACTCCAAATAACATACAGTTTGTTAGGGGAGCTCCCAACCCAGTGTCACACACACTTCAGCACTGAATTCTCAAAATGCTCTTTAGAAAGTTTTCCCCAACACTTCTGTTTCTCCCCGTCAACGTCATGATTGCCTGGATGGGGCTTTTTCCTTTTGTAATTCAGTGATAATTTTCCAGAGACAAACACAAGGGGGAGCTGCCAGACTGGATGAAAATTTTTCTCTAGCCAATATATTCTTCAACTCCCCACACACTGCACTAACCCTTCTTGAATGCTCATATTCAAAGATAGATCAATCTTCAAAAAAGCAACCTCAAATCTTCATTTAATAGCCCTTCAACACTGTCCTCAAAACACATAATGATAAAACTGCATGCAAGTGTGATCTGTTTTGTGTCCAGAAAGCAGGCTCCACCCGAAAGTCCAATACTAAACACAGCGATACCTACAATACCTTGAAAATAAAGTCTGGCAAAGGAATCTATTCATTCTAATGCTTAAAATTCTAACACAGTTTATGAATTACACACAACATACAATCACATGAACAAGACCCCCAGCTCTACCACCGACCAAGACAAATACTTACCGCAAAGACCCCTCGGACAACCCAACCATGGTGCTGCCGTAATGTCTTTCCGTAAGCATTGTCTTAAAGAGAAAAAAATAAATCAAGAGATAGATGTATTTTTAAGTCTGCATCACAGAGAGAACTCAGAGCTTAGAAGTGACTGTTTAAGGGTATATTCTTGCCACTTGATGTAAATAATGGCTGTTTCTAAGTACTGAATTATGACTGAAAGGAGATGACAGATTTGGGATTTCTGCACTGGGGTCTCAGCTCTGCTGTCAAATCTCCTTCCAACCCATCCATGGCAAGTAAGTGTTCTAACAGACAGGAAGGCAAATGTGAAGTCTGAGAAAATACCATACAGGGTGAAACTCCAACAGTAAACCAAAGCTGCACTGGTCATACAGATATGGAAGAACTTTCCAGGGGAAAAAAGGCAGGCAACAAAAAAGTGGGAAAAAACCAGTAGCATGGCTCTGCTGCAGACACTGAGCAATTCAAGCAGTAAATCAGTGCTGAAGCCCTCAGACTCAGAAGGTCAAATAAATGCCTTTACTTTCCATGGTGTTTAAAACCCACATCTGGCAGCAGTATATTTAAAGACCTACTTCCTAGACCTACTACATACTCCAGCGTAGGAGTTCTTTTTACTAATCCTATACGTGACTGCTTAGCAGTTTAAAAGAAGCTAAAATAAAAAGCTTTAAAAAAATCTATTTCAAAGCTGTTTTAAAGGATTATTTTAACATTGGATTGCAGGCATATAGAGAGGGACTTACTCAGGAATAACCAAGTCAAGTCTAAGAAGGGTTTGTATTTTGCTTTGTGCTGGCTGTGGCCAATAGCCTGACTTCGTAAGCATCAGAAATTGTGCACTTGGACAAATTCCCTCTCTGTTACAAACTCCCTGCTAATAGATGGAGAAAATTCACAGCCATGCTGGCAAAGAGGTGATTTCGAAGAGTGATGGCCAATCTCACATGAGTCAAAAAAGTAACAAAGCAGCAATCACAAATTCGGGAGTCATCACTCTGGCTGCAAACCAGTAGAAAAAGTGGAATGAGACAAAGCTCTTGTTTCCCTAAGATATGAGAGTCTCCCCTGCTAAAAGTATGCCAGTTACAGGAATCCTTATCTGCTAATATATCACTTTTGACCAGTAACCCACCTCAAGGCAGCCATTTAAAAAAAACTGGTTTTCAAAAATGTTAGGTCTGAGATTACTTGCATCATTAGTCACTGAAGAAAACACAGGTTCTAAACGAGGAGAAAAGTAGCCAAGTATGTAAATTCAGAAGCATATGAAGAATAAAGCAACTGGCACTTACTCAAAGCTGTTTGGATATTCTTTTCCCCATTCTTCACTTCTGTCAAAAAACCTTTCAAGAACTTTAAACCTCTGTCAGGATGAATCCATGAGATAAAAAGAGACCATGTTTATAACAAAGTAACCCAAAGTATAACAAAGCCCTCAAAGCTGCAATACAACTCAGAAGTGCAATAAAACTCAAAATTAAGGAGCCATTTTCAATCTGAACAAAAAAAAAAAAAAAACAACGCACCCACCTCCACCAGCTTCTCTCCCAGCCCAAGGGAAAAACACTGCTAAAAATTTCTGCTGCAGCCTGAAATCATCTGCCTGATGCTCTGGCCCAGAAGGATTAGTCATTCACTGTAACTTCACTCGAATGGGGGAAAAAAAAGAGTGTCCTGCAATTGGTTTTTCAGGCCTTTTGGCAAAGTTGCAGTGACACAACCACAAACAACACACTAATCTTCAACCTGGCCAGGTTGGACTGATGGAGCCTGTGGAAATTAACCAGTTTGTTCCAGGTACCCAAACCAGCACTGGTGAAAGGCCCCCCCACTGCACCCTTGCAGTTCATAATGTATGCAGATGTGAGGTCATTACCTTTTCAGCCACAGGAGAGCCTCTGTAGCAGAGTTTCTAACTTGTGCTACACCTGCATTCACTTCATGGAGCACTATCTTCTGAAGGGTATCAAACTCTTCTTTGTTGGTAATAAACTTTTGATTTATTTTCTGGAGAAAATGCAAAGGGTAAAACTTCAGGCTTTTAAGACCACACAGAGGCCTGTCCTATAAATACCACCCATTTACCAGGATTTTTCCCTTCTAAGAGATACTACAGATCCCCAACCACATCACACAGTCCCCACAGCACGGCTGCCCTACCATGCTGGGCACACCAGCTCAGGGCACCACACCAGATACATGTGGTTTGCCATCTGGCTAACACAACCAAAATAAAGCATCTCAGTCAAAAATTTACATGGGACCCACCATTTCTGTCCAACAAAATGCTTCATGTTCACATGACATCCTCCACACTGGTGGACAGAAGTTAAGTCAATACTCTCTCCAAGCAAAGTCTCACTTGCCCTGAGCTTCCACTACCGGCAAGATTACCTTCTGACAACTGCTAAGCTGCAAATTCTCAATGACACTTAGCAGTCCTCAGCATGCTTATGCTTTCAATTTATTCCTGAGTTTTTATACACAACTCCTCACAAAAACAAGGGAGAAATATATAAGGGGTAGATAAACAGATTTGTCTTCTACATTAAAGAAGCAGCTCCCTATCACTTCACCATAAATATTCAATGGCTGTTTTTAAAATTACTCTTCTCTCTTGCTATTTTCAGTCTTTCAGTGGCTACCTTCTGTGAGATACACAAATACCTTTCTTACCTGGCACCAAACACACCTTACTGCATACAATGTTCCTTATCATACACTCAGAAGATGTTTTGCTTTTCCTTTTTTTTTTTTTTTTTGTACTTGAAGGGAAAGCTATGAAAAGTCTCGCTGTGAATGCCTTTTATCTCATAACCAGTACTTCAAACCTTTTCAGAAGGTTCTTGATGCTGGAAGAACTATCACAACAAGAACCAAGCCTGCAGAGTATGCCCCAACCTGCTGAGAAACTGCTTTTTAATGCATTAACTTCCTCCTGCTTGGTTAAGCAAATGGGGTTCCCTCCCCATTTGTTTTACAGCTTAAAGTCAACATTACTAACATCACATCACGACTTACAACCTATTCAGCTCAGAAGCAAAGTCATATTCATTAGGTGTAACAGATGCTTTACTTGGCGGTCATTCAAGTATTTTTATAAGTTTGCACACAACTGGATTTATTAAATACAGCATGTACTCTAAGGACAGAATTAGGGGCATTTCAGTGCTCTGATCTGACAGATGGTCACATTATGAAATATTAAATAGCCTTCCAGTATTGAGTCCTACCACATATTTTTGAGCTTTAGTGTCTAAAATAGATTGTTTAAAAAAGAAAAATCAGTGCTAGAAATAAGCTGTTACCTTGATGTTGCCTACAAAATCCATTTTAACAGGAGCAAAAACAGTTGGTCCCAGCTTGTCTAGGAAAAAAAAGGCCATATTTTATAATTGTGTCTTTTTCCAATTTAGTAAAAATTAGTTTCATTTACTCTCTTAACAGTCCTTCTAAATGGCAGGAGACTACTAAATGAATGATGCAAACTCAAGTTTTCTCTGGCGTACAACCAATCCACCCCTGTCAGTACAAGCATTAAAATACTCTGACCCTCAATCTGGAAGTCTTCAAAAGTGTGCATGCTCACAGGGACCTCAAATCCAGTGTTAGATGCAGGTCGGGGGCTGCACTAGCTGAAGATAGAAGTCTTTGGAAAAATCAAATAGACTACAGCTTATGGTGTGCTGGCAGCTGTACTGGATGTGTAAGGTATCAATGCTGCTCTTTTTAGGAGAAGAAATTGCTGTTCCAGATAGACCCATGGATTTCCAAACTGCTCATTTGTGCGTCCCATCTAAATGAGATTAGATCCTCTTTAAGGCAAAGAAGTAAGAAACATGTTCTGGTACCAGCCAAATTGATTCTGCTGATACTGTTCGTACTATATCACTTTAGTGAAGAAAGAAATTTTCCAAACCAACTGCTCCACCTTTTCTCACAGCTGGCAGCAGTCAAAAGGGTCAAAAGAAAAGAAGCTGCTTACCCAGAACAGGCACAATTGCATAACATGACTCCAGAAACTCTTCTGTGGGTATGCCGTCCTCCTCCCGAAGTTCAATATCACTGAACCTGGTGTCCAGGACAAGCAGAAAAGATTGTTACTTTAACAATTTTTTGTGTAACTTCTAAAGCCAAAATTACATTTCCTGCTCACGTCATTTGCATAGAGTAAAATTTAGAGACACTGAATCACCAACATAGCTTTTGTTTTACTATGTTAAAGTGACTCATTGCAGAAAATACACATTTGATGGTGTGTAAGCAATGCCTGCAACTACAAACAAGGAGAAACCTTCCATTTCACTTTGTGCAGCTGATTTCACAAAAATTAATCTTCCAATTACTGTGCTGTGGGCACTCTTGTTAAATAATCTCAGTAACTACAGCTTTCCAGACAGAAAAGTCTTAGAAATAAGTCAATTAAAGACTTAAAGTTTCAATAATTCTTTTAATTGAAATCTGCAATACCTATTGCTCATGACACTGAAGAAGGTGGGAGAATCATTTTCACTTCTGTCTTCCTCACACAGAGTCAATCCACTTAAAGAATTTGTTTCTGACTTCAGCAACTTGTGGGCACCACAGGTTTCTACAGCTTTCAGCTTGTCCTCTCCATCTTCTTGAATGCCTAGCATTTATAGGAAACAGAACAAAAACAGAAAAAAGAAAAGAGTTACCTACCCATATTGTTATTCCTGTTCATCAAGATGCATTCCTATTTGAGGAAAGGCACTTGAGTATGTGGATCATGCAGTTTAAAATCTTCCCTGCCAGCACGCCTCTCACCACAGGCCTGTTGGGTCCTCAGACCACATTTCAAACAGTCCCCTCTTCACTTCTTTTAACCAACCACCAGGCTCCAATGCAGGTGAGCCAGCACATCCTCAGAGAGGGCAGCCTGATGAGAGAAGAGCATCGAAGAAGCAATTCGGTGCTGCGGGGAGCAGACTCATCTCCTTGACGGGAAGATTACTTCTCACGTGGTTGTAACTTCCCCGGTACTGTCAAAGTGGCACAGCGCATTTTCAAAAGCAAAATAATAATAGTGATGTGTTTAGTCCTTCTGATAGGTTAGCAAACTGGCTGCTTAGAAGGACACTGGTATGATATCAAAGATTGCTATGTTCTCCCCCATTTCTGTGAATATCTTTGAAGTTTACCAGAAAAAGATCCATGTGCCTCTTCCCCACTGTTGCCTATTTCATTTCTTCTCTGGGGTCAGGTACATCTGTTTTAAATACATACAGCACTACACAAGCAATTCTGAAGGAAGACAAAATCTTTCTTACATATCCCATATGTGGTAAGACCTTCTGACCTCATAGAGAACTTCAGAGAACAATTCAAGAAGCAAAAACAATACATTCACAGCATCTGCAGCATACAGGCAATGGCTGCAGCACATCTTGCTGGAAAAGTGTCAAACTAGCATCCAAGATTTCCAAGGGAATCTCTCTCTTCAGGAAAGGAACATTTGAAAGTGTCAGTGATGTTTAGAGAGAGATCTGAAGCAGAACTGAGCTTCTGGCTGAAAGGATCAAGCTGCAAGGAACTCTTCCTCTAGGTGACTCCTGAAAGCAGGCTTGCAGTAGTCCCTGCTACTCGCAGAACCACTGAATAAGCCCAGTGTTGGGTGCAAAAAGAACCACTCACACTCAGTAACAGTTCTCCTCAGGGCAGAATAAAAATGGCCCCTAACATCACTGACATTCACAATCCAAGTGCCTCTCCTAAGGAACTAGAGTTTGAGTGATGTCACTGACCTGTCCTTCACCAAGGCACACAGGCTAGTGAGTAGAGAAACAGCCCAAGTCTGCAGTGACTCCACAGGAATGCTATGCAAAGAGCCTGGATCCTCTGAAATTTCAAACTCAAACACTGTAAGCCCTAAATGACATACAGAAATTTGTTATAGGATTTAAGTGGTAGAGCACTTTCAAAGATTGACTGCTCTTAATAAAGGGAACAGAGGGAAAAGTGTCTGAGACAGTGCAGAGCTTCTGGGTTCACCAGGAGCATGCAGACAGAGCCAGCAGAGAGTCAAAGCCCCTGGGCTGGCTGGATCAGCCCACGCCATATGGATTGCACTGCACAACTCAAATGTGTGTACCCAAGAGGGAGTAGCCCTTTCTCTTTTTTGCACAGGAACCACAGTAGTTTGATACCAACAATCTGACTTTTATTAGTTGATCTCCTTGCTTTAGTACTGTTTTCTTGAGGCATTATGCTGATTAGTGACACATGCATGTTATTCTGCAGGGACTTGCCACACCACATAATACCAGCCATGGAAATGGGAAAAACTCCAAAGAGAACCCACGTAGAAGCAAAATCACTGTGATCATTAACTTGGGCTTAAAAACTTCAGCCGATTCACTGACTGCATATGTATGTTTTGGAATAACAGCCAGGCAGAGAAAGCTACTGTTCAAGAACAATACAGTCCATTCAATAGGATGAGCAGAAAACATATGTTACTCAAACAGACTTCTCCAAATTACTGAATTAATTCAACAATATTTTACTGAAGTCATGCACAAATTTAAGGTTCATGCTATTGCTAAGGTAATGAAAGAAATAAGATGTCCTCTAGTACATTCTCAGTTGCAGAAAAAGGGTTAATTTTCTTCAAAGATTTGTCAGAGCCATCAAGAGTGACTACAAGTTCAAGCCCTCCCACACCGGCACACAAAGCTTCAGTGTCCTCCTTCTGACACTACAGCCCTAAATACTAGCAGAGGTGCTGGCATTCCCAGCGGAGGACCTCTGAGAATAATGTGTCTGTCCACAATGCAAGAAGAGCCCAAGCTCTGCCAGGCTGTATTGTTACACAGGTCAATCAGCATCTCGAGGGCCTCAGCTTGTCCAAAAAAGAATTTTTAATTTGCTTCCCAATTCAGTCCCAAATTAGCCATCAACAAGGGCAGCAGAAGCTGTGCTAAGACTCGCAGAGAGTGGATACCAGACTAAATTAGACTGATATTCCCTCTCCTGGGAAGCAAGAGACTGCCATTCTAACAGGCAGCCTACACATCCCTTCATTTATACTTAGAGAGTAATGATCCTGGATAAAAGACAGTGCATATACTTACCTGCTAAATCTTCTGCTATATGATCTTCAACAGAAACATCACCACTCCCCTCACTCATTTCCAAGTTTAAACATTCCAGACTTTTAATAAGCGTTTGCTCTTGATGGTTAATTTCTACTTTCACACAGCCATTTTCACAGGGGTTCAATTCCATCTGCCTGAAGAAAGGGAAACAATAATAGCATATAAAGCGTTGCTTGGTAAGCTTCTTCTTGCACATACAAACAAATAACAATAAGAGAAAAATAGCTGACAGAAATTATAGGCTGTCACAGACTGCTCTGAGCAGAACTTGTCTAAAATAACAAAAAGAACCATGCAGCTCTTTGCAGCAAGGAGGATTAACAACCTCAGCTTGCAGAGTTCAAATATATTTACAGTGATCTTTACTAAAAAGATACATAACCAGAAAAATACAATTACAAAAAAGAAAATCACAGGCAAGTCTTGTAACTAATAGAATATGCACTGATTAGCACTTAAAGATATATATCCTTGCCACCTACGCCACAAATCATAGTGTGCTTGCCATCAATGATTTTATGAGCTTATGGACAGGAACCTAAAAAGCAGAAAAGAGCGCTGAAGTGGGAGAGAGCTGGCTGGTGATTGACCAGCAAGTCACCAAGTGGATTGCTGAAAAAAATAAAAATGGAAAGGGCTGCTATGGAAGGGAAATGAAGTGGGTGAGCCAGATCCCTTTTGTTGCATCTGCTTCCAAGTACACAGCTCAGAGTGATACAATTCTGCCTGCATTTAGTACCAGTAAGAGTAGAGTGAAAAAACCAGAACGGACATTACCAAAAACAGATTAGAAAGAGATTGACAGTAAAGACTTTTGTTATACCTTTCTTTTGAGGTGTGACTGGACAACACAGACTGCTTTACCTGAAAGATATGGAGGGGGAAGAATACTCTTTAAAGAAAGAAGACTGTATCATGCATCTCAAACTTCACATTTTATGAAATACCAGTTTGAGTTTGGAGGCTCTATACAGACAAATGTGAAAAGGTGCTATATTATTACATCATTACAATACTGCAAAGAAAAAAAGGAAAAGGTAAAGACAAAATCAGATTTCTTCCAGAACCTAGCTAGTAAGTGTCAAGTGAGACCCCATACAGCACATGGAAAAGAAACAAAGCAGTGAGTTTCCTTTGCAGTGTTTCCTTAAGAAAAAAATGATAAAACCACAAAAACATGAGGCCAGATATGTCGAAGTGATCTCATGTCTCAGATGGAGTCATGCATCTACCTTCCTACATACACCTTAACCTATTGTTTTCCAGAGATGCTCCAGTTGGGGCATATAGTTATGGATCCAGAATTGAAGAAAGTGCCCATGTTGTTAAAATGATAAGCTCATCAGCTCCCATTGGCATATTACCACAGATTAAAAAATGGCCCTACCTTGCTTGAAAACCACAAGAAATGGCAGAGTATGTCCAGTGTAGGACTACTAGCTATAATATGGACAAACCCATAGTCCCTACTTCCACAAATGCTACTTTACAAAAGGATGTCTTAGCATCCCTGCCAAGGCTGAGGGAAGAATATTCTGGCCATTACCTTGCTCGTTCTGAGAACTGCTAAATTTGGGGATCCAGGTGGGGTCTGATGCAGTAACTCAGAAGTGAAGGCAGTATTTGCAATCTGCATACATTCTTCAAGAGTCTTCAGGAAGGTGTCACAGGTTGATTTTAACAGAGCTCCCATATCAATCTCATTCTGTGGGAAGAAATCAATTAGAAGAAATAGACTTACCACAGAAGATCAGTTTGGAGGAACTAATTTCTACAAAGCCCACAGCTGCTACTGTCACGATTTCTGGTTAAAATGAACTAAAATTCAATGTGTCAGCAGCTCAGAGAACTGGCATCACATATTACTGGGGCTACGTCCCCTTGCAGCACTACCACTCTTGTCAGCCTCTCAGTACAACAAGCTCCATATGCTTGCGTGCTAAAAGCAATGCCTCTTAATTACAGATCTTATTGTTGCTAGAAGTGTATGAAATACCAAGCCATTCAACTGCCAAGGCATTCAACAATGGCATTCCAGGAAACACCACTGACAGAAGAAATGAAAAGTAAACAAATTAAACAGATACAGAATGATCTGCAGATAATAATTTCAAAAATCCCATCAACAAAAAATTACTGCAACTGAAAAAAAAAGCAGAATGAAGTATCACACTGTCACAATGCTCTTCATCTCTGCAAAGTGCGGTTATTGATACTGAAATGCTTTTAGCAACAAATCTTTCCAGTTAAATGACAGTAAGAAAGAGTTTACCCCCAGGTGCATGAAATATGATCTGGATAAACACTACATTACAGGTCAACACCTGTGAGCTACGAGTTCTAACAGTGCCTTTTAATCATCTGTACATCACAACATGCTTCTGCACTGTCTGTTAATTCACCATAAACAGTTTACCAGGTATCTTCACAGAGATGGTTTGTACAAATGACTAACCCTCAGGTGTTTTGCCTGCCTGTTCTGTACCCGAGGACCCACCTCTCCAGTGGGAAGTGTTCTGGAACTCCACACCAGCTTCTCTAGCAAGTGAAGTGCATCCCTCTTCACAAGTTTCCCTCTCAAAGCAAGGAGTAGATCACTGTCATTAGGAGATCCCTCTTGAATGAGGTTTATTTGGTCAGGAAGATATGCAAGGTTTGAAACGTTAACTTAAGTGAGGCTAACCAGGCAGTTCTTTACACCAATTTCGGAGGGTTTTGTGGTCTGCATGATGTCTTGATCTTTTAGGGGTTTTGGTTGTGTTTTGCTGAGCAGGACACTGACTCAGGTGCAGACAAATGTACTCTTCTTGCAAGTTTTTATATAAGATCTTTTGCTTTTTTTGATCCATTCTACACATGATCACCTACAGAGATGTTATTATTTAGATCACAGATACCAGATCTCATCTCACTACTTGCTTGCCCAACACAGGGCAAGTTATTTGCAACAACACAGTATCACTCCATTCTAAAAAAACTGCTGTGTGAGCACACTATTGCCCACAGGATCTCTGCAGAAAGAGGTTGCAACATTAAGTAACTGTAAGAGAATACTACATTGGCTAGCCAAAAAAGTTCACAATGCTCAAGACTTTACAGATATGGCGTACACCAAAAAAAGAGCTGTACCTCTGGTTCTGACACACCAGAAATGCTGGCTTCCTTTGTTTTATGCACTTGTTGAACAAGGAGGTTACAGTACAGTCTAAGTTCAGACATTTTAGTCTTCAAGGCTTCTGTGTTTTCAGTGAATTCTAAAAGTGAAACAAAAGAGTTAAATTGACAGTATTTGATGCAAAGGAACTACACATTTGGCCTTAGTGGGCCTTTTAAATAAGACAAACCCCCCACGTATACTGTTTTCTGTTTTCACAAAATAGTTTAAGATGCAATAGCACTGTTTAGATAGGGTTGTAGGTAGAAAACACTGGACATAAAAGATGCATCCTGTTCAACCCAAATAAATTAATTTAATATATATACACATGAACCACAGAATGGATGAAGTTAGAAGAGACCTCTGGAGACCAGCTAGTCCTACTCTGCTAGAAGCAGTCAGCCAGAGCAAGTTACTCAGGGCCACGACTAGTCAGGTTTAGAACTTTGCCAAGGATGGAGACTCCACAGCCTCTCTGTGCAACCTGCCAGTGCTCCCTCATCCTCACAATATAAGCATTTTTGCTTATGTCTCAATGAAGTTGCTTGTATTAAAATTTATGCACATTTCCTCTTTTTCATTCACTGAGAAGAATCTGGCTCCATCTTTTTTACGCTCTCCCAACAGATATTCCTTTAATCATCTTAGTGGCCCTTTGCTGGACTCACTCCAGTACATCCACATGTTTCCTGCACTGGAGAGTGCAGAACTGAGCAGACTAATCCAGATAAGATTAGCAGTCAATCTGAGATTTTTCAGAAGTAATTTTTTTTGACATTAGAGTCCTGGAATTACAAAATAAACTGTCTATTAGTAAGACTGACACAGTTCACTTCTGCAAATACATCAGTAGCTTTACACCCTGTGCTACTGTATGTCAGCTTACAGATACAACTTTGTTCTGCTTCTAGGCACCGTGCATCAGATCCCCACTTTGTGTAGGACCCTACAGTAGCATCTTCTGCTCAGTTCTGATTCAGTTTGAACCAGCAGATGCGAAACCTTGTGAAGGTGCACATAAGACAAACAGGAGAAGCAATTCCTCATCTCAGCAGAAGGAACTGCTCATTACCCACTGCATTTGCTCAGGATATTAAAAATTTGCTGTTTTCCCAACTTCTGCATAGTCATTGTGCTGAGGTAACACAAGGTTAAGGCATGAGGTCTCACACTGACCACCAATTATGCCATGCTTGTAAGCAAAATGGACTTCCACTGGGGTGAAAGTAAGATTGTTGGGGAAAGCAAAGAGGTAAGTGAATTAATTTTCATAGTCTCACCATGATCAGATTTAACTTTCCAGATGCTAGTATGCACATTTGGAACCAAGTGCAAGCCTTTTTCTAATTGCCAAGGGATTCTTGAAGTGCATAAGACAAACCAGTGAGAACATGGGAGGAAAGAGTCTGAGGAACTTCAAAGCTCAAGAGACACTGGTATGAGAGTTTGGGTCATACTGTTTAGACAGCAGTACATATGGTGGGGGGTCTTATGTTCTTGTACAGTCTGCATCCAGTGACCCATAGCCAGGAGCTACTTCCTCATTGTACTTACGGAATCTACCAGCATACAGTTTTCAAATGATTTATACATAGCATATTTTAAGAAAAAGCCAAAGTTTTCAAATCCCTGCCCTGAGAGTTAACACCTGAGATTTCTAGCTAATGTTTCCATTGTCATCTTTCTGTGTACATGTACTAGGGCAAGGATGAGGAAATATAAAGCAAACAGTATGTGCCAGCAAAAGGGTCTTCTTGCCTTTTTCCTTCTGTGTCCTGCTATCAGTCAGACAGGCTTTGGCAGTTCCTAGAGCAACCAGCCACTTCTGCCTTTCAACTGCATTTCTTGCCTTCAGATAGAAGTATTGTTCCCCCGGGATAATCAGGTCCATTCGTGTGTTATCTGCAGGATGAACTGAAAGCAACATAGATTTCAGACCAGTCCCTCAGCCCTTCCCAGCCCAACCAAATATAACAACAGATATGTTAGGTGGTAGGTCAAACAGTAAAGAAAGAGGAGGAACCTACAGCCCCAATCTCCCCTGCTGCCATTTTATGGCTTCTGAGTTAGGGAACAGACAGGACACACATGTGTACAGCTGTGGGACAAAAGGCTATGAAAGACAATTTTGTGACCAGTATAATCTGGGAGTTTTTATGGAAAGGTCATCCTCTTCTGTCAATCCTCTCTTTCAGGCTTCCAGCCCATAACCGAACCTCAAAAATGTGGCAAGTAATCCAATATGAATGAGCAGATCTAGTACTGAAGTTTATTATTCATATTTCTAGCTTTAGCTCTGTGCTTATGAGAAGTCATTTGAAGTTGTGTGATGTTCCATCACAGCTCACAAAAAACCAGTGACCCAACTGCATGGAGAATACTCATGATATTGGAAGCTTGCAGCAGCCTCAACATTTTCAAAATACTATGCAATAAAAAAGTGGTATATAGATCAAGTTCCTGAGTTACTACAAATACATACCAAAGGAATCAAGCTGCCAAATAGCTCATCACCTGAAATCTCATCTTGAATGCAACACTGTTACACAAGTTTCATGCAGCTGAGTGTTACTGTATGCTCACCCTGAATTTCACAAACGGCCATTTGGATGCTTCCCTTACAACCCTTCCAGGCATCTTCCTGAGAGTCGTAATAGGACAGGATGCCACCACAGAGAAGAAACCATCGAGGCTGCCAGCCTGAAAAACAAAACTGCATTTCTCAGTTACTTGTCTCCCTGCAGCTCCACCACATCTCTCACTTGGGACTCACTGCAAATAAGGCCACAAAGATTGTCAGTCCTGGAAATTAACCCCTTTGAAGTAGTAAGATTTGCAGACAAACCTGGATGTCATACATAGGTGCTTGCTGGCACCTATGTGTCCTTTTTGCACGCAGCTGGACCATGGCAGTATGTGTCTGAGATGCCATACATCATTTTCAGTAGTTTTGGTAAAATGGCATCACTCACTCATTCTCCCTTCCAAGTTCACCACCCCCCAAGTCCTACCATCACTCCTCAACCCACTTCTGTGCTCTTCACAAAAGCCACCCCAGCTGTTTTGCCTTACAAGCTTTCCTCCCTTGCAGGAAGGGCTAGCCAAGTTATCTTGAAAAACAACGGGTAAGAAACTCCTAAAAATCAACAGAAGGTGGGAAAAGAGGCAGATGTGTTGATTTCTGAACACCATCTTTCAGTGAAGCAGTTTTCATCAGCCCTTGAAACTTGCATGCTCTGCACATAAAAAGTAGCCTTGAATTACTGACTTGCGCTTCTGGATAGCTTCCCAGAGAAAAAAATCACAAGGACAGACCCACACCAGTAGTTCTGGGTACACTTTTGCCCACCCTACAGCCCAACTTCAGACGTAAATTACCCTCTTGGTTTTCTATTTTTGGAAGTACTTCAGCAGTATGAAAAGTTAAAAACAAATCAGAAACGACAGCCACCATTTATGTCTAATTAAAACTACAAGCTCATTAACTTAAGAAGAAATGAGGCAACAACGTCACTGGAGGAAAGCAGCTTTCATTACTGAGCTGCAACAATCCTCGCTGGCCAGGACCAAGGGAGCGAGATTGTGAAGCTCCCACACTGTGCCAGCAAACCATCTCTGGGAAGAACACTCGGACGGACAAGACCATGTGGGCCACGTGGCTCCCAGGTGTTTTTGCAGAGGGGCCACACTTCTGCTGTCCCCTGCACTGGGGTTCTGCCAACCAGCACTGTGCTGCAGGAGCCCAGGCTGGGCTTGGACTGGTACCATGTTGGAGGAATGATGGCTCCTTACCAGCTAGAGACCAATTCCTTCAGGCTGCTGCTGAAACCAAGCACAACTCAGTTTAAGGTCAGAAAGCCCTAAAGCCTCAGGCTAATAGGACTATAATTTGGCTATTTTTTTTAAAACAAGCAATACTACTGCACCTGGGCCAAGCTGGTCTATAGATTGTTGAACCTTATGGGATGGCTAGGAAACAAATTAAACAAACATTTTTTCACACCCTTCCGGAGATCTTCCATTATTTCCTAGAAGAATATAAAACCATTAAAAAGTTGAAGTATTTTCAATGCTTTTTTATTTTAGATGAAGGGGGGGGAGCCCACAAGAATGAAAAAAAAAAACCACCAAAAAACCCTAAAACCCAGCAAGACTGATTTTATTTGTCTTGCCTCCAAAATAAAACAACTATCCTAAAAGTCACTATTGATATGTAGGAACTCACAAAAAAAGGAAGTGATTGTTCAGCAGAGAGAAGCAGTTAATTGCTTCAGACACTCAATGGCACAGAACCAATCCTTTAAATAACGCACAACGCCACAGTCAATACAAGCCTCTAACTCAGTCTGGAGATCCTGCTGCTGCACATGAATCATTTCAGCCATGGTCCTACAGTTTACAATTGCAGCTGATGCTCAACCAAATTGCATCACATCAATCAAAGGCTGTGCAATCAATGAGCCAACATACAAAGCAGTCTGCTTCCATCACTTTGGATCCTGGTTAAAAATATGTTCTAGTCAATATATTTTGTTGATGTTTTTATTTGGTTGGGTTTTTTGTTTCTGGGTCTTGTTTTGTAGAGGGCGTCACAGCAACTGTCTTCTTTTGCAGAATCTAACTCTAATTATTAGATATGTATCAATTTTGACATAGAACAGCATATATTTTCAGAACAGAATTGTTACACCAATAAAAATAATTTTTGTACAAGGAAACCATTAAAAAAAAAAATCACAGCAAGGTTCTGTTAGGAGATGCACTAACCACCCGGTACTCACTGACACTGAGTCAGCAGCCATGGGAAGGTTATCCTGAACAACCAGCTAAAAATAGCAAGTGGCTGACAAATCATGGGCACTGCAACAGGGATATAATCTTTAATTACAGGAGCTTCACTTTTGAATACGAGCAGAAGAAAAAAAACCAAAACCATAACAGAAAACAAAGCAGCAAAAAGACACCTAGACACTTCCACACAAGTCTTGGGTTTATTCACTGTTATTTTGTCCTCATAAACTGTCATAGGAATATTGCAATTTTCGGAACTAAGCATTCAGATTTCATCACATATAGAAAGGTAAAGCTGAATCTTTTAAGGTCTTACAGGTGCCAGCACTAACACAACTTTGAAGAAGAATTTACTAAGTCCATTTATACTGGTGGTACCCAGGCAGGAAAAAATACAGCTCATACTTCCCGCAGCTCGTTTTAGAAGCACAGTGCCATTAGCAGTAAAAAAATGACCTTGCTGGGAAAAGATATGTGTAAAAAAAGACCATAAATTGCAAAGCACAATAAAAGTGATTAGTAGCTTAAGACCTCAGCTATAGAAGAGAGTGAAGAGATTCCAGACATCTTCACAGATACCAATTAAGGTACATATTGCACTTCTGTGTGAAACTTACGGTTACTTCCTGCAGTACCTGTAAGAGCTGATATTGTCCACTACAAAAACAGATACTTAAATAGTGTTTGCCTGCTAAGGATTCACTATTTCTCCAGAAGTTTCCACAGAAAGAAAGATCTGCCTACTACCACCATTACACTTTAGGAAGTCAGGATGTAGCTATCACTGAGCAAACTTGACATTTCTTGATAACACAGTTGAAATTTGGACATAATTCAAACTTTAATGTTACACAACACAGACTCCAGACAGCATTCCTTCCAAAGTGCTAAGCCTGAAGAAAAAAACAAACCATTTGAAGACATGTAAACCATGTCAGACATCTACAAAGCCAAACCATCTGGGAGAATTACATACTCAAGAAGTCAAACTGGTGACCTGGAAAACAAGCTCCAATTAAGAGATGCCAGTTCCAGTTGCATTTCTAAAGGACATAAAGGCCAGACACCCAGGTTTTTATTACTACTTGTTTTCCACTAGTATTATGTAACACTTTATGCTCACTAATTTCTTGAGCTTCAGCATAGGTTTTTATAAAACTTCTGCTCTAATTAGTCCTTGGACTTCTTTGACCCTAATTCAGACATTGAGTGTGCAAAGGAGATAATTATGAACTTTGCATGTTACAACATCATCCATCTAATCTAGGAGGAGCTAAAGCCTTCATCATTTCCCTTCTGCTAATGTCACAGGCAAGATCCAAGACTTAGCCGCAGGTGGCAGAGCAGAGGCAGAGCCCTGTTTTTCTCTGCAGGGTCACAAGAGTCCCAGAGCAGGTGCCCGGGCAGTCAGGGACACCTCACAGTGAGAACAGGCAATATCCACCATTTCACCCGACCTGGAGCAAACCTCAACGGTGCTGTGTGTTCATTGTAACACCACCTACTGCTTCATCTCTCAGTGTCCAAGGGCAGAAGGACCACAGCTTCTACAGAGCGCTGGGTCAGCGACTGATAGCTCGATGGAAGCTGCTGAAAACTCAGCTCTAATAGGACCAAGGCAGTGCTGGTGTCTTGCAATAAGCCCAGAAGGCCCCCTGCTGATCCTAATGCACTAACGTCCAAAGGATGAGGATTTCCCAGGGGAATTAAGGCTGTGGAAAGCTCCATGTCACAAATGGATGAAACGCTTGTTTTCAAGATCCCAGTGTGCTTGCACATCTTGACTATTAGGCACCCACACTAAATCTTACAATCCAGTTTGTGACAGCTGATTGCCTAAGTTTAGTTCACATGGCCACGTGTTTCATGCTGTCAGTCACAATCAGGTTTTTAGTCAGGAAAAGAGTTTAGGACAAAAGTATCTCACATAGGTCAAACTTGACACTTCTCCCTTTTTGTTCTCATTCAAGAAACAAAAGTAATATAGTTAGAAAGTTATCTTGACATAAGCAATTTGCACCCAAAACTGCTGCCTGCTTTCCCTATATAGCCTCTTAAGGCTACCTAGTATTTTAGGAAGGGCAATCACAAATGCTGGAACACATTTTGCAGTTGTAATTCTATAGCAAAGCAATTTGACAGGATAAAAATCCAGTCTGTATCCATGAGGGACACCAGAAAGGCAGACAGGAGCGTGTGACAATCCATGCCTCTTCTCTGAGCTACTATCCTCTTACCTAGAGAGCACCTTCTAGAAATACCCATATTGCAATTTTACTTTGATTGTGTATTTATTAGCAACAGGAATCAATACCAAAAATTCCTAAAGGTAATAAAGTTAACAGATTTAGCACTTTAACAACAGTATCACTTTTTAAAGCACTTTTTTTAGGAACACTAAAGGTTCAAGTGAAGGAAGAAACAGCTGGAACCAGCAGCTGAAACCAGCTTTAACACAATGACCTTCTCCCAAATTATCTTTCTCACAAGGGTTTCTTAAAGTCCGCCTTTGCTTCAATCACAAGTGTTAGGGCAATGCTAGCAGCATTGAAAAGCATCCTGCCATCACCAGGCAACTGGGTTTCTTTGCAAATGACTTTATGCCAGTGACCAGCCAAGGCATGGAAGGCACAATGTACCAGCCATCAGGCATTTTTGAAGGGGGGATGCAGTGAAAGGATAAGGGCAGAGAGGGCATCAGGGTGAGTGATGGAGACAAAAGTTCAATAACTCAGGCCACTGCTCAGATGCACTAATTCAAGTCATACAAAGCTCTTGGGAGTTTTTTCCTGTTTATACCTCCCAGCCCCAGCAAACAACTGCTCCTCTCTCTGACCCCTGGGGTGGTTATCAGGCCAGACTAAGCCAACACAGTGCATTTACGTCATCATCATCAGTCTATCACACCTTTTGCTTCTGTCCTACCCAGCCATTCCCTGTGATCACTTACTCACTTCAGTGCAGAAGGACTGAATGCAGAGGCACCGGTACTGCAGCATACCTGGCAGGTAATGCTGCACCATGTAGGCTCTGCAGCATTGCTCTAACACTTACAGAGGAGAGAGGGGACACAGATTTCCATTCCTGCAGCCTCATCAAACTTTTCTACTGTAAGCACATTACTCATTTCCAAAAAGGCTGGACAAAAGCAAGATTCCTGCATGTAGAAAAACAGGGGGGAAGGGAAGAAAACCATGAGAAGGAAGGTCCAACGACATAAACACAATTAAGCAAAATCCAAAGAGAATTAACCGACCAGTCCGTGGAGTATTCAGTATGAAAAGTGTAGCCACAACTAGGTGAGGCTCAGGATCTAAACCAATACCTGGTCTCTGAGAGCAGACAGTAACAGAAGGCAGATCACTGACCTAAAGGCAACAAAAACCTCAGCTGTCTAGGTCCACCTCCATAAAAGCCAGACTTCTAATTTTATACAAGAACTTGGACTATATTCGGAGGCTAAAATGAAGGAGAAATTATAAAAAGCTTTTTAGAACCAACTGTTTACCTTAACTGTGAAGGTTTTGATTACTTCCTCCATCTCTGGAAACAGAGGACCTTTTTTTCCAGAGCTTGATATCAACTGGAAGTGTATGTGTCTCCCATCCTACAAGGTCAGATTTCTCCCAAACCACAAACTCACTCTAGGCAATATCATGTTCATCCAGATGAACATGTCTCTTGTCAAGAGACAAGAACTAATGCTTTTCCACAATTTCCTGAGCTCTCCCCCCAAGTTTACTAAGGAATTCTAAATCATTACAGACAAAAGTAATTTAAAGTTTTATGTGAAAGCTGAAATTTACTGCTTGGTGCTGGCTCTTGGCATTTTGGGATAAAGTGAAAAGAATTCAAAAAAGCACAAGAATATACTGAGAGGTGATGATTACATACAGGAAGATGGGAAGAGCTAACTTTGATATGTGGCTTGATGCAGTGTTACTAGTGGTGGCATGAACATTAGTGTATCATGCCTCGAAGATGAGTGAGTTAGGGTTAGAGTTACTCAGCACAAATAAGGAAGTGAATATTTAAATATCAGGAAAAGCTCTGCTTTGTAAAGAAAAGCAATCAAAGCCATTTCACAGAGCACATAACAAGTATCAGGCAAGTCAGTGGCAGCAGTCATCATTTTTCTTTCTAATGACAGTTGTCTTTGGCACCCAAGCCAAGAGCCAATACACTCTAGGTACTCCAATCCTACCTGTGGCCAGCAATTACAGGTAAGGTGTGTGCTTACACTGAAGGTCTGAACTTCTGAACTGAATTTCAGTAGAAAGAAAAAAATCAACCTGAAAGTGCCAAGCTCTCATACACACCACTTAAGGGAGGTATTCCCCAACTCCATGCTCTGTTTCCCACTAGTGGCTTACTCATTCTATAAACCTGTTGAGAAATCAAAATCATAGCTGACTCTTACAGGGCAACCTCCAAAGACTAAATCAATTTATTTTATCAATCAGAAGGTATGCTTAACAAAGAGCATGAATTGCAGATTGAGTTCAGTTGGAGAGTTCAAACAGCAAAGAGCAGCCTTCACATGCAGTTCAGCTCTGCTCTCTCTATCCTGCAAGCAGCATCCCCCAGTTTGAGATCATGCATGTTACAATACTGCAGCCACGATCTGGCTTTGATGCTGTCCACACCAGAATGCTTTATGTTCGGCCAGGACTACAGGCAGCAGCAGCACAACCAACCAAGGAGCAATAGGGAAGGCAGAAGGTGACGCCTTTATCACCAACTGCTTGCTGCAGTAAGCAGTACTGGAACAAGTTACACACCCATGCTATAAGCCCATCCCCAGCCTCCACAAACTTCACTGAACAACGCTAACATTAGATAGAGACTTTTGGCAAAGGATGAAATCTAGGAATTTTTTAAGATCATGTTACATGCTTTGACTGCAGGCTGAACTGAGGCCAAATTACATGCCTGCATGATTTAAGTCACCCAGCTCTGGATTTTGAGGATTAATAATTTGAAGTTTGCAGATGCATTACATATTTGCCCATGAGAAAAAGTGCTGTCACACTTTGTATGACAACAATAATTCTGCTTTCAAAGTTCCCTGCTCCCTTAAGGTTTTAAATCAGTTTAGCAGGTGAAGCATAGACAAGAGCAATCACAGGACACGTTTATTGCAAATGTAACATCCCAATGGATTTTCATAGGCTAGACCTGTGTGTGTGTATATCTGATCTAAATCAGGCACACTTCACTTGAACTTAAGCAAAGCTAACACACTGAGAAATCACTATCTGGTCGTCACAGCAATTTGGGAAAGAAAAACTCTAAAATCTCAGTTCTCTCAATTAAGAGATTTCAGAGGCAGCACTGGAAACCCTGCATATAGAAACCACAAGGTGAGTGAAGAATCAACACCAGAGGAAGAACCTTATCTCCAACGGGCAACCAGGTAATACTGATATCATTTATCCTAATCTATATAAAGCAAACAAGTGCATTCATTACAAGCAAGATAACTGGTTTAAGCAGCAAAGCAAACTAATCCTTCTTTAGATGCTGGCAATCATGCTGTGCTTTCTTTGCCCTTTGCCCACAGAAAGCGAAACCTGTTTCCTACTTCTGAAATGTTCTTCCTGTCAATAACCATGTAATTTGCAACACAGACCTAGCTCCCAGCCCAAGAGCTGGGGGGAAATAGGTTGATGTGGACTTGATCTCTCATGATGACGATGCCATAAGACATTACAAAACCAAAATTCCCAGAAAAGACTCATTTACCAACAAGCTACCATCAGCTATGCTCTCACAGCCAGGAGGAAAAGCAGTTCTTCCTTGCCTACAGTTTTAAGCGTGTTCTTTGGTGAATGTCCTATCTTCTCTGACTCTGAGGCGTGTTCCTCATTCTGAGGGGGAAAGGCCATAAGTACCTGCTGTGCATGTTTACATCAGCACTGTATTAGTAGCACAGGCACACACTCACATTCAGAGATGGCACACACTTTACCCTGCTTTTTTGTGCGCATCATTCACACTATGCAGCACCAGATTAGTCAACCTTAAGCAACACAAAAAGCATATTGGGGGCAGAATACTGATAGAAATACTGTTCTGGATGACCTGTTGAACCTTCTTACTTCCCTTAATCCCTCACTCTTCAGCTCTTTGCTATTGTTACAATAAAGGCCAAATTTCAGGGTTTGGGGTTTTTTGGTTTTTTTTTGTATCTCCCCAATAAATTTATAAAATAACGGCTTCAGGACAGGAAGTCTTCATTTTATGCTAAAAGAAAGCACATGTAGGCACAGTTCGCTTGCAGAACAGCAAATTGTATTGTTCTCAAACACCACAGGCCTTCTACAACTTAAGAAAAGGCATAGAGCAACCCTGACCACTACACTGACTAGAAGAGTCAAGTTTCAGCAAAGTCAGGAAGATGCTACAATCCTCCACCACAGATGATGATTCTGTTAAAATTTCTTCTAGTTATGAAACAGCGCAAATCTCACATATCCAAGGAAAAGAGCTTCTCTCCATCTGCATTCACTTAGACTGAGGTTTGCAAAGTGTTACTCTTCTTCATGAAGGGTCATTTGGTTGGGAGTGCTTATGAATGGGGCTAGCAAAAACAAATTTAATTTTGACAGAGACTTAGTATTTCTTAATCTTCATCTTACCATCCAAACAGAAGACAAATCCAGCCAATCCAACCACACGCATACTTGGGCACTAATACTAAAATGTCAAATGCCAGTCAGCTACTGCAACATGCACTGCTTCCCACAGACACACATTCTCCAGATCTCATGGCACGAAAGCAAGTGCAAGGCTTCCAAATACACCCCAGCATCTCAGCAATGCAAAGGAAAACACTTAAAACTTGAGATCAACCAAACCACAGACATTTTTAGTATGGGAAAAGGGCTAATATCACTGCCAGAGTTCCACAATTGAAATGGAAATGCCAAGCATGGCTGCTCCTTCTGTCACAGACTTCATAATTCAAGAGCATTCACAAATAATTAACAACAACAATAAAATCCACGTCTATTCAGTGAGACCTGACAAATTTTGATTCCTCTCTCAGAACACCTATTCCTTAAAGGGCAAAAGTTGCAGCACTCTTTACAGCACACCAATAACTCCAGGCCCGTGCATCGCTCCTTCCCCACCCCCCTGCCACATTAATTCAACACTCGCTTGTGCTTCAGCCTTTTCTTTGTTTAGTTTTGACTTCCTACACTTGCCCGGCACGCCAGCTCGGTGCGGCTGTCCCGGCCCCGCTGGAAGGAGCCGAGGGAGGCGCCGGCCCCGCACACACACTGCGGGCCGACACTCGCACCTGGCACCCCCGCCGCGCTCCTGGGTCCTCTGCTCGGGCCACAAAGTTCCCAAACCGCTCCAGGGCACCACGCAGGGGTTCGCACCCGGCAGGACCCGCACCACAGCCCCGATCCCCCGCCTCTGCCCTCCCCATTCCCCGTGTCCATCCCCAGGGACACGGCCCGGCCCCGCCACCCCTGCGCACCCCCGGCCCCGGCCTGGCCTTCCCTGCCACGGCAACACCCCGAAAACCAACGTCTGGGCCTAGAGATAGCAGGACAACCCCCTTTCTTCTTTTCTTCCTTTTTTTTTTTTTTTTTCCTTTATCCTGCACGCATTCTCACCCGAATCCCCCGAGTTGGGGTGAACACCAACACCTTTTCCTGCCCGCCCTGGGATCCTCCCGCACGCCCGGCTCTCCTCGGTGCAAGTGCCAGGGGGTTCCAAGGGCCAAGTTCGCCGCTGGAGCGCGACCCGGGCACCCGGCACGGCCCCGGTGGCCACCCCGGCACAGAAGGGGCCGTGCCGGCGGGCCTGGGGCGCCGGGAGGAGCTGCTCCCTGGGCACACGGGCTGCTCCCTGCACGGGGAGGCCAGGGGGCAGCGCCGACCCGGACCCGCAAGCACAAACGATGGTACACATGTATGTGCAGTAGCATAAATATATATAGACAGAGAAGAAGATGACAGCCCGTCCCGCAGGGGTTGAGCGAGCGCTAGCAGCGACTTACCGCTCAGGTAGTTGGTCCACTTGTACAGCACGCCCTCCATGCCGGCCGGCCCCCGGCCCCATGCGGCGCGGCCGCCCCGCGCCGGGCTCACTCCTCCTCCTCCTCCTCCCGCCGGGCTCACTCCTCCTCCTCCCGCCCGCTCCCCGCCGCGCCGCCGCCACCGCCCAGCGCCATCGCGGGGGGGCGCCCGGCCCGGCCCGCGCCGCGCCCGCCCCCCAACGCCGCCGCCGCCGCCGCCGCCACGCTCCCGGCGCAGCCCGCGCCGCAGCCGCGCACCCGCGGAGCGGCCCCACGGCGCTACGCCAGCGCAAATCTCTCTGTGAATCGCGGCCCGCGTGACGGGCGGGGGCCGGTCGCGGAAGGCCCAGAGCAGGTGGCCACCCGCAGCCAATGGGAGCGCGACCTCCCTGAGGCCGCCGTCCAATCAGCGGCCGGCAGCCGCCGGCTCCTTTGCGCGCGCGCCCCGCGCGGCTCCCCCGGTCGCCGGCGCTGTGGCTACCCGGAGCGCCCGGGCCCCGCCGCCCCTCCGCTCCTTCAAGCCTGCCGATTGGACAAGCCGGGAGACGGACAGGGGCGCGGCCCAATGGGCGACAGGCTCTCCTGGGTTCGCCCTGAGGCGAGCCAATCAGAGGGCGCGCCGCCGCAGCCGGGCCGTGGGGTGCCAGTGTCTGGCAGCGCAGAGCGGCGGTGCCACGTCGGACCCACCGACCGACCGACCGACCGACGGGCCGGGCCCGGGGCTGGGGCTGGGGCTGCGGCTGCGGCTCGGGATGGCGGCCCGGTGAGCCGAGGGAGCTGGGCGGCGATGGCGGCGGCGGCGCTGCTGTGGTCCGCCGTGCTGTGCGCGGCGCTGGGCCGGGCGGGCGCGGCGCTGATTCCCCCCGCCGACGTGAAGGTGGAGGTGCTGCACAAGCCCTTCCTCTGCCACAGGAGGACCAAGTGGGGCGACTTGATGCTGGTTCACTACGAGGGCTACTTGGAGAGGGACGGCTCCATGTTTCACTCCACGTAAGTGAGCGGTGCGTCTCTGAGCGAGCTGGTGGGTGAGCTTGAGCGGGGAGATAAATATAAACACGTCTGTGTAAAATAGAATCATAGAATGGCTTGGGCTGAAAGGGAATTTAAAGTTTAGAGCCCCATCCAACCTAGCCTTGAACACTCCCAGGGCCAGAGCATCCACAGCTTCTCTGGGAAACCTGTTCCAGTGCATCACCACCCTCACTGCAAAGAATTTCTCTTTAATATCTAATCTGAAGCCTTTCCCTTACTTCAATTGTTTTAATCTCTGTAGGAAGTAGAACCACATGGCATTCGTTAAATGATGGGGATGTTACACATGGAGCACCTCTCAGAGAGAACTGGATTTGTGTAGCCTGGAAAAGAGAAAGCTTAGGGGTGACCTAATTGTGGTTTTCCAGTACCTGAAGGGAACCTGCAAGAGAGCTGGAAAGGGACTTTTTACAAGGGCATTTAGTGATAGGACAGGGGGTGGTGGCTTTAAACTGAAAAGGATAGTGTTCGATTAGATATTAGAAAGAAATTCTTTACTGTGAGGGTAGTGAGGTGCTGGGACAGGTTGCCCAGAGAAGCTGTGGATGCCCCATCTCTGGCAGTGTTCAAGGCCAGGCTGGATGGGGCTTGGAGCAGCCTCCCTGCCCATGGCAGGGATGTTGGAATCAGATGATCTTTAAGGTCCCCTCCAACCCAAGCCATTCTATAATTCTGTGTTGTAAGTGCAGGTTTTGGTGTACGATCTCAGCGTTTAATAGTCTTGTGCTGTGCATGAATTTCTGTCTGGTTTCTAAAGCAAACATCTAGTTTAAAAAAAAAAAGAAGAAAGAAGTTGTATGAGTCCTTCTGCTACCGGCAGCATAATGACAGCTTTTTATTACTGAAACGGCTGATTCTTCACCTACCCCGGACCAGGCAAGTCAACATACCCGAGCCACAGTAATGCAAATAGAAGGAAGAGCCAGAAATTCTAGGGAGTCTGCTAAGAGTCTGCAACGACTTGCTAATGCTGGATTTCCTGTAAAACATCAACGAAGTGCTAATAGTGGGAGAGAGCAAAATGCTTCAGTCTCTGCAGGCTGTGCCTGAAGGCTACTTTTGTGGAACAAAATTTAAAAAAATAAAAATAAGACATTTTTGCATGTTTATGGTCTTGCAGACGATTCAACTAAAATCTCACTAATTTTCTCTTGTAGTTAACCTGCCTCTCTAAAAGGACTTCTAGTGACACTCTTAAGTTTTTGCTGCTGACTAACTTCTGTAAGTGCTCTGTTTTCTTGTTAAGCACCTTTCCTGCATGACTAGTAAAAAGAGCTTTCAAATTCTGTGTCTGTCAGTAGAATGAGTGAAAGTAGTCCAGGTTGTACCAGATTGTACCACCTGGTTAAATGTGGTCTCCCTAATTTAAGCTTGAATATTTTGCATGCCTTTGTTTCTCTTTTTTTTCTAGACTATCTGTTGTGTAGTTGTATCTGTTGTGTATCTGTAGTGAGTTTTTTTCGGCTTGTTTTGGAAGAGATGTAGCTGATTCTTCTAAGCATGTTAAAAGGTATATTGTAATTGTGACCAAGCTGGTTTTTGATTTAATTTACCGAGGAGTATGCGTGGCCTTGATTATAGGTTTTAAAGCAGAAATTCCCCTCTAGTCTGATCAGTTTCCAGTTGGAAATAGGTGATCAGGGAAGTGAAGGTGGGAATCCAGATTGCTCAGTGTTGTCATAAAGACACCATGTAGATGTTAGTTTATTTCTTTCGACTTCTCAAGGAACCTTGTCATTCAAAGCATAAGTTTTTAAAACGAGGTCTTTCATTTAAAAAATGTCAAGGTGTCGAGTAGTGGTGCATTTTTGATTATATATCTATGTTATGAGTATATGTCATTTGCTCCATGTGCCTTTTGTGGGACTAGATGTTTAAATACTAAGTGTTTTGTTCCTTTCTTTTCCAGTCACAAGCATAACAATGGTCAACCTATGTGGTTTACACTTGGCATAAGGGAAGCTATTAAAGGCTGGGACAGAGGTTTGAAGGACATGTGTGTGGGAGAGAAGCGGAAGCTAACTATTCCACCTGCCCTTGCTTATGGAAAAGAAGGGAAAGGTAAAACACCTAAAGTCTTTCCCTTACTTTAGTTGTTTATAATCTCTGTATTTTACTGTTATTCCTGGCCAAAAGGGTTAGCAAGCTCTGAAGCTTTCTAGGCAGATTTCATTAAATAAGAAAAAATGGAGTCAGGTGCTCTTTCTCACAAATTTATTTTCTGCAGAAATAACCATTAAGTGGTTATGTGGTCAATGCAGGGGGAAAAAACAAAACAAATTGATGGTAGCTGCTGTGCTGTATGTTCTAAATGTCTGTTCTGTTACTGCTGTCCTCAGTAGTGCTCTGCTTTTTCTTTTGTTGTTGATTTTTCTCTCCCTTTTTACCGTCAAGTGGAGGTGGTTGCTTAGGTAACAATTGGCTTTTTGTCTGTTGCATCTGTTTTTGTGGTAATACTTTATGAATGTGCATGTGCAAGCCTCCTTCTTGCTTGCAGGTTTCTTGTAGAACCCTAAAAAATTCCCCGTACTGCTGCCCAACCAGTTCTTAGCTGATACAGTGAAAAGTCACTGTTTCTCCCTGTAGGGGCATTAATTCTTTGCCTCTTAAAGCTATTTTCAGTCTGGGCAGCAGTCCCTGTTATCCACAGTAAGATGTGCAGATGCATGAGCAGTCACATTGTCACCCACGGAAAATGTACTGAATGGTCTGCAGACAGATGAAAGTGTGGCTTGTAGGGTTTTTTCAACTTTTCTACTACTGATGGTGTTTGGGGAATTTCCTTTCACATATTTTCAGATTCCTATTTTAATTGGAGAGCCAGATTTGGAAGGTGAAGTTAAGCGAGGGTCAAGCTTGAATGATGTGGGAGGGTTCCGCGTCTGCTTTACAGGGTTTGTTTTAGTCAACTTTTTGGAGCAATTATTGCGAATATTTTTGTCATGACAAGAGTTGCCATAGATGACCTACAGTCATGCAAGGTTTCAAAGTAGAAAGAATGTCTAGGAACATATAGTCTATCCTGCTAACGTTGTCTCCCATTAATATGAGACTGGTTTAGGAATGAGGAGTGTTTGCATGTCTGTATCTTCTGGCAAGTAGGGCTGAACACAGGCTAAGTAATACTCCATATTACCTCGTGCTAAATAGTATTTCATACATACAGCATACTCCATACCCTACTTTCTTGAAAGTACCCTTCTAAAATGTATTTTTCTAGAAGACTTGATTTGGAGTTCAAGACATAGTATTAAAAGTAATCATCCTGTTTATAGTAGAGAACAGGAAATTTGTGGTGCTCAGCTACTTGTCTGTATGCAGGGCACAGCTGTAAGTTTTTCCACAAAAATACGTGAAATGCTGCAGTGCTCACACAGTCATCACAGGCCTAATTGCTCTCATGAATATGTAAAGCACTATAGTTGTTCTTCGAAGACTTGTGAGCCTCACGTTTGTGTGTAAGGCGAGAAAGTTAAACAAGTAAACACTGCTAACTGCTGTAAGAAACTACTTGCTTTTGGAAGACTTTCAAACATTTGAGCATAATTGTTTCTGTTTTCAGTGATGCCCTTCAAGACAGAATTATTTTTTAATTCATGCTTTCCTCCGAATGCAAATAATTTCACTAGCCTCCCACCTTGCTTGCTTTCTGATTCATCATTCAAGTCAGATGCCTTTTTTTCTGTAACACTCAGAAAAATTACCTGTGTTCCAAACTCTTAACAGGGCACTCTGCGCTGTATTTCCAGAAGCTTCTGCGTGTGTATTCATCCCAGAAATCTACAAGCTTGTTTGTTGCTGCAGCTCAAGAGTATGTTTAGCACCATATCTCCAAAACAGATGATGTGGATTAGTTTTTTCCCTATATTCTCAAAGCATAGAAGTATTTTTGGGGTCCTGCCATCCAATATAGAAATATATTTGGTCCTATTCAACCTGTCCCTGTATAAAGGGGCAAAATGATGTGCTGAAAGGTCTTTGACAGTAGCTTCAGCCATCAGCATGAGGGCATATCACATCCCTGTAAAAGTCAGTGCCTGATAAACTGAAATCCTTGATGGGTGGTGGCAAGGGGAAGGGGTAAGTGGTCTGTGACATTATTAGGAAGTTACTGGTCTGTTCACCTGCATCAAGAATGACATTGTGACAACACATTTCTTCTGATCAGGTTTATATACTTAGTTTCTTCTGTGTGCTTTGTGCAGCTGTCCAGAGATAGCTGTGGGATACTGATGTTGTTGCTGCCCTTCTGTCTTGTTTTCCATTGGCAGAATAGCACATACCAGATGTCAGTTGGTAGTGGAGAAGAATCTGGAGACTGGGGGGTGAGCGGTGTATCAGAAGGAGGACTAAATTCTCCATTCTTGCTGCCCTGTCCGTTAGTCCTACTAATCCATCAACACCTACTAGTCTCCAACAAAAGTAATTGCATCTGAAGTTGCATATATGCTGTAAGGGCTGCTCAGAGTCCAGGCTGCAGTCTGAAATGGTTATGGTTATCACTGTTACAGATGCTCATCCTTGTTTGTTCAAATTGCAGGATGTCTTGAAATGAGTAGGATTACTGGAACATTGCACTGATGCATATGGCTTTTGTACGGCACTGAATACGTAGTTGTTTTTAACTTTTTTCCATTTTGTGCAGGAAAAATTCCGCCTGAGAGCACATTGATTTTCAACATTGACCTCCTAGAAATTAGAAATGGACCAAGGTCTCATGAGTCATTCCAAGAGATGGATCTTAATGATGACTGGAAACTGTCCAAGCAAGAGGTGAGTGGGTTACTCTTGTCTTGTGAGCAAATCTAACAGGATGGGATTGTTGCCTTAGGCATCAGGATAGTGAAAAAGGAAAGATAGTCTTAATTTGGTCCTGTTAGGGAAGTATCTATACACAAGTTAGATTTTAGCTACTGCTGTGCACAGAGCAACTCAGCAAGCAGAATACACACTACTTAGTGCTTAAGGGTATTATTTATTGAGTGATGGACAGTTCAGGTAACCAGGAACTAATGAGTTCTTAGCTTAACTGCTGAACTGATATGCTTATCATTAATGGTAAGACACCTAAAAGGTCATTGGTGACCCAGTGGTCATGAGTCATGTGGGGAAAGGTGAGTCTCTCTTCTTCTCTGGAGATGACTGTAATTGTTGCTTGCCTTCCAGTTCTTTGCTTTGTTTTTTTGCCTTTTGTGTTTTTTGCCTTTTCATGTTGGTGTCTTTCTTGCTGAATGCTATTGAACTACTACTATTCCTGGCTCAACAATTAGCTCTTGTCTGTGGTTTGCCTTTCTTGCTTGGCTGCAGCTCACATACTTACTTGTACTTTAACAACAGCCTTTTTCAGTAAAATTATGTCAAGGATGCACATCTGTGCTGCACTACTCTGAGCCTTGCATCCTAGTGAAAATTCTGAACTGCAGGTTCAAGAGGAGCCTTGGTAAGCTGAGGCGTAGGCATGTGACCCATGTGTCTACCATGCTTGTGGGAGACTTGAATGAAGGAACACATCTTGGAAATAAAACCAGACTTCAGGGGTTTTTGGAGTTAATTGCCGATTTATCAATAAACTGGAATTAGAAGTTCTGCTGTAGGGCAGTTCTGTTTCATAGGATTCACTCTGCGAAGGACATGTATTCAGCATTATTCTCCTTCTGTTTGCCTCTTATTTTCAGTCTTCTGCTTTTCCAGTGTGCAAAAATGATCCATGAAAAGCTAGTATAAATAACTGAGTTCTTTTTGGTTTGGACATGGTAGAGTTTACTAGACCCAGAAGGCTAATCATTTGTACTATGAATTAGACAGTGCCAGGGTGTCTACCCTCTGTGTGTTGGAAATGTAAGCAATGCCTCTAACAAATATCAGAGTGTGAAGTTAATAAAACAGACCTAAAACATGGCCCTTTTATCTGGCTGTTAACAGTCCACTCTTGCAGTTCTTTTACAAGTGATGTGTATTTCACAGGTGGGTATGTTGGTATTGTTGTGCTTGTAGAAGGCTCTGCAATTCAGAACAGTCAGGTTCTCAACAGTTAAACTTCAGCAACTTAGTAAAAATACTCTTGATTTTGTTCAAAACACTGCTTACCGTTCTTAATTAGCTTAGTGTAACTGTTCCAGAAGTCTGTTTAAAAGCTACCTTGACTCTTTGTCATTCAAATTTCAAGATGTCTACAAATCTTTTAATGTAGTTCCCATTAGAGCAGCAAACACTGAGACTGTGACAGATTCCTTTATATATTTGGGGCAGCTGTTTAGATCTGTTGGTTTGTCAGAGTGCTAGGACGTGGAAAAGCTGCTTAAGTCTCCGACCAATTGGTAACAAATAACTTCTGCCTAGCTATTTAAACTTTACTGTATAGACATCAGATGACAAACTGTCCTGGCTCATTTTTCAATCAGATACCATAAAGCTGTGGCAGCAGATTTGCTAGTTCTACTGTCACTTCTATTACTAAATACCCTCATCACTGATAGGAGATGCAGAATCATCCAGACAAGTATTATTCTGGCAGTGGCACAGGAGGGAGGATATCTATTTTCTAATATGACCATCCTGAACATGGTGGCCTTCTCTTACACTACAGTCATCAATTCTTTCCTAAGCCTAAGAATGTTATCTCTCACCTTTTGTCTAATAGGTGAAAATTTACTTGAAAAAAGAATTTGAAAAGCATGGAGCAGTGGTAAATGACACGCAGCATGATGCTTTGGTTGAAGACATCTTTGATAAAGAAGATGAAGACAGTGATGGGTTTATATCTGCAAGGGAATTTACATACAAGCATGATGAGCTGTAGAAAAGGGTGGCATAATTTTTTTTGACACAAATAGCAGTGACTTAGACTGTCTGGTTCTCTTGTCATCTTAATTCTGTGTTTTGGAGTTGACAATTGCTGTTGGCAAAGAAACACTGTTTATATAAAAGGAAATTTCTGTTTATTATGTACAAATGTTTTAAACTACTTTAAAGTATGAAAATGTACCTCCTTTTATACAGCAAAGACTTGCACATTGGTATTTTTTAAATTTTGTATTAACTTATTTTTCAAAACTGAAACAAACTTTCCAGTTAACGAGCATTATGAAAATCAAAATCCAGTTCAATGACTTTCTTTGATTTGTTTGTTTGTCAAGATGATTTTCAGCAGCTACTTTATGTATAACTTCCAGTCTGTGGCTTAATTACTTGACCTTCCTTCTTGTGTATCATTGTTTAAAAAGCAGTGCTGACCTTGGGGTTTTTTCCTGCAGTTTTAAAAAAGATGTACTGGAAGGCATCAGCATCTCTTTGTACAGCTGAGAAAATGATACAAAGCTGAATGAGAAGAACAGTTATCCTGTGCTGATTTTGCCCTTCTGAAAGGAGAGTGTTACCACCCATGCCAAAAATTGTCTGCATTTTTTTGTAAATTATGTAAACAAGGCAGGAGTTAAATGTCACTTCTGCTAGCAACATTCTAGGAAATGTCTGTAATTTGGAAAGCAGCAAGTTATGCTGCAGTGCAGAGGTGGTGTCCTTTAAATGTAGACACATTTGTTTTGAAACTCAAGAGTTTGCATTCATGAAAAAAGATCACACCTTTCTCCTCTCACAGTCTGAGGGAGATCTTAAAGAGAATCTTAAGAGAGGAAAAATGTACTGACAAGAGGATCAGTATAACCCAAAGAAGAATTTCCATGAGCTTGCCTGCTTTGCAGCTGCATGAGTTACAGAACTTGTTTCAGTGCCTCTTTGCAGTATTTTTCATAAGTGATGTGAATTTTAAAATAATAAAGTGAATTTTTAGAAAACCAGAGGCATGAAGTAAATGTTATGGTGCTCTGTTTTTACAGAGATGGCAATCATGAGAATTTCAAACACAAAATGGAGTTGTTTGAACTGTTTTTGGAGAGAAGAAACATTTTGCAATTGTCCGTGATTTCTTAAATGAGAGGGCAAGGTATATCAGAAAGAAAGCCTGTATTCAACATCACTAACCTATGAGTCTATGAACACAGCACTGCACCTGAAAAATGTTCCTCAAAGCTATGCAAGGACACAAAGCAAATCCAGTTGTATGAAACTGAGATTGCTGCATTGCACTAATCCTTAGCTACTGCCAAGTGCAACTGTATTCAAGGTTCTCAATGCCGTAGGTGAGTCGGATGTTTCCCTGCCATCTAGTGTTGCAACTAAGGATAGAAGACTGCTGCATTAAGCAGAGTTCAGCTGCAGGTGGACATTACAGATTGCTGTCAATAGTGACTTTCTGGGGAGAAAAAGTGTAAGTGAAGGTATGCAGTGGTGGGCTGTTTAGTTTTGTTTTCCTTCCAGCATCTTGTGGCTGGTGTTCTAAATGACAGGGAATTGTAGCACTGTATTTTCTTTTCAGTAACCTTTAAGTATTTTTCCTCAATGATGCCATCTAGTTTTCTTGAACCTGTTTATGCTTTTGCTTCTATGGCAGTGAGTTTCACAGTAGAACAGTGTAGGAAAATACTTCCCTTCAGTTTTAGGCTTGTGACCTGCCCTTATCCTTTTATTGTGAGAAAATAATGAATAATCATTACCTATTTAGCTCTTCTTACCAGTCATGGTTTTGCATATTGATATTTTTTTCTCATCACTTAGGAAAATCAAGCTTGCCTGACTTCAGCCTGCCCAAGGTTGCTTATATGCGCTGTGCTGTGTTTTGACGTCCCCTGCAGTCAGCAGAGCATTAGGCACCTGGGGGCAGCTCATCACGTGTGTGTTGTTTGTGTTGTATTGGGATAGATGCCTTAGCAAATACAGTGTCCGCTCTTTCTCTGTTGACTACACGAGAACCCAGGCCAAGGAGGTCTGGTAAGATGTGAAGTTGAGCCTTAAGGCAGTCTTGCCTAGGATGTGGGAACTGGCAGGTACCCAGCCAACCGAAGGGTAAGTACTGTGTGTGTGCTGCCAGGAGTAGCAGAACTGAGGCTTTCATTGGGTCTGTCAGTGTTCTACATTGTCAGTTGCACAGTTTAGTATGTTCTCAGAACATGTGGCTGGGAAATGGAAATGCATAAAAGCATCAAATAAAACTTCGCCCATATTACTGACCAAATATATAAAAAGTTAAATTAAAATAATGGGGTGCCAGTATGTGACTTCAGTAAGGGCCAACTGTTTCTTTTGTATTAAATAGGAGTTTGGAGTAAGGGAACATTGTGAAATATATATATTATCTTCTTGGATTTTTAAAGCATTTCATAAAAACAGCTTTCATTGAACATAAAGTTTTTGTTAATGCCAGCTGAGTATTGAAGCTGCAGGACCAAGATTCTTTATTTGGTGTTTGTAGCTTTGTGTCAAATGAGAGGATGATTTTTATTCTGAGTAATTTTCTTGAGAGCTGTGTTAAACTTTCAAAATTGAACTGAAAGTGGTTTTTGAAGAGGGCAGAATCAGCAGCAGATTGAAGAAGTCACTTGGAACTTTACTACTGTTTGCTATTGTTAAAGTCCTCCTGTGAAGATGAAGGGATTTCTTAGGTAGAAATAGCACTGCCTGCCTTAACCACAGTTGCATCTATTTGTTAATCCACAGGGCAAACTGCTGCAGTGCCAGCAGGAGTCAGCCAACAACCTGCAGGAGACCAGAGGCAGGTAGCTGCCTGTCCGCCCAAGGGGAGAGGAATACTGGCACTTCAGTGGCACTCAGCAACATTTTGGTTGGCTTGTGTGTGAAGTGCAAGTGTTTCCCCTGAAGAAACAGTCCCTCACTGCCTGTCTGTAAAACACAGTGCTTGAAAAAATGAGAGTGAGAGGAGAGCATTCAAAACAACATTTTCCTCCTGCATCTTATAGCCTTCTTCACACATTTATTGCTGTTTTGTGGTTATTTAGGAAAATATATAGTGATGGTTTATAGAGTTGCTACCTGTCATTCACAGCCACTACCTAGCAATTACAGTGGGAGTTGCTGCCTTCTGTAGCTATGAAAGCAGCCTTCAGAGCACATTTTATTTGAGAATTCTTTATATGCAATGCAATGCAATGACACAAGAAAGCTTTTGGCAAAGCTTCAGGAGTGGCGCTTACAGTCTGAAACGTTTTTTAAAGCTTTCTCTTTTGACATCAACTGACTAGGCAAACAGTGTTGACAGTGAAGCAATCACTTTATTTGGTCTTAAATATTTTCAGTACGTTATGTCATAGAATCATTTATGTTGGAAAAGACTTTTAAGATCATTGAGTCCAACCGCTAACCCAGCACTGCTAAGTGCACCATTAAACCATGTCCCTAAGTGCCACATCTACACTTCTTTTAAATACCTCCAGGTATTTAAGTGAGAACTCTACCACTTCCCTGGGCAGCCTTTTTGTGAACCCTTTTTGTGAAGAAATTTTTCCTAACATCCAATCTAAACCTCCCCTGGCACAACTTGAAGAGGTTTCCTCTTGGCCTGTGCTTTGCTACGTGGGAGAAAAGGCCAACCTACACCTCCCTACAACCTGTCAGGTGGTTGTACAGAGCAATAAGGTTTTCCCTCTCAGCCTCCTTTTCTTCAGGTGAAACACCCCCAGCTCCCTCAACCACTCGTCAGACTTAGGCTCTAGACCCTTCACCAGCTTTGTTCCCTTCTCTGGACACACTTGAGCACCTCAATCTCTTCTTGTGAGATGCCCAAAACTGAGCACAGGATTCAAGGTGTGGCCTCACCAGCACCGAATACAGGTGAATGATCACTGCCCTGGTCCTGCTGGCCACACTATTTCTGATACAAGCCTCGATGCCACTGTCCTTGGCCATCTGGGCACACCACTGGCTCATGTTGAGCTGGCTGTCAAACAGCACCCCCGGGTCTTTTGCATCCAGGCAGCTTTCCAGCCACTTCCCCAAGCCTGTAGTGCTGCGTGGGCTTTTTGTGGCCCAAGGGCAGGACCTGGAACTTGGTCTTGTTGAGCCTCATACAGCTCGACTCGGGCCATGAATACAACCTGTCCACATACCTCTAGAGCATCTCCTTATGCTGCCAGGAACATACCCCATACAGAGGTGTCCTAGTGACTGCTATATGTTACAGGGTTATAAAATTGCAGTGTTAAGTACATATTGAACAAACTGCTACCATGGTTTCTTCCTCATGATATTTAAAATGAAAATGATGCATAGTTTGTTTCTCAAGTACTTCAGTGTAAAAATGGGTGGTACAGGTCTTAAATTACAATTATCTTTCTCACACATGCTCCCCACATCCCATCATTTCTGCTGTTAGATACAAGGTGGTCTATCCCTTGATCCAGAAATCCTCATTTCAGATGGCAGGTGAGTACCAGCAGGATTGGGAAAGCTAATTGCTATGGGTCATTCTGGGAAAAGACGCAAAGCTAGGGAAAATGTGATCAGAGAGAGTGGAATTATGCAGAGTGATGTGAGAAATGCAAAATATTTTGTTTCCTAGATCCTTTGGTATCTGCTTACTTGGAAGAAAGAAAACAACAGTCAATGTAGAGACTGCAAATATTAATGCCAGTTTCTGATCTGACTTTAATTAGAAACCACTGCTTCAGACAGTTTCTATAGGAGTTTTATGACAAAATTTAAATTCACACTTCCAAGGTCTGTTAAAGAATATTTAGAATGGGTATGTTGAGCTTCCTTCTTAAAAATACATTGGCCTCATCACAGAGTTTTTGCAAAAATCCTCAGAACACAACCCAAAACCCACTACCCCAAACCCCTTAATTTGTCTTCAATGCTGAATTGTTTTTGGTAACAGGAAATAAGCCAAACCTGCTTATATTTGTATAATCCTGGATAATTTTAGCTTCTCTTGAAAGTTAATCGTAATGCTTACGTTGTGTCCTAGTTTTCTTGGTTCATAGAAAAAAACAACACTGACAAAATAAGTATCTTTCTTTAGCTATACTGCTTCTGGTTTTGTGCCTGATTATGTCAACAGTTTCACACAAGAAATGTAATTGACAAGCTCAGTAGAAGGCTATACAAGGACAAGGACCTTTGTTACCATCTCTTCAAGCCTGGAGGGGATTCAGACAGAGCCTTCTCCTACATTACATTTCTTCCTCCTAGGAGTTTCTGTCTGAAAAGAAGGCTGGTTTAGCAAGGGGTTGCATCTGGTTAAGAGCCATGTGGTATTTCTGTTCTCTTGAATGATGTAAAAAAAAAGTAGGATCTTGGTTTAGCTGAGAAGGTTGCTGTGAAGAGAGGATAGTTTGAAACGTGGTGGGTAAGTAATTTTGTGCAAATTTTCTGAAGGTCATGTTCTTGATGGAGAGCTGAAGTTTGTCCAAAGGGTTAGTATTTTTTTTTCCCTTTTATTTTTCTTTTCTTGTAACTGCTCTGCATGTTCATTAGGTAAACAAGGACAAACCCACTTTTAAAATATTTGGGTCTCACTTTAGAAATCCAGTGAAGCCGAATCTTCAGAGTGCCCCAAATCGTAGTTATATTTTCTTCTAAAAAACCTGACACTGGTGCTAACTAACATTAAGAGCTGCTCTTCATTTTAGACACGATGCTTCTAATTTCTGGTTTGTGTCATGACCTGCTTAAGGAGATTAAATGATGAAGGATAATTGATTCCTCATCTGGGAGTCAGACTGGAAGTATTAAATCAATCCTGTCCCTTTTCATGTTTTTGCCATTGAAATTTCTTTGAAGCAGCTATGTTTCCTCTTCTGCCTCTTCCCCTAAGTGGTGAAGTAGATAATACCTATATCTTTTGTGTGCTTGGCCTGCTTTCTCTCTGTGAGTAAATACTAGAGCTTAGCTCTGGTCTTTCTAGTCCACTGAGATGTCTTTAGAAAATAGGTTTTCATTCCACAAATACAATGCAAAATGTTTTTGGTGACCATGTCCATCTCTGGGTATGGATTCTATAGGTCTATAGCTCACAGGCTAATTGTAGCTTAGAGAAAATTATGACCTGCTGGATTTTACTCTTAGCCACACTGACTACAGTACTTAGGAAGGTTAAGACTGGTGATGTTCCCTCCTTTTAACGGAAAGTAAGAATTTACATTTGCATCCAGTATTTCAGCACTCATGAGCCATCATGTTTCACTGGTATTGTCACTACTTTTAGTTGTGTTAAGAGCTGGACTTACCATGGTCATGTGGAAATTGCAATGTGCAGATGCACACTGGCATAATTCAACACTCTACCTCTGCAAAACTCAGTCAGTCTGAAGCAAAGCTCCCAGACAGGGTGCTTGTCTTGCAGTTGACAAATGAGCACAAGCCGCAGTGGGAGCATGTATGAAACAGAAACGGCCAATGCTCCTACGCATTTGGTACCAGATTCTGGTTCCAGAAGCCAAGCTCAGCTCACCACAGCACCCTTTGGAACACCACAACCTGCCGTTCATGGAGTGATGGGTCTGTGTGGAGACAGGCTGGCGGGCTGGGGTTTAGGGCACCAGTTAATATGCTTTGCCAGATCTCTGCTGGCTTTAGACTTTTCACACCTTGCTTCCTGAGCAGGCAGCTGTGGGATGTGACAGTGCCTTAGGACAGACTGGAGTGGCACCAGTCAGGCTCGAGCTGTCACACCACTGCCTGAGTGTAAAGCTAAGGGCAGGCTTGGAGAAAAGATCAGGACCCTTGCTTTGCGGGGAAATAGCAGAGAAAACAAGCAGGGGAATGAGTCTCAGTACCATCCAGTTTTTCTTAGCTGATAGACACAGCAAATATAAGGAAGTTTAAAAACTACTGGGTAATTTATTCTTTACATTTCTCTGTTAAAATATGTACTTAACAAATAACATGCAACCAGCACGAAGTATACAATACAGTGTGAGCTTTGTAATTTTCCCCATCTCCTATTAACTACTATTTTCCAGTTGTACATTGTGGACAAGGCTATTTATGTAAACATGGGTTCTTTTATGACAAAGATACTCAGTTGTGGACATTTTTAAGAGTACATTTTTCCAATCCCTTTGGGAGCATGAGAGCCAAAATGACTTATTTTAGCTTGAAGTATTTCTGTTATCTGTGATACATTCCCACCTGCTGATATCCATCACTTACATGAATAAGGAAAATTACTTACTCATCTAGAGGCTTTTTGGAGTTAGGGCTCCATAAAGTCATATTTACAATAATAAAAAAAATTAAACCCCAGAACAAACCACACCACACCCCATCCCTTCCAAAAATTAAAACAACACCACCCCCCACAAAGCACCAAAAAACCCAAAACCAAACCAAAAACACCACAAAAAATCCCAACAACAAATAAGCTACCCAAGTTTAAAATCTGAAAATCAGAATACTGGAAAAAGCTGCAGCAGAAACTTTTGTAGGCCAGGAAGGACATGTCATTCCTCACAGTCCCCAGTGTATGATGTGTATGGAAGGAGAGGAAAGATTGCTGACACATGCATAACTTTTTACACGTCCTCAGCAGACCTGTTGCTGTGGTTACTAATCAGAACCTCCCCTGAATGAGTGCTATTTGCACACACCAGATGGCTGATAAATCACATAGTAGAATTTTCTGTCCCTTACATTACTGTCTGATCTTTTCTCTAAGTCCTGTAACTTAATTTGCAGCAATTTGCACGTAAATTATTCAGACAGAACACACTAACATAAAACATAAAGCTGCTGTGGGTATGCAGTCACTTTAATGAACTCCTCTATCACCTGCAGAACACCAGAAATGTTTTTTGTCTTAGGTATTGATGTCCAAGTTGTTGCAATTTGATGAATAATGCTAGGGTGAGAAAAAATATGCTTGAATTTTAATAAAATGCTAGTAACATAGTTACTGTAGAACATTCATTGCAGAGGGAAGTGAGATACCTTTTGCAGTTCACCAGTCTGCTATAAGCATTTCTGTACAGGCAGCATCACAACAATGAAGCATACATGAAGATTAAACAGGATCATTGCATAAGAATTTAATGCTGTTGTCTGTATTTTCTGCTGCTTTGCTGTCATTACTGGCTTATCCTCTCAGGATGACAGATTTCCTTCTTCTAGTTGCCTTGACTATTAATTATTATGAGTCTTAAGCTATTGTAAAATGTTTTAGCCTCGTTGTTATAGGTGCTGTTCTAACAGATTAAAAAAGCCAATAATAATAAATATGTCTTCTGCTACCTTTTAGAGTTACAAAAATAAATCCCTGTCACAGATTTCTGTGAATTTAAACCAGGAAAATGACAAAATTTATGGAAAAAAATCAAAAGACGTTATTTTGGTAAATCATTACTGCAGAAGGGAACCTTTTTGACTGGGCAATGTAGCAGCTTAGTTGTGTGGTTCATTGCTGTGTCTAATAGGTTTCTAGACACAGGGTAACTGCAGCATGCTCTCTTCTGTCCCTGTGACACTGAGGAGTTGTG
Organism: Anabacerthia variegaticeps; assembly: GCA_035583185.1. Taxonomy (NCBI): domain Eukaryota; kingdom Metazoa; phylum Chordata; class Aves; order Passeriformes; family Furnariidae; genus Anabacerthia; species Anabacerthia variegaticeps. The sequence continues at coordinate 34,563,982 of JAWWEW010000078.1, read as the reverse complement.
TTCTGTTATGTCACTCATGTAATAGAGATATGAATCACTTTCTGTGGTGAGCTCAGCATCTAAGCCTGACATTGTGCCTACACAAACATCTTATGTACAGCTGCAGCCATTTCCATAGATTAATCTTCAATGGTATAATTGGATAAAGAGGCTGCAGTAGGATTTCTCCTATCTTTTTCATTTTGAGCATTCACAGAGCTCAGCAGGTGCCATCTTTTTCTCACATCATAGTACAGCACCTGCCACTCTCTTTCTTTGTTATGGATGAAGCCACCTTTAGCGTGGGAGAAGTACTCTCAATTCTCTGCTCCATTCTCCTGACTATATTAAAAAACAAACAAAGAAAACACCCAAGTGCCACTGATATTTCTTGCTCTTTAGATTCATTCTGTGACACCAGTTGAATTTACTTGCCTATGGTGTAACTATTAACTGGGTTCTCACACGTGTTTTCAATGTTACTAACTCTGTATATAAAAAGCTTTTGTTCCTATAGCTCACTGCAAGAGAAATAATTTTAGTGGGATGCCCTTATGTGTGTAGGCTTAGAATTCTGACTTAGCAGCAGCCAGATACATTTGTTCTGAACAACCCAAGTTCATCTGTTTTTAAAGTATTCCAAATCAGTGCTCCACCAGAGAGAACAGGACTAAGACAGTGGCTTGAAATAACAAAAACAAATACCAACAAAAAAGTTTGCTTGACTGCACTACCCTTTAACCAAAATATATCATATTACATTTCTTAATATAGCGTCAACACTTAGATGGTCTTTCCTACCCACCTACATTAAGCCAGCTTCTCTCCTGAACACAGCTTATTGAGAAAACTAGTTCCACCAGTTGCATGGCTGCTGTCTTGAACCTGCAGAAGAAAGTGTTTTGGAAATGATGAATCAAAGACTAGTACTGCAGTGTCTTGAGGATTTTGGGATACCAGTTCTCCTGAATAAGCTTTGAACTCCAACTAAGGCGTGCTTAAAGAAGAACAAAACCCCACTGTAACTTAAGCTATACGTTGCAGTGTTTGCCTTTTTTTCTCTTCCTTTCACAGATAAAACATGGAACAAAGGGTCTTTGAAATTCTCTTTTCTAAAGAACTGTCCATCCTGCTTTCCTTCGTTCATTTTGCAACTCAGTGGAAACCAATCTTTTTCAGGAGAAAAAAAAAAGTTTAAAATCCATAAATTCTGCTGTTATGTTATTAAATCAAAAAGGAAATAATCAATAGATAAGCATTGTGGCTTTGTTCTAATTATTATAATTTTGTGTTTTCTGTTTATGCAGCAATCTCCATTCAGAGATTTTTAAAGATGCAGCTCTGAGTAAATGATCTCTTTAGTTCTTGTATGAGGTAATTTAATTACTGTGGGGCTACAAGATTTATCCAAAGCCAAGCAGCAAGCTTATGACAGAACAACCTACATCCCAGGCTCTCTTGATTCCCAGGACTGTGCTCTAACCAGTCATCCTTGCTGCCTTACACAGTTCATGACAGCTTACACAGAAAGGAAGCATTAGAGATTTCTGTGTCACCAGTATGTAATCATTCTGTAGACAGTCTAATAATTCTTAGGTAGATTATACTCGGCCATAGTCATCTCCAGTGTAATTAGAGAATAGGCTTAGTCATCTAAGTGAGCATAATATGGGTAATATAAGTGGTGTGTTATAAGATATAATTTAAACCCTTTTTTAAATTGCACCTGCTCTTTTCATCAGCTATCTTTCTGATTCTAAGAAGGAAGCTGCCTATGACGCAGTTCATCCTTGATGTAACTCCAGAGCAAGGAATTTGGGTTGTTATGTTCAACTGAAGTTGTTATGATTAAATTGGTATAAAGTCCTCAGCTTTTCAGTGACTTGGATCACCTTTCAATTATATATTTTAAGCAGGAGTTACACAGTCTTTTCTTTTTCTGTTGCAGAACATATTGAAATGTAATTCTGATGATAGCCAAACCAATAGCAGAGAAAAACAAAGGTCTTGCTTAAAATAGAAGATCCTAAAGTATGAATGGCTCCATATCGCTAATGAACTTTTTAATAAAAAAACATTAAGCCTAAGTAATGACTTCTAAATTAGTCCCTATTCAGGTTACTGACATACCACCAAAAGGTGCAGATGCCACAGTATTTCACATTCACTGAAACTGGGAGCAGAAAATTACTTTCCCATTTAATTATATAATAAAGCTACAACTTCCGGTCTGCATTTAAGTTTGACAGCAACAGTGTCCAAAGTTTATCCATAATTTCTGAACAAACACACGCCCACAGATCCTTCTACTGCTTGTGGTGATGAGAGGAAATTCTTTTTGGCACATAAGGTTCCATGATTTTTCTTCTAAATTTTCTTTTCATGTATGGGCGCATATGCAAATTCTGTCTGGCTTTTTGTTTTTCTTTTGCCAGATCACTAAAGTAGATCTTTTATATAATAAGCAGTGTGATATTTAAGCATCTTGATTCCTACTTTGTAGGAGTGCATGATTTGTAGTATTGACTGAAATTTGGAGTCCCATGCTTTTGGCAATTGATTCTGCAGATATGCTAGGCTGGCTTGGCCCATGTTAATGAATTAAGCTCCTGTAGAGAAATAGAAGGAGAAGCATGGCTCATGGCTTTAAACCGAAATAGGATAGGATTAGGTATCGGAAAAAAATTCTTTACTGTGGAGGATGATGAGGCATGGGAACAGGTTGCCCAGAGAAATTGTGGATGTGTCATCCCTGTAAGTGTTCAAGACCAGGTTGGATGGGGCTTTAAGTGACCTGGTCTAGTTACAGGTGTCCCTGCCTATGGCAGGGGGGTTGGAACGAGATGATCTTTAAGGTCTATTCCAACCCCAACCTTTCTGTGGTACTAGAAAAAGCAAATATCCTGAGGAACTCAATTCTGACCATAAAGTTGTGCAGCACTACAGAGGACATGCTGACGGAGTACTTTCAGGTAATTAGTTCTGCTGGCAAAAAAAAGAATTAAAACTTGTGAAATGAGGCAATAGCTGAGAAAAAACCTCTTGGATGTAGGTACAAAGCTCTTTTATAGATTTCTATGTTTTCTGAGCCATCCCCAAGTTCCATACTGCTGCACTAATCTAATGTGCTTGCTTCTTGCTACTCTTATGCTAAAACACTCTGGTCTTTAATGGTCTTTATTCTGTCTACTGACTCATCTTTGCGCCTCTGACCTCTTCCCCAGCTTCTGTTTAACTTTCCTGTCTTCCCATCAAACCTACTTGGCAGTCTCTTCTCCACACGTGTCTGGTCTGAGGCAGGAACAGGTGTAGTGTGCAGCAAGGTTCCTCTCCTTACAGACAGAGATAGAAAGGTAAAGGTGCTGTCTTATCACCGGCAGACCATGTTTAGCAGTTTAACCATTTGTTCAGGGACCTGCATGATTACACCTAGCAGTGAAAATGAATTCACCTCTGTATGGAGGTGACTTGATTGAACACCACTTTGTCAACTAGACCACAGCAGTAAGTGCCAGTCCAGTCATTCCTTGAACACCTCCAGGGATGGTGAGTCCATCACCTCCCTGGGCAGCCTGTTCCAGTGCTTAACGACTCCTTCTGTGAAGAAATCCCTCCTGATGAGGTCATCCCCTCAGCTTTGGTAAGTTTGGTGGAGTCCCTATGCAGCGGATTGAGGGATTAATGAGGCAGTAGCCACATTTTACATCACCTGCTTGACTTTGTAGACTTACCCTCTGTGTGATACAGAGGAGCACAAGTCAACCATCCAATTATATGACTAAAACTAAATAAAAACTCCCTTCTCTTCCACGCAAAGGGCGCATTTATGCCCACTCTTGGTCCTCGAGATGGCCTTTTCACAGAATCACAGTCTGGGTGAGGTTGGAAGGGACCAACAGTGGGTCCCCTGCTCAGGATTGCGTCCAGACGGTTCTGGAGCATCTCCAGCGAGGCAGACTGCCCCCGTCTCCGGGCACTCCCGGGGTGGCCGGGGCCGCACCACGACGCGGACACGGCCACGGGCGCTCCCTCCGCGGCGCGGCCGGGACTCGGGCGGCGCGCTCGGCGGCGCGCAGGGGCGGGGCGGGGCCGCGGGAGCGCGCAGGGTCGGCATCCGTGCGGCATCCCTGCGGGAGCGCCGCGGGACACGGCACGGCACGGCAGGGCGGCGGCGTCTCCCCATCACCTTCCTCCTCGGAGCGGCGCCCCCGGGCTGGTGGGTGTGTTACTGCTCGGTGCGGGGGAAGCGGCGGGGGCTGCGGGCAGCGACCCTCCCGGCGGGGCTCGCCCTGGCAGCGCCGGGAGGGAGGGAGGCAGGGAGGGAAACAGGGAGAGGGCCGGCGGGAATGGCGCGGGAGGATGGCGCAGAGCCGGTGTCCCCGAGTCGGTGCCAGTGATGTTCCCCCGGGCTCTGGCGCTGTCCCCCCACCCCGGCTCTGGCGCTGTCCCCCCCCCCCGGGCTCTGGCCGTGTCCCCTCCCCCCCGGTTCTGGCCGTGTCCCCCCCCGGCTCTGGCGGCGGGGGGCTCCGCATAAGGGGGCTGCGCCGCGGCTCCCCCGCCCGGGGTGCGGGAGCGGGGTCCGGGGCGCGGGGAGGACTCGGTGATGGGGCTGGCAGCGGCAAACGCCGTCCCCGGCTGTCCTTTGCCTCCCCGTCTCAAGCGAGCCTCTCCGGTTTCCCGTATTTCTCTCGCTGCCCGCTCTACTTGCTGCTGCTTTCCCTTCAGCTCTTTAAGGACCCGGCGTGGGCTGTTCCCCTCCCTCTTTTTCTTGAAGGTGCCTTTTCGTATGGTCACCTTGAAACCTAGATGTCTTCATGTGCCTTTCTGAGCATACTGTTACGCTCAGGTGGGTATGTGATGGTTTCAGTCACTAGAGCAAGCTGACAGGCAGACATACCTTCCTGCAAGAGCCTACAAAACTGAGATGTCTCTATTTGTGCTGCTATAATAATTCTAGAGGCTGTGATTAACTTACCGGTACTGACAAGCAAAGGGGAAATAAATCATATTAAACCAGAATCTTAAACAGAAGAGAGCTTTGTTAGGGCCTTGATCTTAAGAGTGCACTTAGGCATAAATCCATCCTTGTGAAAGCCATCCATGCCTATAAGATATGAAACTTTAATAATTCCAGAGATGCAGTTGTGCTGCAGTACGCTTGGTAAATTCTGTGATGCAAACTATCTCTCTATGCTAAATATACTCAGCAGTTTAGAAGATAATAAATACATGAACTTGTGAGAAGGGAAGTGACTGACTCATTTGGTTATAGGCTATAACTGTTTCAGCAATTGCTCTAAAACCTGGTTTAGAATTAAGGATTTTAGGAACCTCCAAGCATGCTGGTTTGTTCATAGCATGCACTCCAAATTTTCCAGCCAAACAAAAAGAAATCTCAAAACAAACATCTCTCATATATACTTAGGAAGTTGATCAATGTGAACACACGGCTTCTAGAGGTCTGAGATGAACCAAGACTGAAATTGACTTAAATAATTCATAGTGCTGTGGACGTTTTCAAGCAGCTTATCTCCTGGAGCTTATGTAGACAGTCTAAAAGACAGGTGTTATATTGAGGCAAATGTGGTGAATGGAAGTCCCTTATTGGTATCAGTCAGTTTTTTCCTCCACAAAAAAGTATAGAGTTTGAGACTTTTATGGCAGCTTCCCATTTTGGAAACATTTGTAGCTGGCTTAAGCTCCGTGCTGAGTTCAGTATGTTTGGTAAAGGTGACTGAATTTGTCTCTCCATCCTCTTTTTCAGAAGTCACCAACCATGGATGCATTATGCAGCTTGAGGGTGAAAAAGTGTGCTAGTTAATGCAAGGAGCTTCCAGTAAGAATTTCTTGCTTTAATTATGAACTTGAAGAGTTATGAAGACTGGATATTGTCCCTGTAGTGTTTTGGCCTTCTCTTCCTGTAAATTCAGCAGACTGAGAAACTGAATTGTTTCTAGACCTCTGTGCAGTACCCAAATGGCTGGTTTCTAACACAGTGTGCGGTGTTACATCCTAACATTGGCAAAGTCTTATTGGTAGCTTGCAACACTTGCTGGTTTTTAGCGTATATTTATAACTAAAGGGCGACTTCCAACGAGCTACTTTGATGCTTTTTATTTTGCCCCTTGTTAACATAACAATGTTGCTAATTTGAAATGACTAGCAGTCATTGTGCATTAGCCAGCTGGGTGTGGAGGTGGACAGCCCCTCTGTGCAGTGATCAGGACCTGACGGAACCGCAAAACGGGATTGTGCTGCCTCTTTACAAAAAGTGAAGGCTACATGGCCAAGTATTATGCAGCAGTTTGCAACTTCTCGTTATGAAGTTGTGTGCTGTACAAAGATGCTTTAGAGGCCAGCAGCTCCTAACACGGGTCTCTGCCCCAGTGGCAGAGGCAGGAAAACAGGTGCTTCTCTACAAAATGGAGTGTTACAAATATGACCTTAGACTGAGGGCTGGAATAGCAGCTACAAAAGGGATAGAGTTCTGTGACTGCTTGGAGACTTAATTAAGAGCATTGACATCCCCTCAGTGAAAAGTCTGTATAAATAATGAATTTTCCCTGTATGCACAGCCTGTGATGGAAATGAGCCTGAAACCTGTTGTCTTCTGGATGACTGACCCTGATTTGTTTTTAAATAGAACTATGTTTTCATTAACATAATTCAGATTACTTGGGGCCAAAAATAAATCCTGTCTTATTTTGAAAGATGCCTACTTTGAAAGCTTGGACAAGGGTGTATTGTAGAATTTAAAAAGAACTGGTTGGTCAAGGGACTGTAAACTTTTGTGAAAGCTGAAATCTTACCATTTGTTAGGATTTAAAATGCTGAAGGGTTTTAGCATGCTCATTTGATGGCCACTATCTGTTTTTAGACAGCCTTAAGCAATCTGGTGGCTGTTGCCAGGAATATTCCAAATTTTCCCACATACAGCAAGAGAAATATTTTCAATTCCTTCCAGGCCTATTATGCGTTTATTCAGTTAAATGACTGAAGGGAGCATACGGCTTAGGAAAGCTTTGAAGTGCAACTGGATTTTATGCCTAAGTAAGGAGTCGCTACTTCCTGTAATTGAAAAATAATAGTAAACTCATTGGAGAAAAAGGCCATCCCAAATCTCTGACTGAAAGTTTGAAATGTTGCCCATTTTGAGTGAATTCTTGAGAAAATTTCAACATGTAGTTAATTAAAGAAAAAAAGGAGAGAGAGGATTTGAGTATGACTTGCTAAATTTCAGCTGCTGATAAACTCCTCTTGGATATTTTGTTAGGCACAGCTTAGAGGGATGGAGACAATTAAAGTTGAATGAGTTGACTGTGGTAACTTTGAGTGGTAAATTGGCATCAACATCCATTGGTAGTAAGGAAAGGGTCAATTGGAATAAGGTCCAGTAATAAAATGTCCAAACCATAGGGACACAGGGGTTTGGCAGGTTTTGTGCTTTATATTCAGGAACAGTCTCTGCTTTCTAATTTCTTAGTACATGCAACCTTCCTCTCTCCCAATAAGTCATGCATTAGAACTGTCCAAATTGTCAATTAAAAAAAAATAACCTTTCAGTGTTTCCTAGAATGGGAACAGTATTATTATTGTGCCTTTCAGTTTGCTGTCTTTGTTCCATGCCTGCAGCTGAATGAATTTTGCTTTTCACTTCTGTTTTTGGAAGCATTGCTCTTCTGCAGGGTGCAGAGATCACGTGTGTCTATGTGCATAAGACACTAGGCTTGATTTGTAAATGGAAATACAAGCTTGTCTCAGGCACAAGAAACATCTTAATTTGAAAGTTAAAGTAGAGGTTCAAAAACCAGAAACTAAGCCCTGAACAGAGTTTTCACAATTGTAACTGACCTTATTTTTGCCACCCCATTAAAAATAAGGAAGAGTTGAGAATAAGTGATGCATGGCTCATTCAATATATTCTTCCTTTCCTAATGAGATAACCTTGATCCAAATATGAGGACCCTGGCTCAGATGTTGTTTCTCAGTTTTTTATTATAAATGTTTCTTGCGGGGTATGCCACTTACCCTTTCTGGTCACAATGAAAACAGGTTTATTGAAATCTTTACATATTACTGAAATAGTTCAGCAGTATTAGCACAGCTGGGCTTCTGTTTTATAAAAGCACAAAATATAGTGAGGAAAAGTTATCCTTTAATACACAGAAACACATTATGTCTTCATAAAAGGCTTAATGTGTTCTCCAGGCTTTAAAAACAGCTCAAATCTCTTTTGTAAGATAAATGTTAAAGAAATTGTTGTCATCAACCAGAATGCACTCAGAACTTAGCAGAAAGGAGTTTAGCAGCCTCTGTATTTGTGGTACCTAAAGCACCTGTTAAAGACCAGCTTTAATTTGAAGAAAAAAATAGAAGTGAGGGTAGAAAAAATAGGGTATATGAACAATAAAACTGGTGTTCTGACCAAACTTCTGTGGAGGTCTGAGATGAAGTCCCAGCCTTAACCCTCCCACCCTTGTTTTTGTGGGCACATGTTGTCTTGAAAACATAATGTTGATTATTTCCGGAATTAACAATGGGTTATCCAGGACAGTCACAGGTGTGCTTGAAACACTGGGAGGTAGGAGAGGTTTAGACTTCACCCTGTACAACACTTTGGTTATACCTGTGCTTCAGAAAGCTTGACAGTTATGCCAACAAAACACTTGAAGACAAACATAGAAAATGTTTGATGTATCTATGTAACCTTACTAAGGTGAATGAAAGCAAGGTGTGTTGTTCCTGGTTCCATCCATGCTGGAAGGCTTGCTAGCATTGCTGTGCTGAGTAATGAACACAGCAATTATGATCTTAGGTGAAAATTTGGCTTGATCCAGCTGAATTTTTGCCAGCTTCCGAGTCAAACCAATACAAGGCAAATTTTACAGTTGAATGCTATTCATCCCAACACGAGGTGAATGCTTTTGTGTTGTCAGTGCTGACTGCTTGGTCTCACTGAAGCTTTCATGCTTAGTCTACTTGAGCGTTGCTTCAACTTCTTGTGAAGAGGAGCTATAATGGCAGTAGTTGACTTATTAGATAGTACCTTTTACTGGTCTGGCATTGTTCTACATGACAGTGACTGGACAGTATTAAATTTTTGAGCAGGAGACTATATTGGTGTAGAAAACAAAACTGCATAGTGTGTTAAGGGTGGAACTGTCTGTACATGTATATCACATAAATGGTGTGTTGCTAGGAAAGGACTAGCTCTGCACATGAATAGCTACTTCAGAATTTTTTAATTTGATATAAATCTTAATCAATATTAACAATAAATACTAATTAACATTTCAGGAACTTGTAATAAACCCAGAGGGTTTTTATATGTGATGCTAGGGGTATCTTTAGCTTTTCTTGAGAAAAAGTTGCAGGGCATTAAGTGAGCAGCAATTAAAAGAAGTGTGAAGAGCAAATATTGGTTCAATTCAATAAACATGAGTGAAATTTCAAGACAGACCCTTACTTTTACCCTTTTTTTCCTTACACTAATCCATTTTGTTGCCCACTGCTTCCTGGTGAGTGCTGCACTTTCATTATAAATGTACTGTTTTGTTTTTCAGCTGAAAGAAAAGACAGAGAAAAGAGCAGAAGCAGTTTTACTGCTATAGAATTAAGCTTTGGAATCTTTTGAACGTTAAGTTGTTAGAAGAGCTTCAAGATCGTAGTAGTTCATAATACTGAATATTTTTGGTAATTTTTTCTCTTAAGACAACAACAGTGAAAGCTACTGTTGGCAAGACAATTTTCACATAATTTGTAACTTTGTAAAACTAGTAATTACTTTGCACTTAATGTCTTCACAGTATTTTGGCCAACAAAAAAAAATTGGTTGGCTTGAAAAGGGTTGATATCTCTTTGACATGGGAGGATAAAGTTATTTTCCTGAGAAGCAATTTTATTGTAGCAGTCAGATTCGTGAGCTTTATAAAAGAGTATTTCAGTACCAAATTGCAGCTTTCAGAGGAGAAGTACACAGTGTTATTCTGGAAAAAAAAAAACCAAACCTAACCACAATAAGTCTAGAGTAAGTTAATATGAAAATCTTCCTTTCTTTGGTTTGGACTCTGTCATGCTAAGCCCAGAGTGCTTTGTTGTGGATACATAGCTATTTTAGTTTTCTTGGGTTGGGTGAGGGAGGGGGGAAGGCTCTAAAACACACTGAATTATTTATGCCTGTCTCTGTTCTCCTAAGAGCACTGCTTCAGTCTTTGACACTCATGTTCACTGGGGGAGAATGGGGTACTGCAATCCATCCTCCGTGTGTTGCTATATCAGCATGATGTGTTTGGTCTTTTTTTAAATAAGTGAAAAATTGACATCTAAGTGAAACCTTCATTAGATTATGTCACAACCTGTATGTACAGACTTAAATAATAACAATTTTATTCCTTGTTGACCGCTCTTAAAGTCTGAATGTGGGTAAATTTTGACTCTAATAGCACAGGTTTTTCTTATTAGAAGTTGTGAGCCTTCTTAATGCATGTCAGCATTTGTAATACCCTCATATTGTGAAATGAAAAATACTTCAGAGTAAAATTTTTCAGGTCTTAATATTTTCAATAAGATTAGTATTTTATGTTTATCAAGAATTTATGGGTTAGTTTTCCTGAGGTGTTGTGACACAGTGACACATCTGTGTTTACCCTATTTCAGGAGTATAGTGTTGTTCAGACACGTTTATAAAGCCCTGATTATTGTCATACCCATTGTTGCACTTTGTGATGTTTGGGCCCAGACATTTGTTCAGAGAAGGGCAATGATCTGGTGAAGGGTCTAGAGAGTAAGTCATATGAGAAGCAGCTGAGGGAACTGGGGGTTTTCAGCCTGGAGCAAAGGAGACTCAGGGGAGACCTGATTATTCTCTTCAAGTACCTGAAACAAGGTTGTAAGGAGGTGAGAGTTGGCCTCTCCTCCCAGGCAACTAGTGACAGGACAAGAGCAAATGGCCTCAAGCTGCACCAGCAGAGGTCCAGGTTGGACATCAGGAAGAATTTCTCCACTGAAAGGGTCGTTAAGCCTTGGAACAGACTGCCCAGAGAGGTGGTGGGGTCGCCATTCCTGGAAGTGTTCAAGAAATGAATGGACACAGGACTTAGTGCTATGGTGTAGCTGACGTGCTGGTATTCACTCAAAGGCTGGACTCTGATCATGGAGGTGTTTTCCAACCTTTTTGAGTCTATGATTGCCCAGTGGATGTTACTCCTTTTCTGCTGCATCACAGTACTTAAGAACTCATCTGTTTTAGCATTGACAACAGTGGTGATATGTTCATTGAATTAATTTGGCTTGTCAGTTACTAAATGCAATTTATCACAATGAGAGAAGATCTTAATAAAGGAACTTGTTAAATAAAAATTCTTCATAGTGTCAAAACATAGAAGACTCTGGAAAAAAATACAACCTTGTGGAATAGTGCATCCCTGCTGTAGTATGTTTTGTCAAATAAAAAGGTATGCAAGTGGAGTATATTACCTTGTGGCTGTTGCTCAGAACTCTTTTTTCAGTCTTTGTGCCTGCAGTGATTCTAGGTCAACCATGCCTGTTAACTCCCTGAAACTGCAGCGGTTATTATGTAGTGGCATAGCAAAATGTACAGCTCTTTGTGTATTTCCTGGGCTTTTATATGCACAGTGATTTTGGATATAGCCTATAGTGTCTGTGTGGTCCCTGTTTCACTTAACTTTCAGGTGGCACATCTCTGAGTATAATGGTTTGCAACGATTACAACGAAGATGTTTGGTGTAGGTTTACCTCTGTCTACACCAGAATGTAGGTCTGAGGTATGGTTTGTTGAGAGAATCAGGCCTGCATGCAAACATGGTCTGTGGTAAAGAATTGTGTGAATGGGCAACAAGGTGTCCTTTGAGATTTATTTGCAGTAATTCCCTCTGTTTCTAAGGTTTTCAGGATTGCCTTTCATTCAAGGAGCAAATATTCTGTGAGAAAACTGTAGGAATGATAACAGTAGATTGATTTGTAAGTTAGGCCGATTTATTGGGGTACCGTGAAAAAGGAGTGTTCTGCTCCTCCTGTGGATGAAATATGTTTGGTTTTGAGTCAGAATGGTGCCTGTAAGAGGGCAAAGAGGTGACAAATACATAAAAATGAGAATGAGGACAACCTCAAGTTGAACAAAGGAAAAAAGAAAATGAAGTAGGCAAGTAGAAATGTCCTGCTTGGATAGGTGGCTGCTAACAGGCTGTTTTAGCTACGTAATGGAGGAAGATAAAGTACAGTACTGTTCTGAACAAATACAGGTTGTGGGTGTATCTGAGAAATGGCCATCCTTGTCATATTTGAAATGAACCAAATGAGGCTCTAGGAAAAACTGCTACCTAGCAAACTGCGTAGATTTAGACTGTAGTAGACTGCTAGATGACTTCCTTCTCTGGAAATGTAATGTAAGGTCCCAGTGCCAACTCCTGTTATGGCAGTCATGTTTTCAGTATAAAGTTGTGTCATTCAACTTAGTGTTTAACTGTTATGTACTCCCTGTATGAAATATACTGTGTTGAAGGGATTCTAGTTATAGAGGAGCTTACTCATACTTATGAAATACACTGTGTGTTGAGGTAAACTCTAGTTATAGAGGAGCTTACTCATACTTTCTTAGTTAAAAAGCATTACCAAAATGGGAATTTGTTTTTGGTTCAGTAACTGTTGGTATATTAAAGGAAAAAAACCAAAATCTTGCAAATACAATTGAGTCTGTTTATTTCAGGGAGGGCTTCAGAACTCTAGAGCATTAGATTCCTACAAGCTTTTAATTCTTTTCCCCACCTACTCAGACTGTAGGTATGTAAATGTCTGCCTTGCATACCTTCATATTTGTTCAGTAACACAGTGCTGAAACATTCCTTCCTAACTTTTGAAGCCTACCTGCCAATATGTTTGGGTATTCATTTATTAAAATGAGTACTGTATATAATTTTAACTTTTCTTTCTATCTCTTGGATGTCTAGTGTCTCTCAACAGCTTCATGTATTTCAAATAAATCCACTTAGTTTGTGTTTAGAATAAAGGAAATATTTCTTTTAATAGTGAGATCCACAGTAAGTCTGCAAGTTATTAAAGATTTTGACTGGTCTGGCAATGTGTCAGAAGACAAATTTGGAGCACTAAATGATTACTTACCTAAAGGTAGATGTGAACTCTTAAGAGTGCTGGAAAGCAGTTATGTTGACATCACCAATACAGCAAAATAAATGAATGTACTTGGAATAATTCATAGCCTAATACTAAATGGTTTCATTAGTGAAACAATAACCACTTCATGGATTATAGCCTTTATCCAAAAGGCATTCTTTCTCTGATTTAGTATCAGCAACCTGCTATTCTGTGAGAAGTACCTGCTCAAATGGCACTGCTTTTAAAAAAATCCAAACCCAAATTTGAATGGTTTGAAGCACATGGAAGTTAATGGTAAAAAAGCAGCTTTGTCTTTCAGATAAATTAAGAGCTTTTGGGGGGTGGGGGAAACTTCTGTGTTGGACCTTTCTAAGGAGTCCAAATATGTGCAAGCATTTTTACTTCTTCAGGATATTGTGGAGGAGGAAGAGGAACATGTTTGTTCATTTTGGGGCTGAGTTTCTACTGCAGTGCTAAGAACTATGAAGAAATCTGAGACATCTGTGTTAAGTGCTATTTAAACAAATGAGAAACACCCCACCTTTTCCTTCTGTAGGCATACGTGCCAGAAGTTTCCCTGAATGGTGGGGAAAATGTCAGATATGGCAATGTACACAAGACCAGCTACAGCGCTGTCATAGTCCTGAAGCAGTTTACATTTTTTATTAATATATTGTAATTGCAAGCACTTAAAATTATCATGTGAAGATTTTACATTAGCCTGTATAAACAAATAAACTGCAATTGATTAACTAAGGGTAAGAGCAGCAATGCAGATAAAACACAGAGAAAATATAGTGCAATTAGTGCTTCACCCTCACTAATCTGAGTAGATAAATTGACAGTTTTTGAAGGAATTGTGCTATATCTTTGTTCTGTTTCCAGATACACTATTGTCCTCTCTCAGGAATCCCTCAAACATGTTTTCTCATTCATTTTTTACAATATTGAAGTGCATGGGAGCAGAGAGAGTAAATTATTTAAAATTATTCTGTGTCTCTGTACTTGTCTGAGTCAGCAGAATACATTTAGGTCATATGTTCCTGAACAGCTCCAGTGCACAGTCCTTTCTTTCTGTGGGGATTAAGTAGACTCATTAAGGAACAGTTATCTTGCCTTTTTTCTGATTCTTTATGTCTTCACAAGCTTTGGGTGAAAAATGATGAAAATTGTTATATTTTGTAAATTAAGTTCAGATAAACTTCCTCTGAGCTGACCTGTTCTTCCATTATCATTGGACAATCAACTGAGAGATAGAGTGACTGCATTCCCTCTTAGCTACAACTAGTAGCAACAGACTGAATGATTATCCAATGTATACAAATATTAATTTAAAAAAACACTAGTTTTGTTTGTTTATGCTTTCCTTCCCTTTTAGGATGGCTGCAGCTCCTCCAAGTTACTGTTTTGTAGCCTTCCCCCCATGTTCTAAAGATGGGCTGGTGGTATTTGGAAAGAACTCTGCACGGCCTAGGGATGAAGTACAGGAGGTGGTCTACTTTCCCGCTGCCACTCATGATCCAGGAAGCAAAGTCGAGGTAAGGATGAAGTGCTGCATTCAAACTCTAAGAAATTACTGTTACTGGAAGAAATGAATGCTGTCCTGTTTTCTTGTTAGATTGTGGAGTCCTTGCTCACTTCACTCAAACCTCTTGAGTAGAAAAGAGATGAGATTTTTTAAAAGTCCTGAAAATGAATCTTAGAATGTATCTTTTTTGTTTAATTGGGGAAAAATCTATGATCTGTACTTTCTCCAGCAGAGAGGCAAAATTGTTCAAATCTCAGATTCTTGCACCATGTAGCCTACGATTACCTTTTCCTATTAAAGGAAAAATATCCTGGCTAACTGGAAGTAGAAGCCAATTTTCAAAGTTTGTCACCATATGAATTGTTCTTGTTCATTGTCATTGTTTGACAGTTGTAATGGGGTCTGACTACAGTAGACATGCTGCAAAACAAGCAGTCAGAAATCTGTCTCAAAGAACTTTCACTCTAATAAGGGAATGTGAGAGGAGAAATCAAGAGCATAACATTTGTAAGCCAAACATAACTCTTGTATATGCAGTTGGCTTTGATGACACATTCTACACCTGCATCGTGGTCTGTTTTCAGTGCTGTGGCTTCTCTCTGAATCCAGGCTGGCTGTGGAGTCCTGATGCTGGATGCAGGTTGAAAGGGACCCTGCTGGAAAGTAATTTTGATTGTAGTCTGTTACTGCAGCCTCACTTTAATGACAGGAGAAATGAAGGGAGAAGTCAATATGGAAGAGTGAAGCAAGGGGACAAATGAAACCAGAAGACAGGAAGAGGAGAAAGTGTGAAGTGAAGGTGGAATGAAGAGACTGAGACACCAGAAGAAAAGACAAGGACCTGTGTGGGTAGTCATTTCAGCAGAGGACACAGAGTCTTATCTCCACTGTCAGGAGCTTTTAGAGTCCCCAGATTCTTGCTCTGGTTGGCAGCTGGGAAAGCAGGAGCTGTGATGTTAGTTGCATTCAGATTCCTTCTGTCTCCATGGCTGTGCAGAAGGCTGAGAACACAAGGTGTCCCCTGCCAGGCTGGTGTCTGTCATCTGAACAGATCCTTTATGGAGCTACTTGCTGCTTCCCCAGAAGATACCCTAAGGCCAGTGCCAGTTTTAATTCTGTTTTTCAAGTGGGATGGCTTCCAAATTTCAGAAGATATGGTGTTCTTCTTTCTGACAGTTAATATTCTCTTGATTCTTGTTGCTATCAGCACCTAATACAACTCATGGATTGTTAAATGGTTTAATTTTGCATGTAAAGAAATCCCCTTCCCCTTGTCCAAGAGCACTAAGTGCAGTTAATTGCAGTGCTCTATTGGTAGCACCTTGTAGACATGTGCTAGAACACAGAACAAAAGTGTGGCAATAAGACAAGAAAAATACTTGAGAGCAGTTTATTTTAAACCTTTTCTTCGTGGAACTGGAAATGAAAAAAAGGGTGTTCTGTTATTGTGGAAGAAAAGCTTCGAAAAGCTGCTCTGTAGTGTTTGTATCCTTAAAGGAGAATACTTACTTAATGTAAGACTACTTGATTCTTTTGATCTCTTTGCCCGCTATTTTACTCTTTGACGAGATTGTCATAATTTGCTGAAGCATATAATCAAGCCATATATAATCTGTTATAATCTATATAATCTCTTATGATCCATCTTTCACACGATTAACCAGTTTAATGCCTTTTTTTTTAGAATTCAGTCAGAAACTCTTCTGCCAAACCTTTTGAAGTGGTGAGGGTAATTCCTCTTCCTAGCACACACACTGTAGAACAGTATCTGCAAATATTTTCTGTAAATGCTGAAATATTATTTTTTTAAGTGAAGGGAAAGCTTGTTGCAATGCAGTGAAGATGCACTTTTAGATGAGGGACTGGAGTGGGCCAATTTTTTTTTTCTTTTTTTTTTAAAGTAGGGGACCAAGTCCTAATTAATGGATACTTTGGTCTCTGTTAGTCTGTGCTACTGTATAATTCTTCATTACCTAGCCTGTGGTTTTGTAAGTACAGTGGTATACAAAAACATACAGGCTTCAGATGTTTACCAAAATGCTTCCTGTTTCCTCCCAACACAGAATAAAAACATCAGTAGCAATTGCTTATCTGTGCATCTTTGTCACACTCAGCACTAAGTATGGTTAATGTATTTTTCTTGTTTTATGCATATTTTGAGTAGAGCAAGCTGGTTAAAACACAACACTGATTTTAATTGTTTTATTTGGTTTAAAGGCTATCTGGTAGCTTTGCACAGTCCTTGTCTACTGGTAGTGAGTGCCTTTCAAAGTTAGGAAAGGCTTTAAGGAATGGTTTGAATTCAGCTGCTTCATGTTTTTTCAGTAGCAGGCATGCAACACTATATCCACCTTTGAAGCAAATTGTCAGAGGTAATTAGCTGATAGCCAGCATGGAGACGAGAGTCAGAGCTTCTACATGAGGTATTCAAGATTATTACTTGGTTCTTTAAACCCCTGAAACCTGCTGATGGTTCAGTTATCACAGGGTGGAGGTGTTTGATTTTGTTTTTTTTTTCTGGAGCTTTTCTTCCCTTGCATTTTGTAAAACTAACTAAACAGGTCTGAGAAACCAAACATATGATACTTTGCAAATGGAAAAACATGGTTGATCCATTTTATCCTATGGTTTTTTAAAGTCAGTACCCCTGTGGGGCTCTCATCCATGCTCGCGCTTCCGTGGGCGGGGGGGGGGGGGGGGGGGGGGGGGGGGGGGGGGGGGGGGGGGGGGGGGGGGGGG
>JAWWEW010000078.1:34514400-34546595 GCA_035583185.1 Anabacerthia variegaticeps | reverse complement strand
AGCTTTTCTCTTCATTACATATTGTACATTTGCATTGGTTTCTTTACCTTCACTGAACAATGATGATGGACTTATTCTTTGCAGTGTGTATCAGATTTTGATTACTTGTCCATGACTGTCACTTCTGTTAAGAGGGGGTTGACAGTATGGGTTGTTTTATAAGACTCTCTCAGGAAGTTTGTATCCTGTTTGTGCTCTGTGCTGCTCACCTTTGCAAA
Source organism: Anabacerthia variegaticeps (assembly GCA_035583185.1). NCBI lineage: Eukaryota > Metazoa > Chordata > Aves > Passeriformes > Furnariidae > Anabacerthia > Anabacerthia variegaticeps. Next base: position 34,546,377 of record JAWWEW010000078.1, on the reverse strand, counting down.
TGTGATAATGCACAATGTAACCAGAAATGGCACAGAGAGATTGTTGCCATAAAGGAAGAAGGCAGGCTATGCTGTATATTTATCAGCTAGTTTGTGGCAGGGCCACAAGGGAATTCACAGAATCCTGCAAGCTGTTTTCGGCTTGATCTTTGAGGCTCCATCTACGAGACAAGTAACCCTGCAGCTAGCTCATCAACATAATTCCTTCCCTCCGTGTCAGCAGGTTCCCAAGACCCTGAACAATGGGGCTTTTCATAAGGCCTGTTCTGTGCATGTGTGCGTCAACTTTCTCAAAAGTTTGTTCTTGTCTTGCATTGTAATTTTGCAGCAGCAGATGCTGATGAGCCATCTTCCTTGTAGAGATCAGTCTAGTGAATCTGTGTGCACAGGTGAAATGTTCCCTTAAGCATAAATGAGGTATTTTTTGAATTTTTCTACTAAAAGTAAGTGTTCTCTCTTCCCCCCACCCCACATGTAGATTTTAAGAATTTATCATGTATTAGTAAGAATTCATGTTGTCTTAGTCTTAAGATGTAAGCCCCTCTGTCTTATTTTTGAGGTACATTTTACTGACTAGATTTCTCTTGTTCTTTAGTAACCCTCTGTTTGCTGTGGTTTTCTTTCTTCTGAAAAAGTCTAGGATGGATGACCTTTCGTAGATGAATTTTCCACGTGGATATTTTTTTTCTTTTAGATCCTTTCTTCTAACTTGACCTTATATTCATGATTTGAAAACAGTCATACTTTCTTACTTCACTAAGGAGCTGTAAAAGCTCTTCTATCTTAACAGCATGCAACTTCTTATGCAGGAGCAGAAGGGGGAAAGTAGGGTATTCTACAAAAAGTCTATAAAACTGGAATGTGCAAAATTTTTCTAGTATGTTGGTATTAAACACTCTTCTGGACTTACAGCCAACCCTTTGTGGTGTAGGAGGAATTGTGTGTTCTCTAAAACATCATGCCATACTTAGTTATTATTTTGTTCTCTCTCTCTCTCTCTTTCTTTTTTTTTTTTTTTAATGGATCCTATCCCACTTCCCCTTGCTCTGAGTTTTCAGAGGAGCAGTAAGATTTTTAGTTGTACGTTGGTCTGAGAACTGCAGGCATAAAATCCTACCTAAAGGTAACTGAGGGATCTCTGGTGCTGTAAGGTATAAAGCTTGGAAAGCAGACTTTGACTGTATTAAATTTGGCTTTGTGTTACTTGGGGTATCTTAATTCTGGTGCTTTTAACATAATCACCAGGCATCATGCCAGTGCTGCAGTTTAGTTCTGGTATACTTTGATTCCCTCTTGTGCCAGCTGTTTGGATTATCTGCATTATATTGTGGGGTAAGGTGTTCAGTATTTGGTAACAAAAGCCAAACAGCAGCTGATTCTACTGAGAATTTGCTCTTTGGGAAGTCTCCAGGTTAGACTGGCAATGCCACACTTACAGTCATGTTGCTGCATGGGGATCTGGAGCCTGGGCACCCCATCCCCAGTGGTACTTCCATGGTGTGTGCTGACTGGCAGGAAACCTTGATGAAACTCTGTAGTGTTCGTGCCTATGATGAAACTCTTTGTTTACTGTATTTAGATTAAAAAAAGGGGTTGTAGTCTGAAGGCTTACAATTCAGAGGTAGTTTAGGAAGCTGCATTTCTTGCCTCTCAGCTGAGACCTGATAAGTGGCTGGTAGGCAGCCTAGCCCATGCTCCTGCAGACAGATGGCTTACCTCAAGCCACCTTGAGTAAGCCAACCCTTGGACTTTGCACAGAGACAGGAGAGAGGCACTATGCCGGCAGACAGCAACTAATAAGAGAAACTGGTTGCTGCCTTCAGCACTCTATTGCTTGGCTAATGTGAGCTTTTTCTCTGCTTTGCTCCGTTGCAGGCCACTGGCCTTTAAACTAATGTGTTTGACTTTGCTTTGTAACACAAGCACAAGCTGGCAGCGGTTCAGAAGTCAAGTCATAATCTCTTAGATGTTTCTGCCCTCTCAAAACCTGTTTTTACTGTAGGACTGCTGCTTATTTGCTCTTTTCTGCTACCAGAGCAAAACTGGTTAGCTTGAACTAATTTTTTTTGTTCTTAATATTTTTGTTTCTCTTTTTTCATACTGTAGCAAAGAAGAGGAGGGTGAGTGCTACAATTGTGTGAGGCAAAAAACCTGCCAACTCTCCCATCTTGACACAATCCATTTACTTGTGTCAAAACAACTGTGTGAGCAGGTAGTTCAAATGCCTAGGATATCTGAGACTTCCAAGGATATCTCTGTGATAGGTTTTTTGTTGCTCATTTGAAATATGTTTCTTATTGGTTTAAAACATTAAATTAATAAGCTTCATCCCTATTTCAGTTTTACTTTTGCTCATCATGCAGGAGATTGCTAGATTTGTGTATTAAAAAACAAGAGTGAATTTTTGACTGCTAAATCAACTCTGACATACAGTGTCTCCAGAGACTGTTCTCAGCCTTGGGTGCCTTGCTGTACTTTGTGGTATTTGATTTGTTTAGAGATTTTTATATCTAATTTTGCTGAGCATGTTTCCATACTGTGGCTCACATGCCTGAGGCTCCTTGGTGGCTTGATAAAGTAGGTTAGAGTAGGTCAGAAAGTGCAGATAGTTCTGCTTTTTGAAAGGGGAACTGTTTGGCTTTTTGTAGCTTCTCTAATTATTTTTTTTTTCTATAATAAAATCCATCAACACTACACACTGCTATAGAACAGAGGCACACAGATTCAAATTTTACAGTGACTGGTTACAGTGAATACAAACAGCTAGGAAAATATGCAAATACAGACCATATGTAAAGTCTACTAGAGTCTTCAAAAAAAGGGAAAAACTCTACTTAATATGAAGAGGAAAGAGGCACTTCACTGTGGCAGAAATTGGCTTTGTTTTGCATTTGTAGTTAGTAAATGCTGTTTATATCTGGCTACAACATGAGGATACAAGTACTAGCACATGTTTTGGAAAGATGAGTAACTGAGAATTCATCCTGCTGCTGGAGAGACTTATATTCATTATTCTGGTTTGACTTATGAGAGCACTAGAACTAGGTCTGGCTGCCTAAGAAGGACCCAGGCTGGATTTATCCTGCTGTATGGCCGTCCCCACCACTGTGACACAAGTTTCACTTCCAGTAGAAGATGTCATGGCCATGTTTAATGGGTGTTGTAAAGTCATCCAGGTGTCTTGCACCCTACACTTAATTCTGCTTAGTGCCCAAGCAAGCAGTGGTAAAAGCATTGGCTAACCACATCTTTTTTGTGCTACTACTTGATAATTCCCTTTCTAGAGAATGGTTATTAACATTCCTTTGAGCTCTACTAAATTTGTTCCTGTAAGTGAGCAGCAAAAGAGTTGCCTGTAAAGCACAGTGTCAGACACATCCACACAAGGTAGTCTGAGGGGCTTTCTCGTATCACCATGTTCTAGCTTTCCAAATTTAGACTTCACCATGATGGGAGAGCCCAAGTAGCCCATGTCACCTGTGGAATCACCTCTCTAGACATTTACAACCAGGCTGTCAATCGTAATGTCTTGATGGCCAGGGAGGCAGTAGGCTGTGAGACTGCCTCATCACATTTTTTCCATCCTGCTTTTGGAACAGGTTAAAAGCAGTCGTGGTGCAACTTCCTGAGTTGCTGCAGTCATACAGATATTTTTCTTATTTTCAAATATGTACTATAGTACACCAATGCTTTAAGTAGTTAAGCAAAGAGTTAATGCCAAGTTAGAGCCTGGATCTGATGGCGAGGGAAGGGGGTGGGGTAGGGCCTCTTCTGTAATCTGGTATTTTAAGGCCTTTCTTCAAAGATCATTTCTTTCTAAAGCATTCCCTGACTATTGCCTTTGTTATCCAGGGCTGAAGCCTATGTGATTTCATTGATATTTCATAATGACCTGACTGACAGTGCTAGGAATTTGGCTTCTGCAGCCTGAGTACAGTAGAAACTGCACAATAGCTTCTTTTCATTAATGAAAGAAGAAATCTCTTGTGCTTATGGCTGTCGTGTCTGTTTTTGGAATACCTCCAACCTATCTGCATGCCCTAGCTAGGGTGGGAGATACATTTGTGCCTTGTGCTATTCTTAGAACTGCCTTGATAAGATTCTCGTCTTGATACTGTAAGTGAAATAAAAGAAGTATCATTAGTTTCCAGCCTGCTCAATTCTCTTTAAAGTTGTTGGCTGCATCTCTTGTATGTCAAGTCTCTGTTCTTTACTTTTATATTTCCTAACGGGAATTTACTGTCACAGGGCATGATGCCAGTTATGCTGCTTTCAGGGCTGGAGTTCTAGAAAATCAATGGAGCCTGACACCACTCACTCACAGCTTTTGCCACCAAATTTCTCAGTATTCTTCTGTTTTTAGCATTCATACTCAAAGAAAAACGTTAGTGTTAGGGAATGCTGAGGCTGGACGCTTCAGGAATTTTAAAGACAGGGTTAGTGGCAAGCAGAATCACAGCAGTACCTTATGTCTGTTTCATTTGTCATTGCCTAGTTTGGCACAGCTCTCAAGAGAACAGGCTGCTTTGCTGTTGTGCTGTGGAGGAATTTGCCAGATCTCTGGGGTGCAGGAGAGGGGACAGGGAGGTTGAAATTTGTGCTTGCTTTTGAAATCCTGTCACAATCTGAACTGTTTCTAGAGATCTAGTGGCCAGTTGGGTATTTTTGTTGGATAGTATTATCTTTCCCCCACTATTTCCTTTTGTGCCTGAGCTGTTATAAGAATATGTCCTCATTTCTGTGGAGCTAGTGATTTGCTGTGCTGCAAATCCAGTGTCTGGCTCTATTTGACCTACCTTTATGACTGATATGTTTTGGTTATAAGTGGATAGCCCAGTTCCTCTTGCTTTCTGGAAAAGAGTTTGTTTGTTTTGGGTTTTTTTTGTTTGTTTGGGTTTTTTGTTTGCTTTTTTAAGGGGTGATGGTGAAGTTATGAAGTGAGAGGTTAATATTTAAAATTAATAATCTATTTGACCATCTGGACCCTAGTTTTTCAGAATCTCATGCCTATTATTAACAACTATGAACCAACCACCTGCCTTAATACATCAACCCATTGTGTGTCTACTATTTTTCTTACTGGAGTAAATAATTATAATGGGAAGGTAAAATCTCATCAAGGCTTATTCACCAATGTCAATAACCATGGCAAATGAATAAGAATCAAGTCAATGGTAGTTTTACAACACTTGTCAGCTGCTGTCTGATTGGAATGGTTTTTCTGTTATTTAGGTCTTCTGAGACAATTTCTATAAATAAGGCTTGAACATTGCCTATGTGCTTGACTTACTATATGGAAAGTGAATATAGGGTGAAAATATGGTCCATGCTTTCTTCTTTTTGTGCTGGGGGATGTAAAGAAGCAATAGAGAATGTGACAGCTGTATTCTGAGGTGTGTAGAAGTGACAGGATGTTTTCTGGGCTCTGATTACATAGTTACAAAGCAAAACCACATTTTTTATTTCAGAATGCTCTGGATTTGTCAGTCAGGAACAAACTATTTCCTCTTTCTCTTTTTTCAACTGCTATCGTTGGCCATAAAATCTCTGCAATGAATGACAACTTTGGAAATGCTTGGTTTTGGAATGAGGTGCCAAGTAATAAGTGTTTGGTAGCAAGGATAGCCAGAATATGTTTTGCAGAGGAAAGGCCTTCAGCATTCTTTTAGCCTTACTATCACTTTTCAGAGAGCTATCATATTTTTTCTACTAGAAAATCAAAGAGTTGGTGTAAGCAAGCTTGCATAATGGGCTATTCAGCCAGAGAATGCTATACAAGTGTGGGTTTATGGAGTACTGAAGTCTCCTCCACACTGTGTCTAGGTTTTTGTTTTATGCTGTGGAGATGAGAAGGTTGATGTCTTGGATGGCTCTGCAGGGTGGGTCCAGCTATCTGACCACCTCTGAGATGTGGGGGGCCAAGGCTTGCACTGTACAGGGTTGGTGTCTGCCTGGCTGCAGACCTGGAGCTTGACAGCTGCTCCGGTCACGTAATCTTTTCTGGCTGCTGCAGTTCCTCCTTTGCACATCCAGCAAATGCAGTTATTGTATGTTCACACACACACCCATTAAGTGCTTATCCAAACAGCGCTGACCTGAAACACTGAAACAAAATTGCACAGAATGCCAAAAAGAAGATGTGTTCACTGACAGCTCAAATGGAGAAGACGGAGTTTTGATGAGGAATATCTGTTCTGGCATGTCTTGGCTACACAACGAAGCAAAGGGTGAACTGTATAAAGTGTTAATGTTAGTCAAATTTAACACCTGTCCAGTGCCAAATGGTGTTGCACCTCTGTAGATGAAGAATTTGCCTCCACAAAATCATAGTGAATTACTATGTAAGCAATTTGGTCAAGAAGCTTGGTCAAATATTAAGGATTTGCAACAAATACAGCAGGTAAGTTCCTGACAGGATTTTATCACCTAAACCATTAAATTAAAACTAACCACACAGCAGAAAAGGAAAACATGTCCCTACTCTCTTTTTTAATTCCTTAGAATGAAAGAGTTCCCTGCTCCTCCTTTTTTTTTTTTTTTTTAAATCATCCTGTGTCCTCCATGAGAAATCTTTCTCTTATTTCACATATAATTTGCCTGGGTTTATACAAAATGACAGTTTTACTATTTGCATGCATTTCCTAATGAAGGTGGCAAGGTCATTTCTTGTGACCCTCATGCATAGCTGAAGTGCAGAACTCTGAAAATGCCATTTCTGATCAAAGGTGGTCTGTTATGCATTTTAATTGCATGCTAGACTAACTATTACTGTGAAAACCATTGCTCAATCTGGAGATGAAGATGATCATGCTGTGTAATCCTTGAAGTGGGAAAGACAGGCTAGGAAAAAAACATAGCTTCTCACCTCTAATAATTTTGTACTGATTTGTCTGGCTTTAGGTTGTCATCAAGGAAAACAAGGCTAACAACTTTTATTCCACAGGTCCATTCTGATGATCCTGCTTACTTTGATGTGTCTGATCAGATATTCCTCTGGAAAAATATTGCAGATTACTTCCTGCAAGGAAGATATTACAACAGGAATGCTGGACACTAAGAGCTGTCTCTTAAATACCACAGACAACTTCAGTTTCCTCAAAAGAAAATTCTGTGAAGTTTGATCCTTGGAAAACTTGATGTGACTCAGTAGTAAAATGTAATGCCTGTTCCTTTGGGTTGCACAAGCCAGTGATGTAATGATGACTCAAGCTGTAATCCATGCTGTTCAGGAAAACAGCGCTTGTTTTGAAGTCCTAGGGCAAGGGAAAAGTAAATGTGTTTGAAAGATATCATAATTTCTTCCATGCAGTTTCATTGACTTCTCTGCAGCCTTCCTTTGTATTTTTGATTTCTCAGAGTACATTCACAGACATCTGATTACAGTGGACCATTTAAAATAGCACAAACATCAGTTTAAGCAACAACAATACCCGTGTTTTATTTCTGTGACTGTTTTCAAAGCATGCCACTGAATCTTTTCAAGGTTTGGGTTTTTTTCCCTCTTTCTACCAGTTGCCTTTGTCTTGGGGGCAGCTGCAGGGAAGGCAGCAAGGGACAGGGAAAAGACTTCTAATGTATTTTGTCCAGTTACCATTATTACACCATCTACTTAAGTACGGAGACTGTATTTAGGTGAGGTGGTAGAATGGTTTGATGTTGTTGCTATGTACAAACACGATCTGTGTTTCATTAATGTAGCAGTTCAGTCAGTTTTCTGCTGCTTTCTGCTGATTCTAGCACTTGGGTTCTACTTGATTCCTTGAAACCTGCAAACACGAAGACAGATATATTTTTCCAGACTGATGCAGTAAAAGTATGTAAAGGTTCAAACATGTCACTGAAATGTTGTTTAGTATAGTTTCTGGTTCATTCACAAAACATGGACTTTTCAAATAATGTGTGTCCTGTCTGTACGCTAGATGAAGTATTTGCAATTGTTTTACCTTTCCTCTTCCTGCTGTCTCTGCAGTGCACGTATATTGAGATTGAGCAGGTGCTGAAGACTCACGCTGTTGTGCTGAGCAGGCCCTCCTGGCTTTGGGGGGCAGAAATGGGAGCTAATGAGCACGGGGTCTGTGTAGCTAATGAAGCCGTTGTGACCAGGGAACCAGCTTCGGAATCTGAAGCCTTGCTTGGCATGGATCTTGTCAGGTGAGTGGCTTGTCAAGCTGTGACCAGCCTTTCAAACCTCAAAGTTTAGATGGTGATCATACCAAGTAACAGCTTTGTGGGGTTGGCATGAGGAGATTATAAAACAGTGTAAGCAGTAGAGCTGTCTAGGCAGAGCTCCACACAGGGCTGAATTAACACATAAAACACCTGCAGTCTGAATTTAACTACCAAGAATGTACCAGTCTACTGTGGGTTCACTCACTCTACCTTGTCAACCTACACTACAGTCTAGCAGTGGCTGTTCTGGCAGGATAAGAGATATGATTACATTGTTGGTAAGGAACTACTAACCAATTTGTAGTATCAGATTGCTGGTGTGCCCTTCATTTTCCCTTACATTACAACAGCCTACTCTGTCCTAAAAAGCTTATTCTGGGCTTATAGCCAACTGTAGGCATAAACAAACCACTATGCCTTACTTCTGCCCATGCATTCCGATGCAAACCATTGCCCTTATTTAAATGCTGGCAAAGAAACTCCTGTGAGCCTGTTCATTGAAAGCTGTCTGCCCAAGAGGCTTGTTCTGCACTGTAGGTCTCAGCCTACATGCTGCTCTTGTAGTGAAGAGAATTTAAAGGAGACCTGGGTGAGGGAAGAATGCTGAAAAAAAAAAGAAGAGAAAATATGATGTGAATTTATTACAAAGAGAAAGGAATCAAATGGACTTAATTTAGTTAAAGATGGAACAGGACAACCACTGCATATTTAGGTGATTCAATGTTAGACCCAATGATCCTGCTCGAATTTGCCCTAGGATACTTAATTAGCAGGCTGAACCAATTTCAGGTGAATTCTCATTTTTTCTTGAGAACTGGTGAAAAATGGGAGGGGTTCTGGATGACTGGAAAAAGTTAAATGCTGTGACTCTGCTTAATATAATTAAAAAGAGTTGTTATAGAGCAGCTCAACCTTAGTTCCTGAAGGGGAAAAAACTCAAATATCAAAGAATTGATAAATGCACAGTAATAACTGCTAGTCAAGAAAAATCCTGTCAAACCATTCTACTTTATTTGTGGAATGAGTTAACAGATTTTGTGGATAAAGGGCAGGAAATAGATACCTTGAGTTCCAAGAGGACATTAAAGCCTCAGAAGTTATTCTCATAACAAGCTGGGTAGCATGAATTAGAAGAAATTGTTGTTAGGTTTACAGCTGCCTGAAACTTTAACTGTAAATATTCTCTAATGATGTCTCTGCAGAAATACAATATCTGGTTCCAGCTACCATAAATCAAGAGGAATATGAGCCAGTTGTAGGGATTGGAGTGGAAATATGATCAGAGATTTATAGAATCTGACCAATGAGAAAATCATGAAGGAATTTGGGTTATTCTCTTTGGTATTTTCTCTAAGCTCTCTATTACTAAAGGAATCTTTCTTGCCTGTTTCACGTCACCTCACAGAATAGAAAGCCATCAAAGAAAAAAGCAGTCTCAAATAGGGTGAAGTGAAGCAGCTGGCACCAGTTCTGCCTCTTTTAACACATCTGCAGAAGAGACTAATTCTATTACACAGGATTTCTTGGAATAAAAATATGCGGGCATTTGAAGCCTAATTAAGAAATGCACACATCAGTTGGACAGTTCTTTCTCACACCTGTGTCTGTTGGACTTGTACATCTGCGTCAGATCTTAGCTGAAGCATGAAGACTGACATTCTGTGTCTGCATGTAGGACTGGCTTCTTGCAAAAGAAAACCAAAAGCTTTATGCTCTGAAAGATGTTCTTTAGAGCACCCATAAGAGTTGTCAACCCAGGAATGTCGTTCAGGTTGTAGAATCAAGTTTGTTTGAACACTCAGGCTCCTCTAAGGGTTTGCTTCTACATTCTCTTAGAGAGATTATTCTTTCTCCATAGGAGCAACTAATCTGAAATTGTCACTTTTCAGTTGGTTTTAAAATCCATCCAACATGGGCAAAGGCTGTAGGTGGGTGTTGTGAGAGCACATGGTGTTGAATAGGCCAGAGACCTATTTCAACAGGGTAGTACAATTCTGAAGTCAGCATGTTTTATTGTTGAAATAGGAAATTGAGAAAGGAACTTCTTCAGTAAGGATCACAAGGGACATCGGTTCACAAAGTTTTTAGCTTGTTTACTCTCTGGCTGCTGATTTAAGAAAGATATCTACAGATTTGTAGCTTGATAGAGTATCACAGAATGTCAGAATGCTTGAATGATTCTGAAGAAATTAATAAGGTTTGTGTGATTGACTTCAGAGTTAGAAGCTGGTCCTATTCCATGCAGGCTGGTCCCCATCCCAATTAGCCTAAATGGAGAACATGAACCTAGTCACAACAGACAGAAAAACTGAGAGAAAATGTGTTTCAGCACAAATTCCTAAGGAACAATTTTTTCCTGTGGATTGATTCAAAAGCTGGTCTTTGAAAGCTGTACCACTATTGCTGCATTGGTTAACTTATCAGGATTTTCTTCAGATATTCTTCCTAGTGTGGCTGCAGTTTTGGGTTTTTTTGAGGCACAGTTGCCTCTATAAAGCACCTGTTTACTTAGGGAAGTGCATTCATATGAAGAGTTTGTATACTGTTCTGCTTATGCTTATACAGTTAGAACAGGACAACATTATCATACAAAAGGCCTGTATGAAGAAACCTGTAAAATACACCCTTCTTTTTGCATTTTTCTCTAAATTTTAATCCCTATTTGTTTGTATTATTTATTTGTTCTTTTCATCACAGGTGCAATAACTTTTTCAGAACCACACAGATGCCAATCTTGGCAGGGAGTCAAGAATGCTCTTTAAAATGGTATTAATTTGTTTACCGATTTCTTTCCTTAGAGACATCAAAACTGAATTTAGTAGAATGTCATCATCAATGTTAGTAATTGATTTGTTAGTTACTTAATTTGGAAAGCCTGCATATGTAATTGATAGGTGAAGTTGAAAAGCTTAAGAGAAGGTTGTTTTGACAATGTGGTAGCATACTGTCACTGAGGCAGTGGCTTGTACTAAGGCACTGAAATTTTATTCATGACTATTTCAAGCTCTCATCTGGGGGAGAAATGACTTCAAACTTTTCTTCCAGCTCACCTTGGAAGGCACTCTGAAATGTGTTAGTGGGAGGGTTATGCTGTGGTTGCCCAGCACACTGATGCTGAGATAACTGTCAAGACTTAGAGTTTTGTGGAGATGAGTTGTGTGGTTGTTGTGTAGGATGTGGGTTTTTTGTTTTCTTGGTTTTCTTGCTCTCCCTTGTGACTGACAGATAAGAGCAGCCAAACAAGAGCAGAGCTCAGACCTTCATTAAATAGAAATAAAAGTAACATTGGAGCCATTTATTAAAAAATACCATCTAAGATAGACTTCTTCAGCCTGAATATCTGCTGTGGTTTTGACAGAGACTCTAACCATCTCAAATGGAAAATTTCAGGGAGACATTATTAAAAGTTTCAGTGTGATGTTATGTCTCTCTCGGCGGGTTGATCTAATTATAACCTAATGGTTTTGGTCATTAACTGGAGAGAAGATATTATATTATCACTGAATCTAGTGACTGTATTGTCACCACGGTAGTTTTCAGTCCATTCATTTACCTGTGGCAGCGACAGATCCTGGGATTTTTTTTAGGGAATAAATAAGACATGCTTTTGGGCTGGCTTTTAAATGATATCTGTGGTATGTGCAAAGACTGGCATATCTGTATTGGTCTGAAAAAGCAACTGTACCAGTGATGAAAAGAATGAAGGACTAACATAAATGCATAAGGACTAAAAATGGAGTTGACAATACAAAACAAGTTTCAGCTAACAAAAAAACAAGACGAGGGGAAGAGATTCTATAAATGCAAAGTAAGATGATGATGGGGAGAAATGGTCACTGTAAGTTAACATTCTAGTTGACTCTTGGCTTTTCTTTGTCACTAAATGATAAATAGATGCTGCTGAGAGAGATGAAAACACTTTTTAATAATTCAACCTAAAACAAGGCTAATGGTAGACACTGTTTAACCAAGCAGACAGAGCTCAGGTTGAAAAGTACTGAGATCAATAAATCTATATTCAAGTTATCGGCACCTCATTTGTGTACTATAGTTTTTAGGAAAGAAACAGAGTAGTGTTTTCGTGTCATGTGACTTCCAGGGAAATGGAAAGAGCTAGCACAGTACTTACATTTAAAAAGGTTAATTTCTTGGAATTATCCATCAGTCAAAATTACTTTGTCCTTAGAGCTATTAGAGAAAGACAACTCAGAGTAAAATATTAAGAAAACATAACCAACAGAGAGAAATTTTGGACTGACCTGGGTAACTCTCCCAAAGGATGGAGGCAAGGATGCAGTGTTGTTTGAAATACTGCATTTCCTCATTACCAGTAATTGGATTTTGGAACCAGTGGAACGGTTTGCAGGTCTGATTTGGACGTTTCTGGTTACTGCTTTGATTGCTGATTCACTTAGGGCTGTAAATTATCTCAAGGGATTATATAATCCCATTTACCCAAGGCAGGATACAGTCATTCCCTATGGCTTTGTAAAACCTACGTTCGTGCCTCAGTTTCCTTTTCCCTAATACGCCCTTGCTTTTCTCAAAGTTCCTTTTAAAATTATGTTCTTTTAGACATGTGGTTAGTTGTACTTCAGACAGAAGCCATATATGGTTTTTAAATGGTTTTTTGAGGAAGCCTCTGCAGGATCACTGGAGTATGACTGTGCACAAATTCTTCTGTCTACAGTATGCAGTATGCGTAAAAGAATAACATCTAGTTTCCGTGGCCAATTTAGTACGGGAGTATTGGGAAAGAGAGTTTGTAATACTGAATACTCCTTCCCTTTTTTGGTCTCTGGTAATAGGAATTTACAATTTTCTACTCTTCTGCAGAACAGTATACTTGATATAGCTGTTACTTGAAAAAGATATTCGCAAATCATCCCTCAAATTTTTTCGGCCTGAGGTGGAGATAGAGCATTGCATGTTTACAGTGCAGTCAAGGTCACTGGTTAGTAATTGGACTCTTTTTTTAAAAACTAAAATCCAGCTATGATAGACTTGGGAATAAAGAACCAATGTAGAAAATATAGACTAGAAATTAATTAAATAATTCAATTATCTCCTCCTTTAACTCTAATAACTCATTAAAGCAAGAATTCTTGTACTAGGCATACCTGAGACTTTGGTATTTTAAAACCAGATCAGTGCTGATGTTTAAAATTAATAACTTAAGGACACCTCATTTTTACAATTCTCTCTGAATATCTGTTTTGCCCTTTTCTTATAGACTTGGCCTAGAAAGAGGTGCAACAGCTAAAGAAGCATTGGATGTAATAGTTGCTCTGTTGGAAGAGCATGGACAAGGTGGAAATTATTATGAAGATGGGAGTTCATGCCATACTTTCCAAAGTGCATTTTTGATTGTGGACAGAAATGAAGCCTGGATTCTGGAAACTTCTGGAAAGTACTGGGCAGCAGAAAAAATCACAGGTCAGTTTATCACTCACAGCAAACCTCTCAGTATAAATAGCTGTAAAGAGATGTCTGGGAAGGTTTGGTCTTAAAGTCACTAAGTTAAACTAAGTGACTAATGAATGCAAGTGTTTGATTAAATTGCCAACTTGAATCTTCTACATTTGTACTACTCTGATTTTTTTACATGTTGATTTGCATTGGCTGGTGTAATTTAGCATTTTCTGTGAAGATGGAGATTGTTGCCTTTATACATAAGCCGTGTAATAATCATCATGCTTAAATTTTTATGTTTGATAGGTGTATTTTCCCAGATTTGTTTACTGTTTGGAACCTGTCGAGTATCTTTTTGAGGAGTTAATGCCCAAATTATTACTTACAAATCTAAACTATTATGAGGGAAGGATAAACATTAATTGTTTTCAAGAAAAGGGCTTGTGATAGGTGGTAAATCGAATGTGCTGCTGCAGGTTGTTTTACTGCAATAGACATAGTTCTCTCATATCCCTGTTCCTTAACTGATGGTGCAAAACAATACTTTGCTGCTCTTTAAACTTGTAAATGGTTTCTTTTTTTGTATGTGTGAAGCCAGAGCTGCCAAACTAACTTCTAGATTTCAGTGGTTGAACTTTTTTAACACTTTTCCAGCAAATATGAGCTGCCTTAATGTAATGTGACTGTCTAAGGTCTGCACTTACTTTATTCTCAGTTCCTGGTTTTAGTTTTGATAGGATTTTTATCTTAATAAGAGTAGAGCTTTTTAAAATTTACTCCCATTTGAATGAATTAGGAATTCAGATACTTTAAGAGGACTTTTATTGTCTATGCTTTGAGCTGTGACAGATTCGTTCAGTTCTCTCTTTTCCCTTCACTGGAAGGTAGGAGGTAGCAGATGTAGAGAGGAGCCAAGAAATAACACCAGGTGGTGCGATGTTATGTGATGGCCTGTTCTCAGTTCATGTCATCAAATATAAATCAGCTTACCTTAGCAGAGAGTGCTCTCCCAAGCAAAGCTTGCTTTTTAGGGATACCTACAAGATGGAGGAAGTCTTCTGGCATGAACAGATACCAAACATAGAGGAAGGAAGACTAATAATACTGTCCTGATAAAATCCCAATTCTGGAGAACAGCTGGCTCCTGAGGTTCCTGGGATTATGCAGTAACAGCCTGTCTTCTTCTGTTGGCCTACCTGACCAATATTTGAAGAACAGTGGTTCTTATTTAGCAGTTTTAGCTGCATCAGCAATATATAACCTTTGCGTCCTTCTTCCCAGCATATAAACTATTGCCTTCATCCACTGCTTGCAGCTTTTTGAAATGATACTGCAGCCTCTGTTCTGATTTTTATGAGCACATTTCTCTTCAGGAGGTCCCTGTGAGCCACAGATAAGTAGTTTCCATCCCCTGCAGCCTGCTGAGGCTGCCAGGAGGAAAGGCTGCTGGCTATGTAAGAGTTCTACGTTTTGTACTTTGTTCAGGGGGTTCTTTTTTGCAACCATAAATATACTTCTTAAGCTTTCAAATGACTGCACAAATGCTGCTAAAATGGGGAAAATGTGTTATTCCCTAGTGCAAAGGCATTTTTTTTCCTGACTGTCCTGAGAGTTGTTCTGTTTCCAATGTTACTCCTGCAGTACTATACGCTTATAGTGTATTATAGAGTATTTATCGAGCAACTCTTTGACAGCAATCTAAGGATAAACACTTTAAAATACTTTCTATTACTGTTCTTTAGTCTGAGTGAAAAAAATTATTTGATAATATTTTCTGAGGGGGATCAAACCCATGAAATACTATTTTACAGGAGTTATTAAATGTAATATTTCGAGAGCTCTTAAAGAGTGGCTTGCCTGGCTGGATACAAACACAAATATTCTTATCACTCAAGTCCAGAAAGTTCCTGAAAAGTATGCTGTTTGAAAGTGTGCATCAGAACAAGCTGTCAGTGACCATAGTATAAGTCAGAACTGAATGACAGGGGCTTTTTGCAGTCGGATGCACAGAATTTCCATCAGTTATTACCCATTATTTAAATTGCATGCCTGAGGCATTAAAAAAGCAAGCTTACTTTTATGGAAGGCAGTATTAAAAAACTTTCACAACTACGGGTTTTGCTTCTGTGTAAGAAAAGGTTTGTGCCAAATTCCAGAACTGTTTTTCTTTAGTTTACAGATTTACTTTATCAGCTCTTTCTCTGACTTCCAAAGAATTTTCTTTATTCTCTCTGAGGAATATCTGCAGCAACCACTGTTAGTCACGCTGTGGATATATGGATATAAGCACTGCAGTGTTTTTGAGAAAAGGAAGTTAAAAAGCCTTTTAATATTCTTCAAAGGCTACTTATGCTTTCTTTTTACTTCATGCTGTTTTAGAATTTAATATAAAAATTTTAATTTAAACTTATCTTGTATCTTACAATAAAACTATTTTTTCTACTGGGAAGCTTAAACCCGTTGGTAAGCTTTTAAAAAACATTTTCCAAATTCCCAGTTTTGAAGGGCAAGGCAAGTTCATTAAATGCAACTCTGCTGAAATATATTTTAAATCAAGTCAGACCACAAGCCTTGTTGTGGGTGTAGAATACACCATTGGAAAAAAGGTTAGGCAGGTGCCTTTGGCATTTAGATACTATTATTACTTCATGGTCAGAACATGTGAGGTGGGGTTTGTGAAACTGGCATTCTGTCTAAATCCCACTATTAATCACAAGGCACTGTCAATGTCTCAGTAGGGCACAGAAAATTGAGCTCTGCAACCAGCAGGGACTGGTAATTCTGTGTATGTATAGTTGCAGTCATGCCAAACATACATCATAACCAATGGTTTAATTTGTTTCCTAATTGAAAAGACATTTTCCTTCCAGCTTCTCCCAGAAAACTATATTAATGCTTTCTTTTAATATGTGGCTCTTTCTACAGAGGGAGTGAAATGCATTTGCAATCAGCTTTCATTAACTACAAAAATTGATGCTGAGCATCCTGAACTCAGGAATTATGTGAAAAGTCAAGGCTGGTGGAACGGAGACTCAGACTTCAATTTTTCTGAAGTGTTCTCTCTTGCTGATGACCATATAGCCTGTTGTTCTGGCAGGGAGAGCCTAGAAAAGCAAGGTGGTAAGTACTAAACCATCTTTCTTTGTGGGCAGTGGGATTTTTAGTCACTGCTGCCTCTTTTTCAGGCATGCTGTCCAGAGCTCCAAGTGACTGAGAATACCTCTATATGTAAACCATGTGGAAAAGAAAATAAGAACTGAAGGCTGTCCCTAAACTTGCCAGAATTTAGGATGAAGCCCTTAATGTTTCCTTTAAGGTTCCAAAACAGGATTACAATTATAAAATAACTTTCTTCACTGTTGTTCTGAAGTGCTGCTGCATTTGTGCTTTGCTCTAATTATAGTGGCCTACCTAATACTAAAATTATAGTATTAAAAAAGTGGTTTCACATATGAAAGACTGAGCTCAACAGAATCTACATTTTGGGAGGTTAGTTTAGCCTTTTGGGGAAAGAATTCAAATCACAGTTTAAGGAAGAACAGTGCTAGTCAGTGTCAAACTGAAGTCCCTTTTTCATTGTTGAGCAGAACAAAGTTACTAGAACGGACAATGTGCCAATTCCCTGTAATCAAAGGAAGGGTTTATTTCCAGACCTAAATTTATTACTGACTTCAGTTCACTGCAACTGGCTAAAATACCTCTGAAATGACGAGCCTGCAGCAGTGCCTGGCTGACATATATCTGCTTTTTCATGTGTGAAAAATAGCACAAATTATCTTTTTCCAAAAAGCCCTTTAGTACAGATGTGCATTTACTAGATTGTTGGCATTTTCACATGTTGGCAAACATCAAGAAGAGTGCAGAGGTGAGATATTTATTGTAATGCCTAATTCCTGCTGAGGCTGTAGAATTGCAGGTAGCATGTTTTCTGTCCAAGGCAGACACAGTAACTCTGAAGGACTATAGGTAAAAGATGTTAATAAACCTGGATTATAGCATTAAAACCCCTATGGACAGGGCTCCTATGGACAGATGGCTATGGCTGCAAATCTTGCAGGCTGCTGATTCATTCCACATCTCCTGGTGTATTGAGACACCTGTGCGTTGAAGTGTGAGTCAGTCCAAGGCTTGAGAAGTTACTGGGGAAGAAGTCCTACCTGCCAAAAGGGTAATGTGAGAAAACACGGAGTTGCCGTGGGGGGAAAGCTGTGATAAGACCTGGACAGGGAATAGAATGACAACAAGGGATTCTGGTAGATAGTGCTGTGGAGAAAAATCTCAGTGTCTAGGTCTGCTGCTGTAACATTCTGTGATGTTTCAAAATTTTGACTGAGAGATGATGGAAACAGATGAGAAGTGGGAGATCAGGGTGCTCCCATTCTGCTTGGGTAGAGGAAAATGGGTGTTTTATGTAAGTAGTCTGTTCATAGTTACTGCTAAAGCAGTGTTTCTGTATGATGGTCTTCTTCCTGAAAAAATACCTTTTTAATTACATTTCTCCCTACCTAGCAATTTTAATGCCTAAGGAATACTTCCTACTGTTCTCTTTTACTAGCTGGGCAAGTTCATTCTGCATGTAAGTTGTTTAAGTAGAAGCTATTAACTGGGATTTGTGACATGCTCATGTCAAGTGTCAGTGGCTGTAGGAGGCCAAAGCTCATTCAGGCTAAAATCTTTACCTGGGGTCCAAGCCATTGAACACTCAGGAATTTTTTCCCCCCCTCATATAGGTGACGTTTCTGCACAAGCTATGATTGATGTCCTGCGTGACAAGGACAGTGGTGTCTGTGTGGACTCTGAATCTTTCCTTACTACAGCTAGCATAGTGTCTGTTCTGCCTCAGGACCCTAGTTTTCCCTGTATTCATTACTTCACTGGCACACCAGACCCTTCAAGGTAAGCCACAGCATTTGGGTCCCTGGGGCGCAGAGCAGATGATGGGTTGAAAGATAATAGACAAACCCTGCTACCTCAATTAGAACATGTTTCAAGAGCATGTTCTAACCGGAAGTGCAGTCAGTAGTTATTGGTGTGCTATCTAACAGTCCTGTGTTACTGAACTGCATCTTGCTGCTATTCTAAATGGACCCCACTGGGTTGAAAGACTGGATCTAGAACTTTGTCTGAATTCAGAGCTTCTAGGGTAAATGCAGTTTAGGGAGAACCCAGGAATTACTTACTATTCCAGTGCAGTCGCTTTCCAGTAGGAAAGATGATGAGATTGTGGACCATTTTAGTCACTTCTCTTGAACAGGTAGGTGCAAAACTGAAACAAATAAAGTGTCTTAACTAGGAAAGAGGGGTTATGTTCTCTAGGTAGCCTCATATGACATCAAAATGTTACCAGAGCAAAACATCTGCAAGTTCCTGGTATCCCAATCATGTTTTTTATTGGAGGAACAACTTCCATTTGGTTTACATAGTGTCCTCTCTAGCTGAAAGCAGCAGAGGAGATAAGGGAACTCATAGGCTGGATCATCAAAGAAATAGTTAATTATCTTGTGTTTTAAACATAATCCACCTGGGATTCACAGTAATTGAACTAAACCACTTGGAGTTATTCAGGAGATCTGGCACTTGCATTGAGATGAAGAGGTTATGGGGAGAAGACAATGGTGCCCTTGAACAGCCGAAGACATTTCTATAAGAGGAGTAGTAGTAAGCATTAGACTGCTGATGTCTGTGGAAGTCATTCATGCCAAAGGGACTTTCTACCCACCTTGCATTATGCAACTCAAACATTCAGGGTTAAATGTGAAGTTTGAGCTTGCTTACCAAAACTTTTCTTTGACTTGATGCAAATCCTTTGCAATATAAAAGAGCAAGGCTTCAAGTTGTTCTCATGGGATTTCTGTCTTTTTAAATGTAGACAGCATAGCTTAAAAGCCTTGTTTAGACTCCTCTCTCACTTTTTTTTTACACTCTACATGCATTGAAAAACCATTATTTTAAATGCAGCTAGTGACTCACACAAACTCTTAGTCAGCAAGGCTTTGTGGCAGTGATGGAAGGGTAGCAGCAGTGAACCTGCTGACTGTGTGCAGGCAGTGGTTGTTAATCATGTGTTGCAGAAGTCTTGCATTTCTGGCAGGTTCTTCACTGCAGAATGCAAGATACGTTTTTGTTCTGTATCTAAAGGGAAGGAAGGCAGTTTCCCCATGCAGTTGCCAGTATCTATTGTCAGCTGCTCAGGAATTAAGACCCTGTATGGGTGTGGCTTTCTTGTCTGTCCCTGTCTGTGGAGTTTAGATCCAAACTCAGGGCAGAAGTTTTTTGAGAAGTGTCACAATATTGGTAGCCATGTCTCCCTTCCACTCTTGAAATAAAATTCCAAAGTGCTGCTGGTTATATGCCAAATCCTCTGATACTGAGCAAGACATGTAATCTTCCCTGCTCCATACAAGTGTGTATTTGTGATTTTAATAAAAATTAAATCTGGAATGAGAAGGAGAGATGGCAACATGAATAGAGAAGAAAAACTGATGTGAGGCTGAGATTTAAAAAAATGTGAGATTTAAAAAAAAAAAAATTTTGGAGAGGAAAATCAGTGCTGCTCTTTTAAAGAAGTGGCAGAACTGGCGTGAAGGACACCAGAGAAGCCTACAGGTAAAAAAGGATAATAAGGTTTTAGAATAATTGGTAAACCCAATTCTTTTAAAGCACATAGATTTGTCTTGCTTGTGATCAGTACCAAATCTCTAACCTCATCCATGGCTAGTATAGATGAATTATCTATGCTGTTGTGTGTGCGTTGTTTTAAAATAGCCTGATGAGTATTTCAATAACATATGTGAACTCTCTCTTACTACCACAAGCAGTAATTCTCATTTCTTTCAGGTCCATATTCAAACCCTTTATTTTTGTCGATGATGTAAAATTAGTACCAAAAGTACAGTCTCCTTCTTTTGGCAATGATGATCCTGCTAAAAAGAGACCTCGATTCCAGGAGAAACCTGATCGTAGGCATGAATTGTACAAGGCACATGAATGGGCCCGATCTCTCCTGGAGAATGATCAGGTAAGAGCTCTTGGACCTGGAATTAAAGAATTTAAGTAAATGTAGATTCTTAACTCCATAATTTACTTCAGGGTCATTCACTGAAAAACATTCTCTGAATATTCTTAGAATCCTTGCTAGTTTAACTTGAATAATGATGCCCTCTGAAGTACAAACTATTCTGTACAGTGTTTTTTTGTTATCCTGAGAGTGTTGTTCAGCTCCAATACTTTTACGAAATGAAAAGTCAAGATGACAAGCTGATTAGTTAGTTCAATCCCCACTGTGCATGTAGTCTTTTTAGTGATTAGAACACTGGATGTTAGTGCAACATCGTATCAAAATTACATGATGGGGTGGTGGCAGGAGTGTAGTAATTTAAACTATATGCTGGATTAAGAACTACATAGCTTGGAAAGGTCTTTTTCTTAAAGGAATAATTTGTATGTGACAGTTTTGCAAGTCTTACAGTTTTGCAATCTATTGCATTTCTGTTAATTTTTAAGAATTAACTGAAACGACCATGTGAGAAGAAACAACACTTCTCAATGCCATGCATTAAGGGCCTGTGGGCTGAAAACGTTCCATTGTAAAAACCTAAAGTGCTGAAGATCTCTTGCAGAAATAGATTTTGGAATAAATAAAGGCAGGAAGGGGATTATTCTATATAGCTTTTCCAATTGTTTGAGACACAACTTTTGGTGTCATTGGGCAGGTCGTTCAAGGTCGTTCAACAACTTCTTTGACATTTGCAATTACAACAACAGCAGTAAATTGGATGAGTGGTTATAAGAAAATGAAACAGGGAGAGATCACCAGGGCATGCCAGTCATGCTTTTATTGGTATTTCAGGCAATTTGTGAGAGACTCTCACATAGTTGTGTTGAACTTCTACAGAGGACTTGCTTTTCTGCAATTTTCCTGTGTGTATTTCCATGGGTCAGTTTTACTAAGATCGTAACAGCTTTCTTACTTATCCATGATTGATTAAGGAAACTATGATAACCTTTGCTAGTACATACTTTATTTAAATGCAGTTTTGGCTAGATGTGGTTTTTAATCCCTTGGAATGGTGTAATTTAATATATATATGACCTCTATGGTCTCACATTGACTCAATGTGCAGCTCACTCTCATATCATTACGAAAGATATTGATTTAGGGAAGATCTGAAAGAGGCATTTTAGGATCTTGCAAACTCTTCCCTGTTAAAGTCCTCACAGCATGATACCAATAGTTGCGGTAGAAAAGGAAATGTAGTTTCTAGTCAGGCTTCATGCTATAAAAGCTGGCCACCTGAGAGTCCAAGCCTTAGCTGAGGCTCTACTCTTTCTGGACAAAATGCTGGTAATAAATCCTGGAAAGCTCAGAACCATCACTCATTCTAAATTACTTTTTTTTTTAATCCAATTTTGAAAGCTGCAAGCAAAATAAACAGCACTTCTCCATTAAGGGGAAAAAAAAAAAAAAAAGTAGAGTTTAAATAACATCTGGGTTAAATTATGCCTTTTCCAGGAGTTTCCAGGAGTTAATTTTCTTGAAACATGCGTTTTTTAGAAACATGAAGAGCAGTAAGTCAGAACAGCATATAAAGCCTTCCCTGGGATCTGGAGTCTTAATACTGTTACATGACACATCATGTAACAGTATTCATCATCTAGTCATCATCTTGCAGGTGTTAATTTGAGTGATACACATGCAAATACCACCATCTGTACAATTCTTAGGGCTTCCAGTCTTCTCATATAGTTCTGTTCATGAGTTTACAGGTTTAAGAACTTGCTTTACCTCGTTATCATCTGTACAAGCCTTATACCTTTTTCCTCTATCCAACTTTCACCATCCTCCTCCTTTGCTTTAAACTTAGCAACTTCTTCCTTGTTATTTTTCTTAATGCACAAAGTGTCCAGCACTGTTCCTTTAAGACTTTGGCCATCCAGAAAACTATTAATGGAAACAGTTTGTACTTAAAAAGGTTTTCTAATTTTTATAAATATGTGAAAATATCTCTGTAACAGAAGAGAGCAATAAAATGCTTTAATGAGCCTGTTTGCTGGTTAATTGAGTTTGGTTGTTTCATGCCTTTAGGATAAAGGTCAGAAACTGATGAGGATTATGTTAGACCTTGAAAAACAAGGTTTAGAAGCAATGGAAGATATCCTTTCTCGTACAGAGATTCTGGATCCTGCTGAAGTAGTGGATCTTTTCTATGACTGTGTTGACACAGAACTAAAGTTCTTCAAATAAAGTAAGCAAACACTTCAATTCTTTAGATACTGACTTTTTGATACCAGTAAAATGTTGGATCCAATTCTGAATCTCCTTCTCTTTTACATTAAGCTAAGGGTGTTCAGAATTGGGTCCAAAGCCACCTTTCTACCTGCTCAAATTCTCCAAAGTCCCTTTTCCCTATGCTGCATTGCAGACAACTGTTTTTTCAATTTCACTCTTGCTTAGAATGGATTTTCAACAAATTTTATCTCATTTCAGCTACGGTGGCTATTGTTAGCCTTTTCACTGGAAGACTGCAATGTTCTTCAAGCCTTGAAAGAAAGTCTTCACACTTGTGAATTTGCAGGAAAAAACATTTCTAGAGGAAAAAATGTTACTTGCTATCTGTATCTGGTTAACAAATTGCTTTCCTTTGTTCAGTCTTGTGGTGTTTCTGTTTGTGTATGTATATAGTGAAAGGAGAAAGTCACTGACTGGTCCAATTACTGTGTGCATGCTGGCTAATTTAGTACAGAATGTTTAAACATGTATGTTGGGCAACCAATTAAAGCAAAGATTAACTTCATCAGGCTAACTTCCATATCATTTTTGTAAGCAATCTGGTTTTCCCACTGTTGCTCAGGACTAGGCTTGCAGCAAAGCTGACTTGCATTTTTTTCTTCTTACTAATTCATACAGAAAATGGTAGAGTTGGAATCCCAGTTTTGCAGGCGGGAAGGAGGGTAAGTCCTGGTTCTTGACCTTGTGCTGGCCTCAAATGGGCATATCTGATCACAGTAATCAGCACCTGATATAATGCCTGTACAAATAATCAGAATTAAGTCTCCCAGGTTAAGGTTTGCCTAAACAGTTCCTGGTAATCACTGTGGTGAGATACATGGCTGATGAATTCACTAAGTACCAGTGAGTTACTGGTGGACGTGGCAATCCAACTGGTTAGGCTTAGTAATGGCTGTCTCATGCTTTCTTAGAGTAAGTGCAGTTCTGCAGCATGCTTCACTTCCTCGACAGTCCTACAGGCAGACCTGCTTTTCACATATTTTCTTCTTGTGGAAGTGAGATAGGGCAAACACTTTGAGAATTAAACCAGTAAACACTATGTCTTATGAAGATGTTTGGGGTTTTGTTTAAACAGGAGGTACAGACAAGAAATTCATGTCTTTAATAAGTGGAAGTTAGCATACGGAGTTAAAATCCTTCACTGTTCAGGAAAGTGGATGGTGTAGACTCGCTGACTTCTGTATTGAGGAAGCAAAAGCTCCCTAGAAAGCAGCAACACCTCAACTTGAAACTGTAAGAATTGTGCATCAGGGAAATAGTAATTGTAATATTGGCATCCTACATTCTCAGGATTTTTAAAATGAAATTGTTCCGTTCAGACTCATTACTTTAGTATTACCTTATCTAACACATGGCAATTGGATAAGAAAACACTGGGCCTTTTCACTTACAGAAAACAGGCATGAAGATCTTTTAAGTCCTACCTAGTCATCTCCTGTTCACAATGCACTCCTCCCATGATCTCTATTATAGGACCAGCCCCTGTGCCTAGGTATTCTGAAAGTGGAGATAAGGGAAGGAGAAAATCGCAAGTAAACCCTGAAACTTCACTGCTCACTACCAGAGCCAGGATAGGGACTGAGGCCAAGGAGCACACTTAATTTCAGGGTTTTATTTTGCTGGATGAAGCCCTGTGAAAGAGAAGTGTGCTTTTGCCAATTTCCCATAACTGAAGTAAATGGATTTCCAATGGAATCACTTTTGGAATTAAAGGGTACTTTGAATGAAAAAACTCCAAATCAGAGTACACATAACACACACCATGGTGAATTTTAAAGCTGCTTCTACTTCTCTGAGCTGTTGCATCCAGCTGTTGCTGGATATTTGTAAACAAGACAACAGGGATAAAATGATTGCCCCAGTCAGAGGGCCAAAATTAGGATATTTTGCACAGCTATTTTGCACAACTTGGATTTTTAACCTTTGAGAGTTGGGAGAGAGACAAGATGAAAGGTGTTCCTGCTAAAAACATATCTTATTTGCCTGTTTTTTAAGAGAGGAAAAACCCCAACATTTACCAATATGTCTTGGGAGTTTATGTCCTTATTTGGAATGCTTATATGACAGAACTAATAAATTGTTTTGAGCACCAAGATCCAGGTAGTAATTTTCTAACACTATGTGGTTTTTTTTCCCAGTTGTTTTTTCCAGTTGTGTAGTACATTTAAAAAGAAACCAAAAAACCCTCCTACAGAAATGGGGTTGGGTGTTATCACTAGAAACCAGAGCAACCCCATTTCCAGTGGTCTTGAGCACAGCTGTGGCCCAGTGGGACCTGTGGGACCAACTGCTGGGGGGTGACAGCCAGTGTGACTCTCTGTATCTCCAGGTAATAGCAACTCCAGAAGCTTCAATGGATCCTAAATGACACATATATGGAAATAACATTTCACTAATGCTTGCAAATATGCAAAATTATTTCTCATTTAAACCCTGAAGATGTTGTTTGCTTCTAAAATACCTGAAGCATAATAAAAATGGAGTAAAATTTTTTTCTCCTTTAAATATCTTCTGACAGATAGTTTAGCATTAAATAGTTTTAAAATCCTTATGAAGTTACTTATTATGGAGCAGTACACAAGTTTCAGAACAAATGAGAACCAACAATACTTCACCTTTAATAGTACTATAACAAAATAGTTTTTAAAGCAGTATTAAACTTTTCCAGTTGTTTGAGAAGCAATGTATATGCAGACCCCTTCTTATTGTATTCATGCATATTTATCTAGTAAATACAATAATGACAGTGACGGTATTAGTCAAAGAATCACCAATTTTTTTTCTTTTCACATGATGTACAGCAAGGTATAATAGACTAGAAAAAGACTAATGCTGCTTTCTTAGAGTCCTTTTTAGAGGTGAAATGCTTCTTAGGCTTACACCATCTCATGCCATGAACTTGCATGTATGTGGAAATGGAGTTACAGCATAACTGAGCTGCTATAAGAACTAAGAGAAAAGCAGAGATATATAAAGAAGCAGTTACCTGTTTTTCCAAATAGTTTTGTTCAAAGGCAACACCATGGGGAAAGATCACCTGTGATGTATTGCATTATTAAAGCTGTAACTGAGGGTAATTGATGGCAATTAAATAAATTATTGCCATAACTGTAAATAGCCTGGCTGTTAGCACCAGACTCACTTTGGAACAGCACTGTCCTTTCTCAAGCTGATGAATCATGGAATCATTTAGGTTGGAAAAGAACTTTGAGATCATCGAGTCCAGCTATTAACCCAGCACTACCAAGTCCACCACTGAACCATGTCCTGTTAAATACCTCCACCTATTTAAATGGTGACTCCACCACTTCCCCCAGGCAGCCTGTTCCAATGCCAGACCACCCTTTCTTCTGATATCCAGTCTAAACCTCCCACGGCACAGCTTGACTCTGGCTTGTTACTTGGGAGATGTGACTGACCACCCCACATCACTACAGCCTCCTTTCAGGTTATAAAGAGCAATAAGGTCTTCCCTCAGCCTTCTCAACCCAGGATGCCATTGGCCTTCTTGGCCACCTGGGCACAATGCTGGCTCATGTTCAGCCAGCTGTCAACCAGCACCCACCAGTCCTTTTGTGCCAGGTAGCTTTCCAGCCACACTGCCCCAGTTCTGTAGCACTGCATGGGCTTGTTGTGGCCCAGGTGTAAGAACCCAGAAAAGCTGCAAAAAGGGCGGAGTGGTTGAGGTTAGAAAGCATTGCTGGAGATTATCTGGTCCAACCCCCTTGCTCTAACGGGTCACCCACTGCCAGTTGCCTAGGACCAAGTCCAGATGGCTTTTGAGTATCTTTAAGGAATGGGACTACAGTGTCACTGGCTAACCTGTACCAGTGCTCAGTCACCCCTCACAGTCAAAATGTGTTTCCTCATTTTCAGACAAAACCTCCTCTATTGCAGTCAATGCCCATTCCCTCTGGTCTTGTCACTGGACTTCACTGAAAAGAGTCTGACTCCATCTCTATACCCTTCCTTTGGATATCTATACCCATTGAAGAGATCCCCACTGAGCCTTCTTTTTTCTAGGTTGAACAGCCCCAGCTTTCTCACCCTCTCCTCATAGGAGAGATGTTCCAGTCCGTTCATCACCTTTGTGGCCCTCTGTATGACTCTCTGCAGCATGGCCATGTCTCCCTTGTACCGGAGAACCCAGAAGTTGGACACAGCACTCCAGGTGTGGCCTCACCAATGCTGAGCAAAGGGAAAGGATCACCTCCCTTGACCTGGCACCACTTCTCCTAATGCAATGAAATATACAAGAATAAGGGTAATTCTTGTGAGAAATAGACATCTTAGGACCAGATCTGAACATTTGTGATCCAAAGACTTTACCCCAGGCTCAATATTAAAAGCAGAAGTTCAGGTCTTGTCTACTGCTAGGTTGTTAGATTTCCCAACCAACTCTGTTCAAGACAACCACTTTGGGCACTGCTTGTTCCACGTGGTGTGTTTCAGACAATGAATCCTCACTGCTGGTGAACAACAGTAGTTCTAATTGCCTGTTTAAAATGTAGGTTTTGGACCTTTCATCCAAAAGCCTCATAATTGCTGGGTAAAGGCAATCTGTCACAAAAATGGTAAATGTCCACTTTGCCAGCAGGAAAAGACAGGACACATGCCTGTACATACATACCATACATACATCACGGCAGGTGTATCCACACCCCTTTTTTTCTTTTTTTTTGCTTACAATATAGCAACTTTCTTTTTCTCTATTTTGGAGAAGTTCTGTCATCTTTGTCAAGTCCATGACCACCCTACCCAGCTGGGCTTCTTCAGACACTATCCTATAAGGATCTGTAATCAGTAGGAGATAGGCTAAACAGCAGCCAGAGCTCCTTGTCATCTCCTCTTCATGCTTGATGAGAGAAGGATTGTAGGCCCGTCTCTTCATGAAAGTGACATCCTGCTGCAATCTGAGGATAGGCAGAATAGAAGTGAAGAAACATAAAAACAGACTAAAGATAATACATTAGTTTGACAGTTCACTGAAAAAATGTCTGAATAATAACCAGAGAACTTCCAAAATACTTAAAAATTGTGATGGAAGGGGAAAAAAGAACTACAGGCATGTAATGCAAAACATTCTGAGGTAACATTGTCATCATGATAAGAATGAGCATTGTTTCAACACTATAAAGAATTTAAATTTTACACTTCACTTTAAAAATATCCACTTATATACAATAATTTAAAAGCCTGTACTAACATTCCTGTAGTATGTAGGCCACTTCAAAAGGTATCATTTACATAATTTTTCCAGTTTATAGAAATGTTTACATTGCAGTACTTGCGACTCAAATACAATATCACTGCAACAGGGACCTCTTCTGTTTTATACATATCTTGATGTTCTTTTTTTAATACTAATCCAGATAGTATCAGTAGAGTCTTCTCATCTCACATGTGTTCTTAATGGAGGATTTTTAGAGGGATCTGTAAATAGATAGGAGATATTTAATCAGATGAGATAAGATACAATTTTTTTTTGATAGGTATTTTAGATGCAGTTATACATCAGGATGCTGCACTTATCTGCTACCTCTGATTAAGATACATTTACATACAGACACAAACATATTGCTCATGCTCTGTAGCCCTTCAGTAAAAAGTCTTTGATCAGATCATACAGCAGAGAATTTAGACTGAATGAGGTTGCTAAGTCATGCAAAGTGCCTTAGCATAGAGACAAACAAAAAGGTTAATTCAGTTGGAGATAAATAGCTGATCTAATAATAAAGGAGACTGGGTTTTATAAAAAGCAAAATATGGGCATGATATCTTTTGGCACTTTCAGCTACCCATTTTCAAAGCTGGATAAGTGAACTTCTTTTCTTACAACAGTGACCTGGTGCCATGTTGCTAGCTTACAGGGGGAGAAGAAAAAAGGAAGGTTCAGCTATTTATCACTTTCCTGACAAGTTTCATGTACTGAGTCCCTTTGTTACTCAGGTGTGTAGAACACCGTGCATAGGATTTAAGTCAAAACACGTGATCAAAGACATGGATCAAGTCACTTTCTTTTTGTGATTTCACAAGGTAATGAAAAAAACCCCAACTCAGTAACTGGCCAAGTCTGTTTTACAACATCACTGCTTTTAACATCAAGGGCTTTGCAAATTCAGCAATGTAAAAGACACAGGCTGGGTGTCCAGCCACATAATTTTATTTTTAGCTACTAAGTCTTTAAAGTAATTAATTAAGTGCTTTTCACTGTATCTTTGGCCCCTGTTGCCACTGTACCAAATCCCATTCCTCTCTGCACCTATGCTAGCAGCCCAGTTAAGTTAATGTTAGTTCTGTTCTTTATTTCCCATCCCTATTTTGAATCCTCTTGATAATTGTCAGATCTTTTCATGTTTACACACTTACCTCTAGCTATCTTGCTGGGATATATTTTCTGAAATGGCTTGAATTCATCAGGTGGAGGGAAATCTTCCACAGAATGGAAAGTAAATTTAGATTCAAAGTCATCTGGGAAGTTTTAGGGAAATAAACATTAGTTGCTGTTAGAGGGAAACTTAAAAAAACCCCAACCAAACAAAAAAACAATGTTGCCACAAGTACTTTCAATTAAAAATGCTGACTTGTTTTCCCCTGGAATTGATAGTGGCTCATTCCGTGTAAACCATCCCGATGAGTACTTCTGTGAGCCATCCAAGTTTTCTGCCTTAATTGCAATCACTGCCTGCTACTAAAACTGAAGTTGAGCTTCTGGCTGCTGTTCCAGTTTTCTGCATTGATGGTATTGTGGTAACAGAGGTATTCCTCAGTGGTTTTCAAGCCATTTAACTATAAATAAGAATGAATGGCCAATTCATCAGACCACAAAAATAATTCTTAGTGGTCTTTGATCTGTAAGATTGAAGCTACTAAGTGTCCATGACCTGGTTCTAAGAAGAGCACACTACAGGAACTTTTCATATTCTTAAATAATTTTGCATGCTTTTCTACTGACTGATTCAACCCTTTGTGAAAAAGCCTTGATTTTCTAGCATTGTATAAGGTTGTACAAAAATGTCTCTATTATAAGATCCTGTTATTGCTATGAGAAAGTCTCAAGTGAGCTTTTGAAGTCTGATACACACACACTTTTGTACTAAAATTATTAACTAAGGCTAAGAGATCTAATTTAGATGATATTACCAGTGATGTGCATATTTCCATTTTTGAGTTGTGGGTAGGGATCATGAGCTGTAGCCCAGGCTGAGACTCCAGACTTGCTCGTAAGTTCAGTTGTTGGGGATCTTGCTGGTGGCTGTGGAGGTGTGACCAGCTTCCCAGCCCCAGTTCCTTAAAAAGAAGCAGGAGACCAGGACACAAACATTATCATGACTTAAACCCGACCGTAAACTTTGCACAAAAGTTGAGGGAGTGTAGAAGGAATGCAATATTTGGGGCAAACATACCCATCTTCATAGCTGCTGTTTGTCAAGCCTGACAAACAGTATTAAATTTAAGTCAATATTGGAGTTGACTCGGGCTTTCCATTTCTAGTCATAGGGAAAGCGTGACATTCTGAAGTTTGGTTTTGTCTCAGTCTGGAAGGAAAGACTATCCTTGCACTTTCATAAGAACAAGAAGTTTCATTAAGGAAATAAAAAAAAAAACAACCAAACTAGAGGGCATCTCTGAAAGAAAGTAATTTCCTGACACTTTGGCAGCTATGCAGTGGAATTACCATTAGGCTTGTGCATTTCACTGAGGAGTTACAAGGGCCATCGAAGTTTACATCAAGGCAGACCTCCCACAAAAAGTGTTTAAGAGGGAGGGACCCCAAGGCCTCCAAATTAGCAGCCTCTCAAAACTGTTTCTCCTTCTTGATAGGGAATGGAAATGCAGGATAATTTTATGGAAACTGCAAAAGTTGAACCAGCATGGGAAACAGGTGTCTTGAAAAAGTTACAGTTCATCAGACAGTTCTGAGCAGCATTAATCACCATCATGAAGCACCTGATCTGCTGTACTTACACGGCCTTTCCCATGGCTCTCAATGGAACCAGTAATCTTTCTCCTGACATGTGGCTGCTAAAACACAGGGTACAGAACATTCTCTTCAGATGTTCCTTATTAAGTAGCTATCTCCATTTCTCAAACCCACACAGATCTAGGCTCATCTTTTTTATCATCTTCATTACATCAGAAAAATGCAATGAAAGTTCCTTCTACCATCCACTCAAGGAAACACTGGCTAACACCCCAGTTCCCGAGTAGCCAGAGAAACCCTTGGCACTTCCACCTTGGTCCTGGGAGGCACTGGCTGCTCCTCTTTGCTGAACAGCAGAGGGCTGCATCCAGATTTGCTTTAGCTCATCTATGCATGTCGCTGCCCCATGTTTGTTTCATTACCTCCTGTAACACTTCCCAGCCATTGCTGATATTGCTCCTGCACGGGTACAGCTGTAGAGGGATAAGCTGGCATGTGAGCAGCCACTGTCCTGGTGTGTGTACCCGTGGTGTGCACTCTGCTGCCCTACCTGAGCCTGTCAGGATACCACTCATTGTGCTGCTGGAGACACACCAATGCTAACACGAAAGTGAGAAGCAGCTCAGTGATCCTAAAACTTTGTGTCCATTGATCAGTATGTTGCTTCCAAGAGTCACAGATTAAACTATAAGGCATGTGTGCCCTGTGCTAAGAACAGCCTGACATCTCGAAAAGTGCGATATTCTGGGTGTTCGTCACATGCCGTACAACCTACAGGTATCCCTTCCACGCAGGTGCTCTTCGCTCCCACCCCTCCGAGCCCTCCAGTCACCAGTGCAATAGAACCATTTGGGCTGGAAGGGGACCTTGAAGAACTAGATTGTCTTCAAGGTCCCCTTCCAACGCAAACCATTCTATGATTCTGTGATTTCTCCCGGTTTTGCCAAAGGGAGCAAAAAGCCTCTCTCCTTCCGACGTGCTGCTCTCTCTCACCTGCACCTCGGCCGGGTCTCTTCTTCCTGGTCTCCGCCACGGCCGCGGGCTGAGCCTGGCCGGGGGTGGGTGGCAGCGGCAGCGACTGGATGCTGCTCGGCTTGTGGAACTGTGACAGCAAGTGGGGAGACTTGGGGGGCAGCGGAGGGGGCACGTCAGCACCGCTAAAGGCTGGGGAGGGGGGAAAGGA
>JAWWEW010000078.1:34445684-34514085 GCA_035583185.1 Anabacerthia variegaticeps | reverse complement strand
GGGAGGAGGGAAAGTGAGGGAAGGTTTGCTGGAAGCGGGGGGCGGCGGAGGGGGGGCGGGCAGGCTGGGCCGGCCGGGGCTGGGTCCCGCTCCGGCTCGGGAGGTGCTGGGAGGCTCCGGTGGTGCCGCTGCCCTCGGACCTTCGGCTGGGTGCGAGGGGGGACCGCTCGGCTTTGCGGCGCTGCTGTTCGGGGGCGCGCAGGGCTTGGGGGCGGCCGCTCGGACTCCCGAAGGCTGCCCGGGCCTCCCTGCTGAAAACCAGATGTCACACGTTTTACTCCAGGACTGCATTCTCACTCATCAGACAAAACAGCGCAAAGACCAAGCTCTTCATCTTCCCCTCCCCAGCGGATACCCTGAGGGATTAAACTAATTCTCCCAAAGCATCTCATATCCAACAGGCTGCTTATGGTGTAATGAGGCTTAGGAGGTGACGTACTCCAATGGGCGCCAAGGATGCTGCTTAGTTATATGATGAACTTCTGAGAGACCCTGCTCCCCTCCCTGTTCCTCAGTGCCTACAAAATGAAACAGTTTAAGGAGGAGGTGCTTCTCTGCAGAGATCTGGGGTCCTTTACACAGGCCTCATCTGCCTAGTACATCAAGAGCCCTAGTGAAAAGGCAGTTTGACACACATCTAATTGCATCCTTGAAGTTAAGTACTTGCTTAGGATTAAAGAATTCACACAAACCTTACATAAATCTCAACCCCATGGATAAAAGCCAAGATCCTAAAAACAATGCCTCAAAGGCTTTTCAGAAGGCACAGGTTCAAATATTTCCTTTTCAACAGCAAATGCCCAAAGACTGTTGACTCTACAAAATGTATTTTCCGGAGTAAATGTCAAGGATTTATCACAAAGCAAGATGTCAAAAAAGGCATCTCATTCTATACGCACATGATCTGATAGGCATGGCCTAAGAACAACTCCAAGTAGCTGCTGCAGCTGAAGCTCTGTGAGGAAGGCCTATCACATGCAGTGCTGTACACCTCGGGCTTGCCTTCCAAGAGAGAAAACCCTGCAGGTAGAACCAAGGTCTGTCTTTCCCTGCAAAAGCCTACTTTGCTCTGTGCTGCCTGAGCAGGCACCAGCTGCTCAACAGTGCCAGAGGTCATTGCTGTGACTCTAAAAGACCCCAGTTGATGCTGGCACCTTTCCAGTGGTGGTTATGCTCCCACAGGTGCCTTCCTACTGTCATTGTGAAGCAACAAAAACCTCTTTCAGGTCAGTAAATTACCTTGCTGGATCAAAGCTGTACTTTATAAAATCCAGAGGGCAAAATTCTTATACAGGAATCTTTAAAGTAACACCCAAGACTATAATACTGTAGAAATATACACTGATGGAGGGAAGGAAATATGACTTTGCCATTTGTGCTGAAACTGATAAGCTCAGATTTCAATACTCCATTCAAGGCATAATTAAAAGTTTTCATTAAAATAATGTAAAAAGCTCAGTATGGAGATAGCTTTTCATTTACATTTTAACAAATAAGACACCTGAGATCTGGAAAGATGGCTTCAAGCACCTTACTAATTGAGCCCTCCATGGTCACATGATGAACAAGATTCAGAAAAAAAACCCCAAGAAAAATCCATCACTAAAGTTAACTCCAAAGTGCTTTTATCACAAATCATTGCTCTCCTCAGCTATGTTTTCATATGTTTTTGCTCTTACCTGTCATGTCCCTCTGGCCTGCTGGTCTGAGAACAGGAAAGCCACCAGCAAATAAACCTCCCAGAGGCTGCTGAGAGCTGCCTTTATTAACAGCTGAATTAACTCCATCTCTGTTAGCTCCTTTGGGTTCTGTTAAAAAGAGCCAAAAAACAAGGTATATCAGAAGACCATTTTATCATTGCCCCAGGACTGCTAAGGTTTGGCACCAACAAACAGCCAAGGCCAGACTTTTCCCTCCATTGTTACTACAGTGACTGCCATCACTCTCTGACCTGTACCTTGGAGCATAGCACCCTCTGGTGCTCTTTCATCTCACATTAATCATGACACCAAGAAGAAGTTGTTATGTTAGGCCTAACATTAAATTTATGTTTCCAGAATTTTTTGGCACTTTTTGTTCTTTTAATACAGTAAAGAACAATTTTTCTGCTGGAGCCAACAATCTCAATTATTTTATTGAGAAACTCTCAAAAATTTAATCTTTTTTTAATATTTTTTTTTGGACAAGGAATGCCTGTTAAGGTGATATCCAGTTATAGACTTATCATGAAATGTTAATAGTTACTGATCTTAGAGCAGGATGCAATCTTATAAAGCTCTCTGCACCCTAAAGCCATATGAAGATGCAGACCTTTGCTGAGCTTCAAACCTGCCCTTCAGTTTGAAACTGTCCAGCTGACCTCCACCCACACCTGGGGCTTCAGCGAAGCTCCCCCAGGCCTTACTGAGAGCACATACTTACTTTCAATCTGTGGTGCACTGCGGTCATTGATCTGAGTCACTTTCCTTAAGCGAGTTCCCTGCTGGATATCAGCCAGCAGCGCGCTTCGTGCTTTCTGGTCTTCCTTTCGCAATTTTGGTATTTCTGAACTTGCCTGTTGACAGGAAGAACATTAGATGGAAGGTACAGACAAAAACTTGTAGATGCTTAGAAAGGATACAGAGGTAAACATGGAATAGAAGATTTAAAATAAACCATCCTTGGCAACTGAAACTTCAAAGCCTTCAGGCTGAATCAACAAGGGCAGCATTCCGCTGTGCAGGAGACAGGAAAGCTGAAAGTTTAAATATAACAAATCTAATACTAGCTGGTCTAATAGTGTGAAAATTAGGGGGCATGCTTAAATGAAATGTGACCTCTTACTTGGCCATTTTTGGCCTCTCTTCCACAACTCCAGCTCTGTCTACATCTCTAAGCTCTTTTCATGCTATTTACAATGCTTTACAACAGAGATTTTATACGCCACATTAGAATAAATGTGTTTTATCCACTTTGCCTTAGGAGAAAAGACAGATAAATGCATAATGCATTTATATTTGAATACGATCATTAATTAACTTAGACTATCTCTCTGTATTGGAGATTCACACCAGCTTAAGTAGACTGCCTTTAGAACAATATAGTTATAACTATAGTTGTAACCTTTCTGCTCTAACCAAGGTGAACAAACATAAAGTCAAATTGCAGTTTAAAGTT
The DNA here is from genome assembly GCA_035583185.1 of Anabacerthia variegaticeps. Lineage (NCBI taxonomy): Eukaryota > Metazoa > Chordata > Aves > Passeriformes > Furnariidae > Anabacerthia > Anabacerthia variegaticeps. The sequence continues at coordinate 34,510,929 of JAWWEW010000078.1, read as the reverse complement.
TTGTAATAAACCCAAAAATTTATTTTTATTCTTATTTCATCTTGTTAGTAATAAAATAAAATATCAGATCTTTAAAAAATTTGAACGTTTCACCTTCTTGAAACAGATATTAACCATCAAAACTGCTATTTCTGAACCTATTGTGCCTGACAGAGTGGTCTAGCGGAGGGGAATCTTCACCTCAGACAAGCGATGTGCTGCTTGCTTTCAAAATTCCCAAAGGTTAGCTAACTTCCTAAAGAGAACAAATACCAGAAATGTTTCTGTCGCCCTTAATTTTAGGATCATAGTCATAATAAAGCAGAAAAATACTGTCACACTTTAAAACAAACAAACAAACAAACAGCCGGCTCTCTAATGGCACTCTGGAAGCAAGCCAGAAATTTAAAAACACTTAACCAGCTGCGGAATTAATGAAGTGTCCAACCTGCTAATCCAAAATGAAGTATTCTGTTGGTACGATATTATTCGTGGTTATTTCTGTACTTCCTAAAACGACCTGCAAACCCAAGCAGAAATTGCGTCGCCCCGCTAGATGGAGCTCCAGGCCATCGCTAACGCCGCTGCATTCCCGAGCCGTGATGTAAAAATTCGGAATTACAACCTGACTGATAAGCAACCATCTGCTATTTTAAAATATTAGGAAAACCCCCACTCTGTTACATAGCTTCCTCATTTGAAACAACGCTGCCTGTCCTTGTACTTTCAGGACAGCGAGTCCTACTGCCCATTAAGACACCCCAAAAGAGCAGTCCGCATCAGCAGCATTAGACCATGTAGCAGCCAGAAACCATTTCCACTCTCATTCTCTGGAAGCTGACAATACTTACTGTGAAAAATGGAAATACCATAACTGGAACAAGGGTGATTCCCTTCCTCACAAAGGCTCTTTATCAGTTTCTTCAACTTCACACCTCTCTACTCCCACTAATGACTTTGCTGTAGCAGGACAAGCAGGATCTAGAGGGATCTGCACAAGACCTATGTTTAAAATTAGATCCAGCAGCTGTCTTTTCGTTTCTGGGTTCAAGTGTCCATATATTATGCCAGCTGTCCACTTCACTTCCCTGATCCACTTCTCTGAGCAGATAGGCTGTTAGAATATAGTCTTGATATATCCAAATTGTTACTAGGCTAAAATAGCCTGCTTGTGGCAACTTATATTTGCAAGTGATCCATGACTTAGTATCAATTTAACATGGCTAAAACATTAATTTGTAGCATAAAAAAAGCAGGAATACTATTCTGCTGGTCTGTAATGCAGCGTAACAAGCTACTTTTCTCTTACAATAGATCCCCTTACTCCAAGGATACCTCCGTCCCATGCCTCAGCTGTTTCTTTTTCCTCTCCGTGTATGTAAGTGATACAATCTTTCATGCCCAGCCTGGTGGACTCGGGTGATTGATTAGCTGCTGAGTAGCTCGATACGGATTCTCTTTTTCCATTACAAAGTCAAGATGGCCTGGGGTGTAGCGTTGCCTGGTTGCACTGCGATCAGAGCTCCTTTGGATTTCCTGTTTGCTGCCTGCACTCCCAAAGCCAGTGACCATCCCTGTCAAGAACTGTTTCACCAGGTATCTCACCCATTTTCCTACTGGTGTCCTGTGTTTATAAATTTCTTGTTTTACCTCAATGCCCTTTGATACACAATCAGAAAGGACCCTTGCTTCCTTTGATGAAGAAATTAATCAGGGATTCACTCATGCTGTGCTTGCAATCCACAGCACAAGAACAGATAAAATAAAAGTGTAAATTCTGCATCAAGAGAAAAACAGAAAGAACCACTCTTATGGCTATCAAATCTTCAGTCCCGATCATATGCAATAGAAGTGTTTCAGCAGGAAGACAAATATATTTTGAGTCACAGAGGAAAAACAGCTGCAAGACAAAAGATGTAATTCTAAGGCTACTTTCTACTTCACCATCTGCAGGGCAGCCTCATTTATTTATACAAAGAGAAACATCTCAGTATTTCAATGAAAATCAGAAGGGAAGTGGAGAAGAATGTGAAGATCATTTGTTTTATCAGATGCCAGAGCTGCCTCAGGTAACACAGAGTGAAATTAAATTCCATACTTTATTTACAGGAATTGGTAAGGGAACGGTGGGTTCTCATTACCTTAGCAACCACTAGGTAATTCTGCTGCTATTTCAGACATAAAGAACGTCACGTTCAATACGTACTTAGAAACAGAATGGAACAAACCACACATGTGAATAGCCTGCACATGAGAACTACTTCCTTTTCGTCTCACCACTATGTTTTGTCTTCAGTGTCCTAAATTACTCAGCTATGCCAGTCAGTAAAGTATAGATAGGGTCAATGCTTGGGCTATCTGTCGGGTCTCCAAAGTACCTGCAAACAGGAAAACACCATCAAATCACAGTATTTAGGGTGATGCTTCAGAGCATAAATCCCAATGATTTTTCCATCATTTCAATGATGGAAACAAACATTTCAAAATTTGGAGCTGATAACTTAGACTGGCAGGAAAATGAATGAGGACAGCATGATTATACAGAAATATCCAAATCACTGTATCTTGGGGCCATTTGAAAAGAAAAACAAACCAAAACATGCTCCCCCACTGCTGGGACAGGGCAGGTGGGGTGGGTGGGGAAGAAAGAAATTATAAAAGATGTACAATAACACAATATAAAAATGTCAAATGTAAAACTGAAAATGACTGGGTGACAAGTTTTACCTATAACTCTGAAATTAAAGTCTGCATACTGAGTGCCACAAGTCTGGCAGGGGACTCCAGAAACGAGCCTGCATGAACAAGTGTGGCAAGAAGGGATAGTACGCTCCTCCAATAGATCTCATCCTGTCAGAAAAAGCAATGTGAGCAAAAATGGAATTACAAGATCAGTCCTGGTCTCCAGATCTTTAAAACTACATTGTGAAAGCCTGGAGATGCACAAGAAAGAGTTAAAGTGGTATTCAAAACCCTGGAGGCAACAGCTCAGATTTTAGCAGCTCAACCTTGTTATCCCCAGTCTATCTTTGGGGTCTGTCTGAGGGGTGGTCTCCCTGCACAACACAAACTGTACAGGGAAATGGTAGTGAGGTCTCAGGCAGCAGAGACAGGTATTTGGTGAATTGATGTAAGATGCAACCAGACAAGCTGCAGATGGCAGCAGAGTATTGATCTCCCGGTTTTCAGATCAAGGCTCTACCCTATCTGGCAGAAGTGCTTTTTGTGAAGCACAAGTCGCTGGGCCCTGTACAGGTATTGCTGACATGCAATACCCTGCAGTGGGAGGGTGAGGGGACTGTCACAGCCAGTGGTTTGTAACAGCTTCTTCCACTTAGGAGTTCTGTGAAAGTGGATCATTTTGCTTAGGAGAACAATTCTGTATTTTTACACTGTATATATATGGACCACTCAAGGTTTGGTGCTGAATAATCACAATCTTAACACCCTAAATAGGGTTGTATCAGACAAATTAAGAACTGAGACACTTTTTTAAGGAAAATTGACTGAAATCCATGGCAAAGAGCTCCATTTCTGGGTACACTCTGCTGTGATACTTGCATCACCTTTGGAATGTTACTTTACATCTTGCAAGACAGATGGGAACATTGACCTACCCTCTGGGCTCCTACAATACTTAAAATATTTAAGAGGCGTACGTGTTCAGATATTAAAATGCTTTAAATGCAGGAGGCACCAGCCATTTGAAAAAGTTTATAGTAGTACTAATTATTATCTTCACATTTTAAGGAGTACCCCTGCACATACAAAAGAGGAAATCCTCTGGACTCTGGGCAGATAGTTCAGCTCCCAGTGGATACATACACTGTCCCATAAATGGGTTATATTTACTCCAATTTTTAAATGTTCCCTTTAATGTATTTGTAAAATACTTTGGGGCAGTGTAGGTCTTCATAAACATGACAGCTGCAGCAAAAATCTATCTCTAGCCTTCTGGACAATTCAATAGCCAACCAGGCATAGGCCTTTGTTTCACAATAAACCCATAAGCTGATGGAAGAAGAGGACCCAGTACTCCATCTCTAACATAGGAGGAACCTTAGATAAGATAAAGTAAAGCATAATTCCATCCAAAGGCACTACATAAGCTTATAGTCTTTTATTCAGAGAACTTAATAGTACTAAGTATTTATACTGCTAACATGTAATGAATTGTATCGTCACAGTACTCTTCCTTTCCTGGTCACATTTTATAGAAAACACTGGAAACATCTATGAAGAAAACTTATTTATTTATTTGTACTAGATGAGAAAAAAAAAGTCAAAATACATGTATCCCTAACTATTTGGTGAGACATATAAGGATAAAAAAAAAAAAAATCTATCAATTTGACATCAGTATTTTATTATGGGCAGAAAGAGAGCTCTCTCTTTTGCTGACAGTTTAATTGTTTTATGAATCTGGTGGCAATCACCCTTCCTCCCTTATGTTACCAATTTTTCTCCCCTAGGCAACAAGAAGAACAAAAAGGATTCAATGCAGAGATCAAGCACAGATACTAATAGAAGGCATAAGCAGCATATATTTTAGTAAAAGAAGAGTTTGAGGACACCTCTTAACAAACCCTTGCTTTCTTTGTTTTTCCCTGCCATCCTCAGCCAACCTTGCACAGACATGGGCTGAGCTAAGTGATTTCACCAATAAATCATGCAACACCTCAGGTTTGGCTTTTAAGGAAGGGAAAGACAGTGCAGGGAGATAAAGGACAAGCAGAAAGCTCTAGGATAAGGAATACTTGATCACAGAAACACATATTCATGAAAGCAAGAGTTCCTGGGCCAATTATGGCCTTCACTGGCATCCAACCTGACATAATTCAGAGACCCAACTTAAACTAAGAAATGCAAAAGAAAAAATCTGCAAACATGGCAATGAAAAAGGAAAACCAACATGTAAAACAGCAGGTAGGGCAAAACCAGCATTAGCTGCACAGACAATGCAGTAATGTGATAGTACTAAGTCTGGCCAAAGAAACTGCATCCATAGTGAGGCAGAATTAAAATATCTAAACCTTAAATCAGGGACGTACAAAGCACCGAGGAAGAGCTTGGGCCACTAGAAATATAACAAAATCCCCCAAATATTGTTCCTGTATTAACAATAACTGGAATTCTGCTGTAGACAAATATAGATTTTTCAGGAAGGCGGACAAAAGAGTTGAAGCTAGCTGTGTAATATTATGTATATCATGTCAAAGAGGGATGAGAATACTGAAAGGAAAGCACAGCTTGTTTCGAGTGGGTAAATCATCTGAGGAAAGATGATGAGTGTTCTCACTGCCCATATGGCACCACAAGACTCTCCAAGTAGGAAAGTATGAAGGGAGAGATGATGACTGGGTCCCCATCCAGCCATAAAGCTCCTGCTCCTTTGAAGGAAAGCCAGGCATAGGGTTGGTGCTCACAACAGTCTTGAAGGGCACAGACTTTTGAGTAAGGGGCCTTGAGGGGCAACAATCTGCTAAAATACTCTTCTGGGAACACTGATGGTGCAAAAGAGTGGACTAAGAACAGGGGAGACCTGCTTTTGATCAACTTACTCCCTAACTTCCTTCCACTTAACCACAAGCTGCTGAACACAAGTGTTCCATAAGGAGATCCCTGTAGCCATCAGGACTAATGTATTTAAATGAATTCAGCTTTTAAAAGACTTCATCCTTCTCAAAACCTAAACTGACAGAAACAAAATAATACTGACAGTAAGGTTCTAGAACATTCTAACAAACTACAGTGTCATAGCTTTTTATCAAAAGAATTATGTTGTTTTGGAACAATGTAAAATGTGGAAGCTGACCAGCATGTCTTCCTTGACATAACACAGGATTATAAAAGTCACCTATGCATTTGTAGCTCAACATGAAATCTGAAACCCTAGAGGAACTTGTTTTTCCAAGATCAATCCCCTATTAGTAGTTTAGGATTATGCCAAGAATTCATGATTTTATATTTGCAGCAGAAGCAGTTTGCCCAGCAGGCAAGAGCATTGCTTTCACAAAGAATTCTCAAACCAGCAGCTAAAGCCTCCACCAGGAATGTGCCAAAAAAACAATAGCAATAAAAGGAAGGAGCTCATTAAAATATTAAAACAAACCCAGTTTTCAGCACATTGCAAACAGGAATACCATAGAGAAAAACATTGCCATCCTTCTTGCATTTATGTTATGTATGTATCAGGTGTGGTTTCATTCATCCACTGTCAAATGCAAAACAAAATAATCAAAACAATCCCCTCCTTCCAGCTTAAGGAAAAATCCAACAAAACTCAACAACAAAGCAGATGACTTCTTTTATTTTAAATATTTTAAACTGTTTGTTTCTAAAGAAGCTTGTGAGATCTGGTACATGTAAGTTTTGGTTCTATTCACAATAGATCCCAACCTTTGATTTAAAGGTCTTTAATTATGGGAAACCTCGCCATGGTGAAAGACTCCACCTGCACCGTCAATCTCAAGATCAGAGACACTTCTTGTATTTCTGATGCATAGTATAGGATGAAACTAATTAATTCTTAGCACTTGGTCTACCTGGTTAAACATGGCAATGTCTCAGTCTCCTAGCAAGCTGAGTTTCAAATGCTTCCCAAGCAAGGGGTCACTCTCCAGTCAGCTTTTCTGAGGGAATCCACACAAGGGGACCTGCCAAATAGCTTCCTGGCAACTAATGAAATCATTGTTTCAAGAGAATGACAGGAGTAGCATTTGACAATTCCATCTACACCCAGCTCAATACTGATTAACCATGATCTCGGTCTCCATCGCTTAAAGTTCTGCAATCTGAACCTGCCGGGTTGAAAAGGTCACCGAGCAATGTGTGTACTTAGATAGGCTGTGTCTACACAGACCTTGTTGCTCAACTCCTAGCAAGGGAAGTACTATGCAAAAGTTGTTACAGATTCCAGCACTGCAGCCACCGCCTAGTCCTGGCACTCGTCCCAATAAAGAGGCGTTTCAGTGTCAGCAGGGCGTGGTGCCTGCTCTGCAGTAGCATTCACCTGCTTAAAGTTACCAGCACACACAATGGCAGGGAACAGCACATGAAAAAACAGCATAGCAGGAGTTACTCTCTTCTACATCCACATTCCCAGTGCCTATTTCAAACACCACCAGTAATCAATGCCACTGCACCCAATAAAACCCTGTGCATTTTATTTTAGCATTGCTTTATCATACAATATCAAATCTTGTATACTGAATTCTATTGCTCCTGCCTCAAATGGAACAGTGGGCTTATTAACAAGGACATACTTAAAAGTTTTCCAATGTGGGTTGCTAAATTTCTGTACCTGAATATAAAAATGCAACAGAATCAGTAAGATAATTTATACCTGATGAGCCATTGAGCTTTTTAGTGGGTGTTTAAATTTTATACTGCCCCCATTCTAGTGGCTTCTCTTACTGCATATTTTCTTTAATGAAAGAACAGCCAGAATTTATATTTAACATGTGGGTGTCAGAAAGTTAAAGTACTCTAAAAGCGTTTCCCAGCAGCCCAGAAAGATCAAAAGTCAAATACCAGAAACACCCTAAGACTGGCTTCAGAAAACAACTTCACCTTTTGATTTCTAAATTTTTGGGATTCAAATTCCCATGACTGTCTCTGCATCAATGAAAAGGGAAGTGAAAACTCTTACATAAACAAGAACTCCTGAGGCCCTGGCATTGCAATGAAAATGTCAAACAGCACAAGGCTGAAAACACCACCGTGGAAGCTGGAGTCACTATTGCTGTTTATTCTCTCTGTCTACCATAGCAGGGTCTCCAGAATGACAAGGGATACCATTAGCAGTGACAACAAAACATTCAACATGGGACAACCTACACACATCACAATTTAATCTCCCTCTCTTCTAAGAACAGTAGGCCATTTCTCCTACCCAGCTAGTTGTGCAGAAGCCACTGATCATTCTGAAATGCCTTTTAGCATCCAGGCAAAATTATGGTCAGTCCCAGAGAGGAAAATAACAAGAAACTAGCATTTCTTGCACTGTCACCTTTCAGCCAGCCAGAGAAGCCCTACTCAAGTATTGCTATAATTCTGAGTTCTCTTTTAATTAAAAAGCTACAAGTATAATATTAATTGACAGATGTAATTTAACATGCAGCCACTGCATACATTACAGACGGGGTACTGATTTTTCAGGGCACCTTGTGATTAGAATGGTAAATTAACCTATTAGCAGCTTCTAGTACCTAGGCTCAATTATTTACAGTTGGTAGCCCTACAACACACTGCAATTTCCATACTTGTGTGTGGAAAATTACACAGATTAAAAACAAAGAGAAAGAATGCTCTTTAAATGCTTTCCATTCCATTCAGACATACAGAACACACGACATTATGAAGAAACCTGCAAAACAGAACTCACCACCTTAATACATTAAAAGTGGTGACCTAAGAGATTTCATGTGAAGCATTCAAGGAGATTAGCACCTAAGAATTTATGTAGTACATGCCCCTGTACCTGTCCAGATGAAACAGAGCAATGCCAACCTAGTATTTATGTTTTATTTACATCTTCTCCACCTTTCACAGCTCCTACTGGCCCTTCTTATATTTGTTGACTACAAGAGTAGAATTCTACAGCAGCAACACTTTGAGATGCCACAGCTATGCAAACCCACATTTTCCAATAGCTGAAAATTATGTCAAATAAACTACACAAAGACACAGCATTATTTTTCTACACAACTGCCTCTCACTTTTTATGAAAGCAGACTGCTGTGAGATATGATATATTACTGAAACACTATAAATCAGTTTTCTTTATTTTGGCTAGAACAAAGCACTCTCAGAAATTTCATCTGTGCTTTGCCCAGCTCTTAGCACAGTCTGTATGATGGTCAGTCAACAATAAGATTACTAAGCCTGCACTGTCTCTCACTTCAGTATGTTTTACCTATCAGCAGTAAACATTGTGATTTAGTATCTCCTGGCCTAGGGACCCGATGAGAAAGTACTGAATATCATCTTACTCATAGCTCATGTAAAATTTTAATAAATACATTCCTACGTATTTTGTAATTGGCACCATGCATGATTCTGTTCTTTTGGTGTTACACTTGCATGTCTAGGGATGTGAATGAAAACTTGAGAAACTACCTTAATTTTTACAATAAATAATTAGCAAGTATGCCCAAACATTCATGCATATGCACACACATTCTCTCATAATATATTTGGTAAGGCCAAATCAAAATACCATAAATCATCTTTATCTTCAGCCAGGATGTTTTACATATGTTGTTTGTTCTCCTTCCAAAGAACAGTAGTGCTAAATGTCATAGGAGCAAAACCAACTCCCACACAACTTCAGATAAACACTGTAGCTCTCTGAATTTCTTGGGAAGGTTGAAGGAAACAGCTCAGCAAGGTTTGCACTCTAACAACTGCATGAAGGGAAAAAAACACCTTCCCCCCCAAGAAAAATATCAGGTGATGTTTTTCTGGGACTTGGAGACCCTTCCTCTGTGTAAATTATGCATTTATCACAGCATTATATAATGAGGAATTGCTTTTCTGGCTTTTGCATTACAAGAGTAAAAAATAACACCAGAATAACAAACCTGGTAAACACCGACAAATGTTTACCTACAACAGTAATTCTATTTTTTTTTCCAAATTTTAACTAAGTAAGAGTGAGGTAATCATTAAGATTCATCTACATGCCAGTCTCGCGTTTATCATTATTTCAAGTTTCACATTTCTATCACCAAAATAAGGATATTCCTTTCTTCTCCTCCTATCCTAGTTTTCACTGTCATAAGGCAGCAAATAAATACCTGATGATACTTTATTGTCTTCAATCATCTGATCCATTGTGATTTTTTGGGGTTAATTTCTATGCTAAGACTTCAGTAATAACAATTCTAAAGAGAACAGAACTATTTTCTTAAACTCCACAAACCTATGAATCATTAAACAAACATCTCTGAATAAGGCACAGCACAGCAGGGCTGCTACACTTCCATGCTTCCTTCAACATTAACATTTTAATAGGTGATGACTGATCACAGCATCAGGAATTCATACACAGGCAGGCTACAGAGCAGTGAGCAGCTTTCACTGCACATAAAAAGTGAACATGGTTTATCAAAGCAAAATTCTCTCTTGAGCCTTTTCTTGAGAAATTAAGCACAGAAAATTTTAACTAATTTCAGTGGTGGCATCTACTCCAGAAAGCATGACAAACCAAAACTAAACAGGATGCCTCATATGCCAAACTAAAAGACAAGAGTGTTAAAAGAAACAGAGGGGAATAAAAAGTTTTTCATGAGCAGAAAGCTTTTAAAAAACCTCTAAACCCACCACCCTCATCCCCCCAAAAAAACAACAAAAACCCTATTAAAAAAAACAAAAACCACCTTACATGACATACACATGCCCATTTTGAGCAAACATATGATTGGCTCATTTCCAAGTTTCCTTTATTAAGGTATAGAGGAAAATTGAACAAGAGATCTGACTTCTGTCAGCCAGTGCCAGAAAACATATTGGGGCACAGTTTTATTCTGCCTACTCCTCTCTCTCATCTTTATCTATGACCCCCAGAAGGCAGGCATTTGAAGACATGCTCAATTAATCCAATTAGCTATATTTACATTTTGACTCAGCCACCTACATCTGCTATGGCAGATACCCTATCATTCCCTCCTGAGAAATCCACTTTATTTTCTTTTAAGTTTGCTCTAACAGCCTGTAGCTTTTCAGCTGTTTGGCACAGGTGGCTCCTAGCATGTCTTAAATACCATCTCCAAATCACTTTAGTATTGCCTTACAACAACTTTTGTGAGCAGAATTCGGTAGAAGTACTTACAGAGTATCGGCAAGTCCAAAAATCTTAGAAAACAGAAGGAAAGAACCTAACTTTCTTCTGCCTTAAGAAGGAGTTAACAGGACAAAAAAGTGCCAACAGTACTCAAAATTTCCATGAAGTAAAGACTGCAAAATTATTTGGGATCGTGGCTCACAATATTCACAAAGAAAATGGGCAGAGAAAGAGATAATGTGGGAACTACTACTGCTAAAAATCTCTTGATAATGAAAGCAAGAGAAAAGTATGGTTATTATCCATAACTAGAAAAGCAAGACAAGTCTATGGTACCCCTACAATGGCACCATTCAAAATGACAGGATTCTAAAACCCCACCCCACACACAGATATTTTTCTTTTAACATAAATCAAATTAGTTAAACAAGTGGCTTGTCCGCATATCAATAGCGAATTAAAACCTAACTTTTAATTGCTAACATGTAAATGTTACTCTGGTTTAATTATACCAGTATAATTAAAATCACAGTGCTGTTTACTTTGGAACTTTTCCAGCTGTTGGCCAAACAATACTTACTTGGTTTCAAAGTTTTCCTTAAAGCTACATGTCTGTTAAAATTTTTCCTTCTTTCATCCCCCAACTGTAGATTCAGCAGCTGTAACAACAGCTGGGCAGTTTAGCAACTGTAAAAGACAGATGCCAATTTCTAGAAAAGAGCTTTCCAGTGAAAGAAAATAGGGTCTGTAGCAGGTTTCCGTGGACTCCCCAACAGTAAGATTTTACTCTGTAACTTGGCACCAACTGGAGAGCTGATACATTGTGCTTCTGCTCAAGTCACCAGGCAGACTTCAGATGCTGTCTCAGAGATCTGACAGGGAAAAGTAATTTTGTTGCTACAGAACAAATAAGGTTGCCATGTTACTTTACTAATTAATTATGTTGGTTCATGTGCTCTTTTTAGTATCAACACTTAATAAAAGGAAGGTTTTAATATCAGACATTATTTAGAAATACATTTAGTTTGTATCGTGTCACCAAGATAAAACTGACTCTAAATTCTGTATATCTTATGCACAGACCAGCCCATCTGAAACAGAATGGTCTAACTAACATATGACAGTAAACCTCCCTGTACCAAAACCCTATCATGGCAGTCATCAGAAAAGGGGAGGAGAAACAAAAAACCCCAAACTTGTTCATAGCTGTCCTTAGGGGTCCTCTTAGTGTTCTCAAGTCATTTACAATTGGCATATGTTAGAGGAGTCTAAAAATGTCTCTAGATACTTTACAGAGCTCAATTTATTAGGATAAGAACATTTGCAGCTTCTGTTGACTTTAATTGCAGTTGTGAGCATTAAGCTGCTCACAACATGCAGCCCATTTATTTCAGTATCTAACTATAGGTTGTGTACCATTCCGGAAGAATTGCTAATTGAAAACACTGCTCATGGTGCCAAAGTTAAAACTGAATGCTAAAAAGAATCAAACACTGCTTATTTAATTTGCTGTCTTTATCTTCCTCCTCTTCATCCCTACAACTCATGGAGAGTTTCACAAAGTGGTTCAGCCTATAAAGTAGCAGAGAGAAACATGCAAGGAAACCTCCTTCTGGAAAAAAAGACAACATAAGAGCATTATGAACATTATCAAACAAAATCAACAGACCTTGCTGGGAACAAAACAGGCAGAGATGCCAGGGAATGCAAGGGCAAAATGAAGTCCTTTAAAAAAAAAAAAAAAAATAAGATAAAAAATTTGAAGTACATTTGAAGTACCGTCTATTGTTTTGCTACAGGGACTACCATACACTGCAAATAAGTACTGCAGTGACACAAAAATGCATGAAAAAAAGTCATGAAAGATTTTATGATTTCAACACAACTATACCAGGTTTTACTGTTTCAAAAACAGTCTTTAGAGTTTCAAAGCAGAAACAGACTATGAGCAATTGATTGCAGAAAAAACAGGAATTACTTAAACAAGTTTTACCATAGGTGCAATAATTGATTGTGAAGGTATGAAAATGTAATACCCCAAAAGTCCCCTCAGAGCATCCTCCTCTTACTGCAAACATGCTGGTGAGGCACATGTTCTACTTCATGACACACAGAGTAATGATCTGTTACAAGCGGTAATTGTTCCTGTACATGTACAAAAGCATATTGTGCTGTGTCCCCAGGAAGACAGCATGTGCTAGAAAGAGCAAAACCTACAGCTCAACACTGTGAGTCTTAATAGGAGCTGTAATAATTAGGAGGCAGAAATTAATACTTACCACCTGCACATTACCAATACAAAAATGAGTTTCCTGTGGCTGGAGAAGTACCCACAAATGCTCAATCCTCACCATATGCACTCTAATGCAATCATTTCCAAACTTTTTGATCCTGCACCCTAGTAGTAAAAAAAATTTTGACCACACACCCCAATATAGATGTGTTTATTTATTTGTAAATTACACACATGTATGACTGAAGTTCTGATATTTAATTCCTGCACACCAACTGATCATTTCATATACATCCCTTTGGAGACCACTGCTGTAATGAACAGATGAACAAATGCCAGCAAAACAAGCACCTGCCCCAGACATTTGCTGTGAACATCCACACCAAAATCTTGCAGGCTCTGAGCTGTCTGCAATAGCTAAGCTTTTCCTAATAGAAATGGAAAGTCAGTCTTACCAGTGGTGGTGGTGGAGGGGGTCCTCCAGAAGGTGGTGGTGGTGGAGGGGGCCCTCCAGAAGGTGGTGGTGGTGGCAGAGGGGGCCCTCCAGAAGGTGGTGGTGGCGGTGGTGGCGGTGGCGGCGGTGGCACAGGCATCTGGTCAGAGTCCTAGCTTCTTTCAGTCATGAAAAATAGAGTTGAAGTCTATGTCCTTGAGGAGAAGGAAGGGAGGAGAAAGAAAAGTGGGAAGAATAAAAAGAAAAAACAAAGAGGAACGTGTTTATACACTGCAAGCTGAAGATCGGCCAAATATCTAGCTCTCAGCAGACTGAGGACTTTTATACTGCACTGCTTCCAAAACTACAGTACGAACAGCCTCATTACAGTTATCTGATGACAACATTCATCTGAAGAGCAAGCTCATAGATCTGGACAAGTGCCATGAGTACCAAATGCATAGATGCCAGACCGTCCAGCTTTAACTATGATGTCTACCCTTACTCTAGTCTATGGCCCTGAAATGCAGTTCTGGAGAGAACAAATCACAGTTGACCACATGTAAGCACTCCTGCTGAGACAAAAACTGTTGACTATAAGCCAGAGGTTTTCTACTCTAAGGACAGAGTAAGAAACTTTTTAAGGTTCACTGGACTTGCTCAATGTTTAAAGAAAGAAAAAAAGGGGGACACCTTCCCCCAAGCCCCAATGATTGAATAATACATAAAGCAATAATTGTACAAATTAAAGCTTCCATTACCAAACAATGTACAGACCAGATATTTCAAATATTAGAATTACCTGTGGTTTTTTGCCAATTTTAGATCTTAACTTTTCACAATTCTTTAGTAATACACTGACAAAATAGACACATATCTTCAGAAAAAGCTGTATGCTTTTTTTTTTTTAAATCTCCTGCAGAATGACAGTGTTTCACTCACCGATTCTCATCTCTGACCCAACCCTCAGCATGACTGCATTCCCTCTCTCAGTCATCTGTAAAGTTAACAAGCAGCTCCTGTATTTCATCAGTAAAATTGCAAGTGAAAGCATTAGGCAGTGCCAAAGAGAGTCCTCTGAAAGCCACTCTTAGTAACCTCTTTTGCTAGTGACTCTTGCATAAATGCTTCAAACATGGTTTTACATCTACCTTTTGTCATGACTATCTTCTGAGACTTTACAATGTCACATGAAACTATGTCAAAAGCCCTCCAACAATGCAAAATATGACATCTGCTACATTTTAGCTTTCTGCTAGGCTTTATCTTAACAAGAAAATACATTGATTTGACACATTTCCTCTTTATATATCTCTGTAGATAATAATTAATGTTCCTGTCTCCTCCAAGGATTTAAAAACATTTTTCTCATTTTCATGTTTTACTAGAAATTGATGTTAAGTTGAAATGACCACAATTCCCAGGCCCTATTCCCCTCATTTGTCCCATCATTTTTAAAAGCAGTCACTCTGTGTTTTTCCAGAGTCACCTGTGTAAGGAGGAGGCATCAAAGGTAAATCTGGAAAAGTTAAGGAGAGAAGCCAACACAGAAATGAGGCACATTACAGTCTTTAGGGGAATACTTGGCTGTTTTGTTAGAGGGATAGTTTGGAAGAGGCAATGAAGTTAAAATGTATATGCAGCCTTGTTCACTTTCTACCTAGTGCATGTGAGCAATATCTAGATAATACCTGAGTATTTTCCTTCTGCTGCATCTTGTAAAATACTTTATGGGAGATCAGTCAAAAATTAAACATGCAGCCTCTGAAACACTTGCTTTCTCCCTTGAGAGACTGCTGTGCAAGGGTCTAGCACATCAAAGCACCCCAATCTGTAATAGAATTGGTTACAATCACTTTAACTGCTTAATGAAACTTTCCAAGAAAGCTGGCATCACAGCATCTCCACCATTCCACCCTCACTGTTGCCCTGTTCAAAAACCCATTAACAGAAGATATCTCTTTTCCTCAATTAAGCCATTCAAAAACATGGACATAAGGAGAATGAGTCTTCCCAGCTTCCCAGTTTCAGGTTAGCATCTTCCCACCCTGCAATACAGACCTTTTGTCTTCATTAAGGATTTAGAATAGGAAATATGTTCTCAGTCAAATTAGAAAAAAAAATACAACCCACGCTTCTGTGGCACACCACATGCATGGCAGCAGGAGGTAAAGCACATTGGAGGCAAGCAGCAGCAGGAGAAAGGAAATGGGAATTGGCTCTTGGTATTTAGAAGTCACAATCTGAAATGCCATCAAACGACTTTTCTAGCTACCTCTTCACCAGTCCCTGCCCCAGCACCCGTTCCTCCAAATGATGCAGCCTGAATTCCAGGACTAGAAATGGTGTGACCATCTACAACCCAAAATTCAGTGCAGATGAAGTGTTCACCATATATCCCACTCCCATATCCTGAATCCTCCTCTCCAGTGGCAGCAGGGAAAAAATGCATTTCAGGGGGCTGTAACACACAGCCCTTGAATTAAATACTAGAGACACCATATAGATTTCCTCACAGGCTGTTTCAAGTCCTCTAGAAATGAACCATCTTTCAGAAAATTCTGCATATATGCCTTCTTTTGTCTCTTACCACAAATTCAGAGGCTCAGTGTCCTGACCTTGGTGAGCTTTTGTGCACACAGACAAATACATGTTTTTTATACCAGTACTATTACAGGGTAATGCCCTACACAATGAAGAACCATTTTCCACATAAGGGCTCCATTTGTTCAAGTGGGCTCTGAAAGGAGCAGTGCCATTCTCAGAAGCAGACACTGTATGTCAATAAAGGCAGGCATCTTCAAGCTAACTTACAATGTAAAACAACTGGCTCTAGGATTTAATCATAACTGCATGACCTACACTTTTTAATATGTAGGATTAGCTATGAGAACCTTTTTTGTATTACTGCAGCTATCTCAAGTGGTTTTAGTATTGAAAGAAAATTACAGAGAAGGCTGCAACACTTTCAATGTAAAAACGCATGTAACTTGGAGGCCTCTTCCTTAGTTAAAGGCTGTATTTCAATGGCCTCCTCCCTCATTACTTTAGCAATTTCGGACAATAACTTCAGAACAAGCTTAGGTTATGGATTTGCACACTATAAGCGAAATAATTTCTGAACTAATACCAAAAAAGGAGTATCATATTGATCAGTTCTAGTTCTGATAAGAGCCAGACTAGAGGAAAATGCTACAAAGGGTCCTTAATGCCATGTACACCTTCTCCACTCTTCTAAATATATATATTTATAATTGGAAGAGGGGGGTCTGAACTGTCCCTGAGGGATAGAAGTAAAAAGATACAGTTTCAAAAGTTGACCATAGGTGGAAATGAGAAACCTTATGTGTTTAGCTTCAGTTTTCTAAGACAAGAAGCAACGTAAATCTTAGCTTGACTTAAACATCATAGAACAGAATCAGACCTAACAATTGCAGGATATATTGCAAAAAAAGAAAATTCCAAACCCTATCTTTTCTAGTCCACCTCCCTACCAAAGCAAGGTTGTACATTTTTTTTTAGTGCTTTCTGAAGTCTAATTATAGGTGTCCCAAATAATGTGGCTTGTATTATTTCCCTTGGGAAGATCTTTCACAGTCAAATAACTCTTTTAGTTCAGATTGCCTGACATGCAGCCTAATTTCTCCTTCTCTCAGTTTGATCCCATTTGCACTCAGCTGCAGATGATCCTACCTTGTTCCAAGCAAAACAGTTTCTCCTACCCCTCAGCATCAGCTTTGTGGAATTTAAGAATTGTAATTCAGAAATACATTTACAAGGACTTGTTATAGTTTTTGAGTTGTTTTACTTCTCACAAGTCAGTGAACATTCCCTCTGTTCTCAGACCTCAAAACAATTGGTTTTCTTTTTTCTATTGGTAAGGATAATTCTAAAACTTGTAATTTCAGGTGTCACAGATTGTTCCTTAAATGTTCACACAGTTCTTGCTTGAATAGCAGCTGGGTTTAAGAACCACAGTGCAGTCCTCAATGTAGAACTCGAGGTCCAAAATTCTATAGGTCCAAACAAAGCCTTAAGACAGACCTTAATTTCAAAGGATCAGATAAGATAGAGAAGGTGCAGATCTTTTTTCTTCAAGGAATGCTCTCTCAAATCTTGTGCTGGATTTGCCTGTGGAAAACTCAAAACCTCTGCCCAAGCTTTTCTGTCAATTTGGTCTCACTTTGCCCAGCTATCAGATTTACATAAGATTTGATTCAAGCACTTCCCAAAGGTCTCCTCCTGAAGTGTCACTGCCACAGTCACAGTGCTGGGCTCACACTGAGACAAAGTCCTGCTGGGAGTACAGAACCACACTAAGAAACAGTGATTTTTGGACTGCAGCTCACACATCCCCTGCCACACCGGCACTCATCAGAAACACCATACGTCTGCCTGCAAAAACTATTTTAAAATACCTTTGCTCATCATGGAAAGTGAAAGGATGAAACAGCTGTACCTTCAATTTAGTACACTGTCGAGAAGGGGAAAAGACAGAGGGGAAAAAAAAATCTCAATTATTTAAATACATATAACATGTATTTATGCACAAAATTAACTCTTAACTAGTAGCATTTTTTTAAATTGGTAAAGTCCTTAGGCCTTTAGGTGGTATAGCACAAAACAATACAGTTGAAATTGAAAATGTGAACCTTTTAATCAATTTGGAAAAAGGATTGCAAAATAATTGATTCATTATTAATTGGATTCACAATCACTGAAGCTGCACACTCTGAGGTAGCTAATACAGCTTTGGGGAAATGTACAGACTTTCTTCAAAGTTAAGGCTGGGGTAGATATTTCAAAGGTATGCAGGAAAGGTTATCTATTGGTCTTATTTTCTTGATTAAAAACTGAAGGTAAAACCTAAAACAGCTACAGAAACCCATGACACTGGTAGACCACAAACTGTTTTTATACATTAACCAGCTTTTATATAATCAGATTAGTAATTGTACTGTTCTGAGTTATAGCTTTTAAGTCCTTGTATTTTAACAGAAAATTAAAATAATTCCAAAATTACAAGTGAAAAAACAGCATCAATAAGTGTCTGCTCAACTTTCATGACCTGAAAAATAGACAATTAGCCTAACTGTGCCCCTGTAAAACATCACTGAAAAACAGCTGAAAACAGTGGTACAAGCACTCCATGGATCTTTTAATGACAGTACAACACCTGATACAGAGAAAAACCAGAACAATAGATGTGTATTACACAGATCAATTTTCCTCCTGTCATATCACACAACTGAAAATTACTTGGAAAAAGCTTGTTTGGAATGAGATAGTTTAGACTGTAATTATAACAGAATCAAAACATTTAATTTTTAAGCACTGAATGCTACATTTTTTTCTTCTTTTTAGAGTGTGAATGACATTTTATGTGTGAAGAACAGAATGAGGAAGATTCAATATCCCTGAATAGCCTGTCTCTTTTTTGCCCTGCAAAGATAACCCTATTCACAAAACACTTGATGGTCTCTGCTGTATTTGAGACATTTAAGAGCAGTGCAAAAGCATCACACTATTAGAACCTTCTTTTACAGAAGAAAGGCAAATACTCACATACATACACATCTTACTATACATATATTAAGACTTTCACATGTATATTCCTATGGTTGACTAAGGAAACTCCAGCCTTTCACCATCTCCTAATAGACAGTACCAGAATTGTATACGACTTGAGAGAAATTTGTGCTCTCAGCCAGCAATTACATCACTGTAACTAAAGGCAGATTCTGACCTTTTCAGACACGTACAAATCTCGAGGCTCTTTCTCCATTAAATACCTGATGAAACACTCTTATGTAGCATTTGTCTACACATGGTCTGTAGGATTTTCTCACAGCATGTAACAGTATCTTGAATTTAAGCCAAGGACCGTAAGTCCATCTCCTCTGTGACTATTTCCACCAGGCTTAATGCAGTTAAGGGCTGCATCCCCTTTCTGCCTGAAAAAAAACCCAGTATGACTCTTATTCTTTGAGGAACATGATAACACTGCAACAAGCTGTCCAGGCCTGACCTAGGAGAGATTACAGGAATTTGGAGACGCCTTGCTTCCATGTGTGCTGTGGGCAGAACTCTGCTGGGTTCCCTGTGGTGCTGAGACCAGAAATTAAAGTGCTATGCCTTGACAAACCTCTCTTCAGAGGCAAAGCTGTGCAGATGACTTCACATCCCTATACATGACTATTTCAGGGTGTGGCTTGCTCTGCTCCATGGGGATCTGTCATAGGAGACTGATTGCTGTAAGGGAGCAGAATAAGAGAATTTGTCATATTCTTTTAAATAAGGAGTAAGAGAAAGGAAAAAAACACACAAAGAAGAAATATATTGTGCCTATGGTAGTATTAACCTGAAGTTGGAGAGTCCAAAGACAAATGAGGTAAATTAGAAGCAATTAGGACTTGCACAAAGACGTAACTTTGCAAAGGAAGCAACTTATGGAAAGGGTTTCATTGAAATTAATACCGTGTAATCCACACAAAGACAGACATGGCCTGATTCACTGCCAGATACACAAACAATGGTGAATTTGATATAGAGCCATTAGCAAAGTTAATCATTGGCCTAAGCTAAAGAAAGTGCACCTTGACGGAAGTTCAAGGTCACTGCCATATTCTGAAGGCAACTGTTTGTTATCATACTCCTCACAAGTTTCAGTATCCACAGCAGTTGAGCTCTCTCAGTAGGGGCAATTTGATGTTTCAGGTTAACACTTGCAAGTTTAGCAGCCTTTGCCAAGAAGTAAATGATATGTTTTCACATAATTATTAATGATGTATTTCTTTATAGTTACTAATTTGCTATCATTTGTATAATATAGAGTTATTTTAAAAGTATACCTGTACACAGAATGGTTTCCACAAAAGAAAAAAAAATCCTGTTTTTTTTTTTTTTTTTTTTTTTAAACCAATTGCCTTAACAGAAGAAAGTTCTGCTTTCCAATTAAGTAGCTAGCATCAAAATGGAAAACCCAATCAAGGCAGCATTTAGTATCTTTCTTTTCTGTATTTGTTGTAGACAGCTCCAGAACTGTTTTCAAACACCAGTCAAGTGAAAAGAATTTGCAAAAATGGGCATCAGAAGACTACAGGACTTTAAAAATCCATGTCTGAAATAATTCTAAAATTTTCACTTTCAGCCACATGACGTTTTATCAGAGATCCTATTTTCACATCTTTTTCACCTAGGAAAAAAAATAAATTATAAAAACCTGCATGCATGCCATGTCAAGCTGATACCTACCAGCTTAAGAAACAGTCTAATACTGACCATGCAAGGAAAATGAATCCTGCAATTCAACATGAGCCATTCTTCCCTTCAGTAAATTATGAGTATCAGGCCCCAGCACAGACTGTGTTCACTGTATGTGATAAGGACAATTGTCTTTCACAAGGGATGTAAAACATAATGATCTGGTTACCTGGAGGAATAAGTTGCCTCACCTCAAAGAAAGAATGGGAAGCTTTTATCCTGGATTTTCGTGAAGTTAGGGTTACTTAATTTCCCTTTAAAATCAATTTCCAGTTGTAAAAATGTTAGCCCTAATGGCCTAACACAGTAAACTATATCTTCTGAACGTGGTCATACATTCTTTCTTATATGTCCTTATCTGTCAGTCATCTTGAAACCACTCTTTCATTTCAATGCCATTGATAGCTTCATTTTACATATTCTTTACACCAGGGTAAGCCTTCAATACTTGTAAGTAAAAGGTCCATAAACCCCTGTTATTAAGTAAACCTTGCTACACTACCATAATGCTACTTTTTTTGTATTTTAGCTATGTTGTTTTGAAAAAATAAAATGCAAATTGTTCTTACTGTCCCTTAAGTGTCAAAGCTGGTATCAAACTTCCTATGTGCATAAAGGTGTAAATATGCTTTCCTGTACAGATAATTGTTAGCTATTTTTAAAGACAATGCACAAAATGTCTAGTTACAAACTTACATCCATTTACTCAGGACAATGATTTCACTTTGTACAATGAACAACAAATTGCAGCCTTTGGCAACTGCAACAACAACAAAAAATCCCTGACAAAAGATATTTCGATTTGTAGGCCTAGTTCTGAATTGCTAATTCAATGAAGTTCTCGGAAAAAAACAATATGGGTATTAAATTGAAGATTGAGCCCTATGACTTATTAAAGGACTTCAGTTGTAGTTCTTTGTGAAAGTCATTATATTCGGAGAGGAAATTGTGATTGATATCTACCTTCACACACAGCATAAGCAATGAATACCAGAAATCCAAAAATACTCAACTAACTTTGCTGCCTGAAGAAGAAGGAAAATAATTCCAGGGATTAATGTCAACAGATGGTTTTTTGCATTTGTGTCTATCACAGACACAAAGGACCCACGTGCTTTTCTACAATTTTCTTCTTTGACCATGTAGATGAGAATCCACTCCCAAGGATACTTCCAGTGCAGCCAGTATCTGCTACCATCAGACCAAGCAGGGTAAAGATGAGGACTTGCTCATTTCCACCAATTCTGGTGTCAAGTTTTGTGCTGGTTTTGGACTCCAGCTTTCACTTTGATCAAACTGAATCTGGCCCCTCTTTATTTCACTGTAAATATTTCTCCCCATTTCCAGTGGTTTACTAGTCACTCCATTCCTCCTGTCCACTTTGTCTTTGCTTTTTTTCACCATTCATCTCACCTGTTGCCTGCTGCTGATGCAAGGCAAAGCAAAAGGAGGCATTTAATTTAAATGGTAGAGTCATCTGCTCTGGGGAAAGAAACACTGCACATGGTGCAAAAGTACATAACTCTGCCTGATACTAGAGGTTCAGGACAGGTTGCTAGTACTGAGAAAAAAGAGAAGATACGCAGACCTAGGCTGGATAAAAGATGAAAGCATTGAAGAAAAACAACCAGGTAAAACAGCCTGAGCAGAGGAAAGGAGCAAAGCGACCACAGTACACTCATTCTGCAGCTACACCAGGCCTTTACAGCTCCTGGTACAGCTTGTTCAGAGCAAGCTCAAGTACCCCCACAGGGCGCTGCATCATTTATCCTACTGCTAAGTCATTGTAAACTCATGATCACTTGATCCAAGAATATTTTGTACAATCCGCTTTTGCATAATTTCCTTGCTACTTAGTAATTGCAAGGCTAAAGAAGGCTTTCGTTCTGCATTAAACACCCTGTTAGGCCCCACATCCGCCACTCACGCAGTACACTACAGAGACAGGCTCCACCTCCTCTGCCAATTTACTAATTTAGGGACTAATCCAACTCTTATTATTTTTTTTAATGCTAAATTTTCCCTTGTTTTTGGAAGAAGTCCTTTAGGGTTTAATTCTGAAAATACCCAAGGAAATACAAGCTGCAGCAACAGAAGTAGCATTACTAACATGTGATAAGCTGTTCATACTCACACAATTGACCAATCAAAGCAATTTTCTGTCCAAATCCTGGGCAGAATTTGACAGATATTTTTGCAGCAATTCATGCATCCCCAAGAGGAGCAAACATTCCCTCTTAAAATAAGTCACTAAAAACCCAGTCTGTTTTCTTGATATGCAAGCCTAGCTTGCCTTTTATGCACTTCATAATTTTCTTTATGTGTCTACTCAACTAACACAGCAGATCTATAGTTTTTGAACAGATATAGTGCTATTTCTTTTCTTCTTTAGCTACACAAAGAAGTGTAACTGACTTGGACAAAAGCCCAAAACCCGTCAGGACTATTTTGTATAAAGTCAGTAGCACTGGTGCATATACATTTTTCCCTGCACAGAACTATGACAGGAAAGTAATAACATCTTACCTTTCAAACAAGAAGATACAAAAGCGAAATAAAGGACCACAAGACCTCCCTTGTGATCCAGTACCATATTCTGCTCTTGTCTTTTATATAGTAGCTAGAAAAAGTTAAACGGTACAGCAGGCATTTACAGACCTATGTATAGCTTATGAAAGAGACCAACATAAAGGGGCTACTATCTCTAAACTTATTCATTCACTTCGTTCATTTTACCCCTCTCTTATGAATCAAGTGGAAGCACTGCAATTTCTAGCCAACACTTGCATTTATCAAGGCAGACACTGCAGTTGCCAACAGTGTAAATGAAGGATATAGCATATCCATTACATACAAGCTGTAGAGCAGACACACTGTTTAGTTTCCTTACACACTTGTAAGAGCAGGGTCAACACTGAGCAAGCGCTCTCATGCTGAATTTTCTGTTCCTGTGTTTAGTGGACTTAATCTTGTAAGGATCTTTGGCCCAATTTTCCTGTTTTTCACTTTATCACTTATACTGTATCTATGGTATAACTGTTATGTTGCTCTCCTCTGCTTGGGCTGGCTACAAAATGACACCATTCACATCACAGAGGGTTATATATCTATTTGTAACAGCGGTGAAAGATGACACAGGGTCAATATAAAGAATCAGGCTCTCTCTCTTATTTGAGAGAGAGATTTCTGGTAGTGAAATCTATTTCAGCTGTTGTCTCAACTACCACAGCATAAAACATGCTTTTTGCACCTTATGAAAATCCTTTAGCTGTTTCACATAGTTTCAAAGCAATCCAAAGGCAGTTTTGCAGCTGTTATATATGTAATACTGAATGAGTTTACTTGATGATACTCAGAAATCAGATTAAGGTGGGCATATTAAAAAAAAAATACAATTTTGTCTAAAAGTAATCTTTCACTTCAGTCTGGAAGCCCCAAGGACATTTTTTCTCTTTGTACTGTTTATGTCTCTGTTCATCTTTACTACAAAGCCACTGGACAATCCCGATGCAGAATAACCACAGATGAAAAACAACTGTGAAGTACCATTAAGGTTTTGCTACTATAAGCCAATTTTCAGAAAACTTCACTCTTTCAAAGACAGTGCTACTTTGTTTAAGAACACACACTAATTGAGGAAGAGCTATAAGAACAGTGGTAAAGGCATGGCAGAAAGGTTTACCTCAAAACTGCACAGCAGCCACCAGTAACTCAGTGTAATGTGACTACCAAAGACTTCCAGATAAAAGACATTCATGGGATATTATACTTGATTATTATGCTTATTTAGATACTAATTTTACATATACTCTGAAGAACATTGGAATCTTTATTCTGACATAGCAGAGCCCAGTATCGTTTTCCCAGAGCTTCAACTTTTCATCTGTGATCTCATTTATTAGACCTTAAATGAACTGCGGAGAATATTCACATAACAATGCAGCAGATGCTCACACACATCCAGGATCAGTAACTTACGGAAATCATGGGTAAGGGAGCTAACAGAGCCTGTCCAGTCTCACCTACTTTTGGTGACTGAACAGAACTTACCCCAGTCACTGAGTCACTGAGTACAGAGAAGAAAAGCTTCCACAAAAGCAGATGCTTCTGAAAAATCAAGTCATTCTTATAGATGAGTTATGACTACCAAACATACAAAGAGATTTGACATCAGTCTTTTCAATGCTTTGCTTGTTTTTGGAGCTAAAATATTTTAAATATTAATATTACATTATTTAATACTTAAAATCAGTTAATATTTATTTTAGATATAATAGAAAATAGTAAATCACATTATCCTTCTATGAAGCTCTTAACAACCACCTCTTCAGAAATGCAAATATTTTTCTATTTTTTATAACTAAGACACTGTTTTCCTTTCAAGGTCTTCTTTTTAGAAGACAAAATACTGACCTCAGTAAGTATAATGAGCTTCTATTAAGATCTAGCTACGTTCTGTTAAGACAGCCAACACTGCTGACTTTTATCTTGTGGTTACTGAGATATGACACTGCTATGTTTTGATTTACTGTTAAAAAACAACTATCTAAACAATTTCTGCTTAATCAGGGTTAATATTCATTATGTACAGAGTTCAAGCATTGATTGTACATCCCTTACTGCAGTAACAGAAACTGAGATGTTATAGTATCTTTATTATATCTCCTCTTGGAGGTGCCAACAGAGTGAGAGGAAGAAAAAAGAGGGAGTTGCTTTCTATTATACTAGATTATTGGATAAATACAGTTATATGTTGCTCTTTCCAGTGCAGTGCAATCACAGCATGTGAATTTCAAGTGCATTTCAATAATTTTCAGGATTAGATTCAAACCAGCAATAACTTGAGCACTGCAGCTAATGAATTAAGCATTGCATCTGCCCCTAAGCAACCAAAGTCTGTATGCAAAGCTGATCAAACTATTTATACTGCCCTGTCTTTAGAGAATACATATCCTTGATTAAAAAACAAAAGTAAAACAAGTTCCTTCCTTATATTGCAAGCTGGTACAGGTACCTGCACCTTGGTGTAATTTGTATGCTACTTTGCCAACTGAAGACTCAATATTAAAAGGATGTTGTATATAATGCTTAAAAATGTTTAGTAATGGTGTCACTATGACACCTAGAGCAGTTGCACGCTGGCTGCTAAGCCCAGTTCCCTAACCCATATCTTCGACAGGAAAAGCACCACTCCTACAGAATTCTTTCTGGTTATGAGTCTAACCCTGGTTTTGTCACTATCATCTACAGCAAAACAGCCAAAGCATTCTATCAATTTAACAAGGCGCACTTACACAATCCGCTTTAAGAGTCCCACACCGAGCTTCTCACATGTTACCTTGCACATGGAAGCTGGTACCTGACGGCAAAGCAGACTCAATCTTTCCACTGCACTCTGGGCAATGTCCCGTGCGATCCGTGGGTGGCCGCAGCGTCTGCACCGCCTGCGCATTCCAGCCGGCACACTGTTTTGGGTCACAGGTTCACCGTGAACGCGAACCATCCCCACGCAAACATACCTAACAAGTGTCCCAGCTCCGACTGCCATCACGGAATAAGGTTGTATTAATTTCCGTGATCATCTGCCCTGTGGCTTGTCTCTCAGTACAAAGCACGCGAACTGAAGACGTTAACAACGATTATACAAACACACATTATTAAATAAACAGGAACTTGTGCTGGATATACAGATGGAGAAACTGAAAACACTGATTGTATCAGGAGCAGTTCAACGATTTGATTCATGCAGCATGCACAATAACAGGTATCACTATTATCGCAATTTCAGCAATATGGCACTGAATCAGCAGGAGCACTTGCAGAATTTAGCCCATAAATTCAGACTGTCCAAAAACTGTTCTGTGTTAAAACCGTCAACCTTTATCTCATATATAAATGACTTATCTCTTAAATCAGACTTATTTTTCTTTCAGAAATCTTGCTTAGTAATATTCTACTTTCAGAACCAAACAAAATAAAGCCATGCTGGTCTAATGTGTCCTTCCTATTCTGAAACTCATGAACTTGAGCGATACAAACCCACGCCCCCGAGATGGGAGCTGTCACACAACCCACCGCTACTACGCTTTTGCAAACCCCGAGCACATCCAAAGAGGAATAATAAAACTCTCCCTTGCTGTCCTTCAGCAACACACTCCCTGCCGCTCTGCATTAGCGCCAACAGGCTGATGCAGAAGTGACGAGATGTTAGTCTCAATTTTATCCATGTTAATTATTATTAAACCTTTAAGAGCTTCTTTCCAACACTTCTCCAGCATTCCCCCTCCAATATGTACGTAAGCATATAACACGCGGTAGCTTTTACAAACGCTCAGCCCCGCTTCCTCAGGTGACCTATTCCAGCGCATCTACCGCAAGGGCGAAAACTAGAAAAAAAAGTTCTTCCCATCCACCGCCGCCCGCAAACAACCCGTTTTCCTCTGCTTGAGAAAGCAGAAGAGCAGCACCACGCACAGGCTGTGCCTGACCTGCAGCCGCGCTCCCTCCTCCGCCGCCGTGAGTAACCACATCCCAGGGGCGCGGGTGTCGCCGCCGCCACCCCGTGCCCTCCCTGCCCCGCCGGCGCCGGGGAACAGCCGCGACACCAGGTTTGTCCGCCGAGCGCTCCCGGCCCCGGGGGGAGCCCCGGCCTCAGCGGCGAGGGGAGGGGAAGGGAGGAGAGGAGACCGCGGCGCCCCCGCCCCGGCGCCCCCGGCTCTCTGGGACGGCGAGCCGGGTCGGGGGCACCGGGGACCCCCAGGCTGCGCCCCCTCCGCGCCCACCTGCTCGGCGACCGCGCCGTCGGGGCCGGGCGGGCCGCGGCTCCTCCCCGGGCAGAGGGCGCCAGGTGGGGCGGCCGCCCCTCCTCCCGCGGCCGGGGGGCGTGGGGAAAGGGCGGAGGTGCGCTGGGGAGGGGGCACCTTAAGGTCTCGGGGGAGGAAAGCCCGCCCTTGTCTTCAGGAGGGAATAAAAATAAATATCTTGTTTTAAAAGTAGTAATTTAAAACACACGCATACACACACCCGCCCACCCGCGAGCCCCACTTTCCGTCCCCACCCTTGGGAGCGCGGCCGCTTTTGCGCGAGGCTGAAGTTGCAGCGGCAGCCTGGCACTCCCTTCCACGTGCTTGATCCTTGGAGAGCCGAGGCTGAGCTTAAAAGTCCACGAGGGTGCCGAAATGCTGCCCCCATGGCGCGGAGAAAAGTAGCCACTACCCTGCGCCCTGCCAAACCCCATCCACCTGCCGAACCACTTCAGCAGCCTCGCAAGCTCCTGTGCTTGGAGCCAGCTGGGTGTCCCTGTTTTCTGTGCCCCAGATTGTGCACTAGAAACATCTAAAGGAAAAAAATAATAAATCTGGTTTTCTTCTGGATTTATTTCAATGCTGTTTGGAGATGGGAACTCTATGGCCTTGCCCTAGCGAGTCTGCTGTTTTTCTGTCAGGGTGAGGGAGTTGCTGTGGAGCAGCCTCCCAGGCAGCTGGAGAAGCACAGCAGCCCCGGTTTGTCACGCACAACCACCTCAGGAATGAGGATGCTGCTGAATAACTTAAAAATTGTAGTGTGGGTTCTAGTCTGCCTGGCAGCCTTCAAATTGTGTTTTCCGGTGGCTGAGAGGCAGGCCCATCTTCACTGGATTCCTCTGCAAAACCTTTTTAGTTGCGGAAATGTAAAATTGGGTTTTTCAGTGCCCTGCTTGATTATAAAGCAGTCCAGACAAAGCAGTGTCACTTGGATTCAAATGATGGCAGTCAGCCTGAGGTTGGTGGGCTACCAACATTGGGCTGTGGCCCCTCTGCTCTTCGGGGCAGGGGCACAAAAATCAGTGCTCTAGATCGCTCTGTCCTGTCTGTCCAGAGCTGTGAGTTTGATTTATTGTTCTGAAAATATCCTTCTGATTGCTTGTCAGACTAAATAATTCTCAGTCTTAAGTATCTCCCTCAGTTGCCTCCACAGCAGTCAAGAAGCTCTAAACCCATTTCCATCTGGTCAGCAGTTTGAACTTCAAAGCACAAAACAAAGCCAAGAGGGTCATAGGTAGTGCCCCAGAAAACTAAAAATGTCAGCATTTACTTAAAATAAATAAATAAATAAATAATACCACACTTGAAAACAGCTTTCATTCTTCATGCAAATTAGTCTCAGCTGAGATTTGATTTTAGATTGCTAAGCCCTGAAATAACCTTTGTCCACCTTTTGGATTAGCTGGAAAAGGAACTTCAGAGGAACAAGCTGCAAGAATGCAGGAAATAATTGGTTATGTCCTGTTCCTATGACTTTTCTTTCACATTCTTTCACTTCCCAACAACGACCACATAATGACTACAGAATTTGTACAGTGCAGCAGTGACTATTTCCACCTCTGGACCTGAACTGACTCAGTACAAAATTTAGCCACTGCTCTAGTTGGAAACAATCAGCTTTACTTGTGGTACGTAGTTCACACACATTTAATACACTGCAGGTGGTATTATTTGCCTCTTGCCTAGTTACAGAAACCTGTTGTGCATTAGGTTTCATTAAGAGAATCCTACTGGATTGCGTGCCTAAGAATGATCAAGGTCTTCTCTTTCTGTTTTGTTTTTAGGAGATGTACATGAAAAGTTAAAAAAGGAAAAAAGTGCTCCCTTTCCAATGCTGAATCATAAGAAAGGTACTTCTGGAGATGGTGGTAGAAGAGGACAAAGACTCCTGTATAAACTACAAGGGGCTTTGTGAAGGCCAGTGCACTGAAGCCCCCATTTCTTCTGATTCCTCACATGAAATCCTCCTCCTCCTCCCAGCTGCATCCAAGAGCACAGAAAAGGCAATGAAGCAGGAACAAAACTGACTCTATTATAAAATGTAATTTTATTTTCCATACATTCCATCTGCATAACTATTAAAAATTATGTTGCGTACCACCATTGTATTTTTATTCATGACCAATATATTTTAACCAATATATCATTTTCTTCAGAATAGGAGAATCTCTATGTGTCTTAAAATCAGGCCACTGGTTCTCTCTGGTTCCTTGGTATCATGGTGCAAGCAACTCCAAGGCCTTTTTTGGGTTTTGTCACAGGTTGGGAACATGTCTCTCAGATCAGTCTGGAGAGTAGTTTCTGAGTGGCTGTACTGAGAAATATGACAGCCCTGGTCTGACATCTTTTTACTCCAGAACAAACAGCTTCTACACCTGGCATTTTTCTCCTACATTTCCCTCCTTTGCTGCATCTTGCACAGCTGAACCTCAGCTGAAGGTATCTCCAGCCTTGACATTCTTAATAAGAAACTTTGCAGCCTTGCATTTATGGTCCTGGCCCTTCTGTGAAAAGCCAAATTCATGATAAGCCTATAATTTCTAAAACATTACACATGGGTAGTGTAACAAGAGTGCAAATGAATGGCAGGATAATTCTAACCTAAACCAGGAGGTTTATACTAAGTCCTCTATACTAAGAAGCCAAGGCCATTAAAGACAGGAGAGATGTGAATGGCCTGTGGTGACACGCCGCAGTATCTGGTGTGCACCAAGAAAAATTCCATTTTGATTCATCAGTTTTTACTACAAATAAACGAAAATTAAAACAAAAGCCCACAGAGAACTTCATAGGAGTTTCCTCTCATTCATAACTTGTTCAATACTAGATGATGATTATTCTTAGCAACTATATAATTGACCATTTCTTAATTAAAAATACTGTTCTACACTAGAAGTGTAATCTCTAAGACTCCTCAAAATCCCACAAAAGAAAAAGAAAAATGACTGAAATAAATTAAACCATTTAGGAGGAAATAAAAAGTGTCCCAACCAGAGGAAGAACCAGAACTATTTAGCATAGTTACTGATTTTGTGTAGAACAATCTGGGAGACTTCACTGGCATGTGTCAACAGAAATACTTGCCAAAGGAAGTACTTGTACTTATCATAAGTACTTAACTCTTTTTTTCCCCTTCCAGACAATGTAAGAAAAAGCTGAAAATCTTCTTAGAGCATTTGTACCTTTGCATTTTTAATAAGAAGCACATGTAAAGCTTTCTAGTCATCACTGAACACAAACAAAAAAATTATATAACTTTAACAGGAAAAAAAAACAACTTTAAGTTTTGGTCAAGGTTAAATACATTATTCAGGAAATATGAATTAGTTGTTTGTCATTATGCATGCATTTGCAAGACAAAAAAATACCCATAGGTCAACGCATTTGTGAATAATATAAGAAACTGGTTTTGCATAAAAGTGCATGAAACTTAAAAGATTAAGAGGAAAAATAATAATAATAAAGAAGTTCATTCCTTTCAGGGTGCCATTTGATTACATTTGTGAATAGTTTTCAACACTTGATAATTCTGTTACAATAACAGTCTGAGCCATTGTGTTTGATGACTTTGTTAGCTTTAGAGCTAACACAATTAACAGCAACATTCCCATGTATGAAAAGAAATATACCCATATATTTGTCTCTAAATATTGATCTTTCCCTTATTATCAGTACAAATTCTGTCTGTTCCATTAATAATAACTCAAAACTTTTATCTCCTCTAATACACTTTAGCAAGAAATTCCTAAAAGTGCCTGAGTTGCTTGTTACAGAACAATGGAGCCACGTTTACAAATGCAGTTTAGACTGCAATACTGAGGAAAGCTGTAGACAAATAATTAGTAGAGATGATTTCCCTAGAGGGGGATATTAGTGTTTACTTTTTTCTGTGTTTTTAATCCAAATCTTAAACCCTTACTCCTGATCTTGTTGAGCAAGCTGTTTGCTGAGGTCGTTGGAAATGGTGTCTAAGTACATTCAGGCTGATAGTAAATAATTAGTGTCCAATGTCAATTCCTCTGCTAATTGTATTTCTTCTTATTTCTCTTTGTGCTATGGGATGTCTTAAAAAGTATCACTTAGTAAAAAAGCTTTGGATTTTCATCTGTGCTTGGTTCTGCCATTCATTTTCTGCATGACCTCTGTGAAAGTACTTAATCACTTTTAATAGCATGAGTGGAACAAGAATGCATTCATTAATATTTGTAAGGCTGCCAGATACTATGCTGTTGCAAGCATTTACAGTACCTTAAAAAAATTATAATTGCACTATCCAGCTGGTTAATGTTTATCCAGTTACTGAACAGCTAAACAAAAAGCAGAGAGGCAAGACCTACTGTTAGTTCTCCATCAGTATTGAATTTGAAAGAAATTTTTCCATGTTAAAGCTGTAGAATTAGGCAGTAGATGAAATACCATTAGCAGGCCTCTGTAAAGAATAATGAGCTGAAAGCATGCCTAGTGCTCGTCTGCAATTAGGGTGAAAAGTGAAATAGGGCAAGAATCAGAATACCATTTTGGGCTCTTGCTTTTCAGAGCGTACCCTTTTCATCCCCACCAGGGGGAGCGTACTTGAACATAATAATTAGTAGGCACAAACTGTGTTTAAAGAGGGTGGTTTCCTTTGCCACTTTCTTGAAATAGAAAGGTACTTTGTGATCTTTGCAAGCCATTCCCTCCTCCACGCCCACCCCGAAATTCCTTTTGCTTCAGCTGTCACACTGTAGCAAAGAAGCAGCATGAGTGTTTTTCTACATCCTGGGCTTATTATTCTGAACACTTCTATTTTTAAGCATTGATGTCAAGTACAAGATTTAGCTCAGAGTTTACCTAGAACAGGACGTTAAACAGCTAATGAAACTCTCCTACATTGTGGCACAGAGAACACGTGTAGCTCAGGTATCAGCATAGTCAAAGCGAGGTGAGAGTCCATATCTGTCCGTTTTGAGTACAAGTGCCCAGGTAGTCCCTACTGCTCCTGATGGTTACTCAGGCATAACTAAGTGCTCTTCTTCTCTGTATAGTTCACTGTCAGTCAAACCTGAAATACTGTTCAACTCCGCAGTCCTTAAAATCATGCTCATACAGAGAGACTGGTCAATATTGCTGGATCGTAGGAGACAGACAGGCAGAAGGTTTAATGATTTTTTTGCATAAGTTCAGCTTTAGCATGTGGATATATTATTGAAAATCCTTCCAATTTTCTTTGAAATAGTGATTTGGCCCTTTGTGTCTAAAGAAAAGTATAGCCTTGTTTGAAACTAAGATCTATTTTTTGAAACCAAGAAATTCTTTACTGTGAGGATGGTGAGGCACTGCAACAGGTTGTCCAGAGAAGTTGTGGCTGCCCCATTCCTGGCAGTGTTCAAGGCCAGGCTGGATGGGGCTCTGAGCAATCTGGTCTAGTGAAAGGTGTCTCTGCTCACAACAGGAGGTTGAAACAGGATGATATTTAAGACCCTTCCAACCCCAGCCATTTTATGAGTTTATGATTTAAATATACTGTTAGTAAATGTCTGTTCAGCTTTTCAGCACTTAACAACAAAACCTGAAATTTTACAGTCTGCTGCAGATGAAAAATACTCATGCAATACCTGTAGGAACAAGTAGGCTCACACATATTCTTTACTAGCAGTAGTATCAACCTTTTATTATATGTTTAAAAGGATTTTTCTCTTTGAAATATAGTTACTATCTCTCCTAACATATGAGAGCAATTCTAGTACTTCAGACTCATCACAGGGATCTGAAGAAGGGAGTGCCCTCTGTTGTGCTGTACACAGATGAGAATTTTAATCAAGTTGTTAAAGGGGAAAGATTGCACTTGAAGGACTATCATCAAATTCACTGTCATTATTCTCAGCAGCAGTTACTGATACTATCACTGTCTCATTTTGCCCAAAGTGACATTATTATTTTCAGTCATTCAATGAAATAAATAATAATTTATTATCATTGACTATTTCTAAGTGGACAATTTCTTCTTATACGAAGCAAATGATACAGGTTATGGTGTGCCATTCAGAAAATACTACTACTAACCACAATATGGCAGGGCTTAAAAAAGATTACAACAGATAATTGCAGGAGGAATGGCTGGAGGGGGGGAAATAAATGAGGATCACTGAGAATAGAACACACATCTTGTAAGTGGAAAAAAATAATAGTCACAAACCATAAGCAAGAGAGAATTTCATGGCTGGGAATACAGTGCCAGGAATCTATTCCTGCTGGCCTGGGCAGCTCATCAGAAGGGCACTGCCTCTGCAGAAGGGCATCTGTTGTGGTGGTGAGGAGAGCCAGAGAAACAAGCCTGCTGAGCCTCAGAGTGCAGAAATGCTGCTGGACTGGAGTCTCAAAGGGATAGGACATCTCCAGATATTCCTGGGAGGAACTTGAGTGGTTTCCCTTTGTTTATGTGGTTACTGAAGGCACCAGGATGGAGGTAGCTATTGGGAAGAAGATTGCTGGGAAAGAGAGACAATCAGATAAGCAGATGGAGGGAAATAATAACTTCTGTTTGTGATGTTCATTGCTTATTTTTCTTTCTCTGTAGTTGTATTCCTTTCAGACCAGACTTTCAAATTACAGTGCTAGCAGAAAAATGGAAATGAGTTTATATAGCAAATATCTATGATCAAATATGATCAAAGGTATCTCTCTCTCCCA
The DNA here is from genome assembly GCA_035583185.1 of Anabacerthia variegaticeps. Lineage (NCBI taxonomy): Eukaryota > Metazoa > Chordata > Aves > Passeriformes > Furnariidae > Anabacerthia > Anabacerthia variegaticeps. The sequence continues at coordinate 34,476,763 of JAWWEW010000078.1, read as the reverse complement.
CATCAACCTTGAGCTCACTCACACTGTAGAAAACGCAGGAAGTAGGAAGATCAGTATAGAAAAATGCAGTGCATGTGTTTTCTTTCCATAAAATGCTTTAAAAAGTCTCCAGAAAAGGTGTTCAAGGCCGCAAATGTGTGGCAGGAGCAGTGCAACTGACATTTTTATCTCACTACTTTTATTTAGAATAAAACTTGACAACATATTGTCACTAAGCGTCAAAAGGAGAGGACAGGATTCTCCTCTTCATTCTCTTTCTTCTGTAGTATTTTTTTCCCTTTTCTTCTGTACCTCCCTAATCCCCCCTCCCCCCCAATTTTTTGTCTATTTATGGCAAACTGACACGATAATTTCTGGGAGTTGGTGGTGTTCCCATAGAAACAGCCTTGATTTGATGCTATCATTGCGAGTTGGTGCTGTTATTCTGCTATGTTCTAATTAAAATAAAAATCTTTGTAGATATATTGTATTTAAATCTTCAGACATTTTTTTCTATGTAATTGGACTGGTATAATCTCCATTATCTTATGACCATGTCTGTGCAGGGGCCAAAAGACTTATGATGATCAAGACACTGTTCTGTTTGAAGCAATCTTTTTGTCTCAGTTCTCCAGTGTTCATAAAACCCAAGCGGGCTTTTATAGCTAATAATAGTAGTTATAAGTGGCTTTAAGTGATTTATGGAATAAGAGCTGTAACTGTTACGTGCCATCAGGGAGCTGCTTCTTTTCCTTAATGTTTATACTTTGTAATAACAACTGGTTTTGTTTTAGGATCTCAATGCACTTTCCACTACTATGGAAAGTTATTACTATGAAAGTGTTAATCAATTTTGCATTAAAAGCCAGATGAGTAAGTGTCTGGGATAAAACTCTCCAGCGAAATTATTCGATTGCCTTGCAGTAACTGCCCTGCAAGTGTGTCAAAAACACTCTTTTTCATCTTCTTGTTTGCATTCACTTCCCCTGTAAGGCATTAAAAGGCTTAATTGCCAACTCATCTGTTCAAGATACTAAAATGAAAATAAAATTGAGCGTTTTGTCTAGTCATGAAGTGAACGGTGTCAAAGGATCAAAGGGCAAATGGAGCGTGGTTACTGAAGCAGCAGGATTGCTTTGAGTTTGTGTGACTTTGAGAGAGACCCACTACACATTGTGTTGATGCAGACAAAGATTCCTCACCGTCTTTGGCAAGTGAAAACTGCTGTTGCAAGATTTGTGCCATCTGGTTTGAGATGAAAAAATGCAAAGAAAATAACCCAGCTCTCATTCTCTGATTTCTCCACGTGTGGCGACCTAGCCCACATAACCACAGGCACTGGTGCTTCTCAGTAGAAGGCAACAGGATTAACATCACAAATTTTATTGCTGCTTAGGAAAAACAAGATTAATAATCTTTTGCAGAGAAGATGGTAATCTATAAAAATGCAGAAATCCCACAAGTGGAAAACCTATGAACAGAATTTGGGGCAAAATCTTTTTTCCACTTTCTCTATTAGAAATTTGCCATCAAATTCCCTTTAATTTTGTACAATTATTGTGCCTTGTTATTTGGTCTTGATCATATATTTATCAAGTCACTACATTAATCCTCAGGCAAACTGTCATAAGAAAAGAAAATTTATCTGAACATGAGGTAAAATGGGCCAAAGCTGAACATATTCTTAGAAAATACTGGGAGATGAAATGTATCAAGTCAGAGATTGTATTTTTATTCTGAGGCTGGAGCATGCTGTTTATGGTAGCAGGTAGCCCGTGCTCTGGAGCAGTAAACCTCATGCAGAACACTTCACCAGCTGAATTGGACTTGTTACAGAGGGCAGAATGACCCTGCAGAAAACGAGCTGCCGGCACTTTGCTAGCAATCAGCCAACACCTCTGGGTTGTACTGGGCTATCCCAGCCGACTGGAAAGTCACTAACAAAGCACACTTCAAATGTTTCCAGGCAACAAGGTCACCACATCTTCATCAGCTATGCCATTTTCTTTTTACCCAGCAGGCAACCACTTTGCCTTAAGAGCTAATTTCTGCCTTTTCTTTGACTTCTAGTACTCTCCAGTGTATTGAATACCACCCTTTCCTCCAACTGGGGGTCGGTTTTGGAGAGCGCACTGAAAAAGGAGGGATTTTCATGTACAATTTGCTGAAATCAGAGGTTTCACACCAAGTGGCTTCTACCACAGCTACTGCTGTTAATGTACATAGTGATCTGTCTTCCACAGTTCTTTTTTCTCTACTCATCTTTGAGGTCATCTACAACTCTTTCCTTTTGATTTATAGTGGTTGATCCTTTATTTCACATATGTCTAAGATTTTCAAGGTTTTAGTTTTGTTTTTTTTGAGGAAAAGACAGAAAAATAACAACTTTGCAGGATGGTATATTTCTTTGTGAGTTTTGATAAAAATATATACAGTTTGGAATAAAGTGAGATTTATTAGGCAAAAGTGTTGCTTTTGCACCAAATTCAGCTTAAGGTGTCTTAGCAAAAATGAATTTTGATGACTGGAGAAAAGGTCTGGGTTCTTCCTAGTACAAGAAGGGAGGAAGGGAGGGAGGGGAAGGACAGGGCTATGCTGAAAGTGGGAAGAACAGTTCAGAAGAGCCAGATCTCCTGCTGCCAGAGGAAGGGGTGAGAATGACAACTACTTATTTTGAAATGGCTCATTCCCTAACCAACAGTCCTGACTGGGTTTTCAGGCTCTGGCTTGGACAAAGTGGAAAGCAAGACCATGGATATCTGGTGCCCTCGTAACTCGTCATTGCCTCTGCTGCTTATAGGTGATCTACGTACATGTACAGCTTTCACTTACAGTACATGAAGACAACGTTTAGATCCCTTCCTTGCCTGATTTGGGGCAAGAAATTATGTTTAGGTCTGATATTGTAGGAGAGTACCTCGGTCATTGATTCAGAGAGTGTTTGAATTTCTGCTCTTCAAACTGTCCACTTTGTTTAACTCCAGTCATCCGAGGTGGCCCTGAAAGCCACACAGGAGTACCTTGAATTGCAACGTTCCTTGGTCTCTGAACCGAAGAATATTTGAAGGGTATGAACAACCCCAGCAGGAAGCACTGTGAGAAAAGTCTTGTTTCCATGACTCCAGCAATAAACCTGGATGTTTTCTTGGTTCCCAAAGCATGGAATTATTCTTGATTCTCACCATTTCCCCATTCTGATTTTCACCAGTTCAGCATACAACTGAAATATATGTTTAGTTTTACATTATTTTAGCAACAACATGTTTTTACATCATTGACTTTCACTCTTCTCGGAGCAGTTCTCTTCTTATATGTCACACTACTACAAGTTGTGTGTTGCAAGTTGTTGCATAAATTTGAACTGAATCTACCAAAAAAAAAAAAAAAATCCATAAGGAAGTTGGTTTCGATCTGTTCCTGAATAAAATTCTGGGGATTTTTTTCCTAGTTTCTTAAGTTCCGTGTGTTTTTATGGAACTCTGCCAATCTGATCTAGTGTGTATTTCTGCAACCTTAGGGCTAACACACATGATGGAGGTACGAGAGCTTAAGAAGTTACTGCACATCAGCTAATCCATGGCAACTGTCCCGTGTTTAGGCTTAGCCCACAGCAAATGCAATATAATGTGAGTTATCTTAAGCCTCTTTCATGATGGACTTATCTTTCCTCTGTACTTTCCTGGGAGGCTGCTGGGTGTCATTATTCCAGCTGCACTGATTTGTCTGTTTGGGCTTTCTATCCCCCTATCCTGTAAGTAATTAAATCACCTCCTGCTATATATATAACCTTGAAAATCTTTCCTTTTTTACTTCACTTTAACTGGCTGTTGCTACAGATACCTTATCATACTTTGCTCTTACGTGAAAGCTGCACTAAACATTACAGGCTGGTTAGAGGAAGGCTTTCAGTACAAAGGAGAGAAAGAACAAGAGTGGACACAAACAAGTCTGAACATAAAGGCAGAGAATCCCTTTCTAAAGAAATGGATGCTGTATAACAGACCTCTCATCTTACCTGACCACTGATGCACGAGACTACAGAGGTCTGATCAAAAGTGATGAAGAGGGAACCATGATGGGTGCACCCAAGACATGAGGTAGCCTGGCAGATGTGGGACCGGGGTCTGCATCTGCTGCTTGGGGGTGAGCTTGGTGCAGTCCTTCCTTGGTTATGGGGCAACTCTGACAGGCACTGCCAGGGCTGCAGGCCACTTGTCAGGTGCATTTGTATTGCAAATGCTAGAGATGCAGACTGCAGTGAGGCAGAGGTTAATGCAATGCAACAAGGGCCTGGAAAACTGCAAGTCTAATTATTACCTTTGTGCAACTGAAGTAAAGAGGAGACTGTGACTCCTAAGGGCTCAGATACCAGACAAATGGCCAGAATGTCTGTAGTCCATTCAGGGACTAAGAATGGTCTACAAATAATACCTCTGGTATTGTATCTGCAGACTGGGACAAGCCCAGATACAGCATTACAAGACACAGTCCGACCTGAGCACCTGTCATTGCTGAGGCTTGGGGGTTGTGTGCCCCCCTGGGGGCTGGGATAAATACATAACTATTTAGGAGGGGAATGATAAAAGGTAATACCCAGCAATATGCTACAAGATATAAGAAACTAAATAAACATATACAAAAGACACTTGCAGTGTGAGGGTTATGGGATTCCGGGAGCTGGACAACTGACCACTGCTTGATTGGCAGTAAACCATTGCTGTTTGTTATCCTGTCTTAATAAATTAAGGCTAGTCATAAATCTGGTGTCAGCCTGAGCTCTGTGGCTGAGCAAGGCTGTGAGTGAATTAAGTTCCTGGGAAAAACAGGATTTGAAATCAATTTAGGAGCAGGCAATTGTGGCTTAACAGCTGCACTCTTGGGAGCCAGGAGCTTGGAGTGAAGTGTACTTGGGGGAGCAGCCATTGCAGCTGGACCTGCGGGAAGAATTTGGTTGAGAGTGCTCTGTTCTCATGTCATGAAACATAAAAGGTCTGAAACAAATTAACAGAACTGTTTTTGAACAAATGTTGTCTTATGCACATTTTCAGCCTTTGTTGCTTTGGCTTACTCTGCTAACACACAGAAGTGGAACTAAAGCAATCCTGACATTCAAACCTTGCTAGTGTCCAAACTCAACCTTCTTTCAGAAAATGAGCTAAATATGGATCAAATTTTTGCACCTCAGGGTCTTCCCTGAAAGTAATAACTCCAGGAATAGTCTTTCCTTAGCAATTATGTAATGAAATGCAGCAGTTATTTAGTAGCCTTCTCCAAAAAAGAAGACCAAGACCACCTGTCAACAGCTCAGGGAACTTGGTGCAGCAAAATCATCCTGCAAGTCACCAGGAGGTTGTTGCCTCGTATTCAGAAGAGATCAGGGCAAACATGTGACACCTAGAAAATCTGCCCTGAATATCTGCAGTGAGGTGATTACTTTCTCGAAGAGTTTTTGTGTCTTTGACAGATTGTTCATTGCAGTGTTGGGTCTGTGAAGAGAAGACAGTTGGCCTATTTCACCATTTAATCACTTTAACATTAATGAAATTGTATAAACACTATAATCAAGGGAGTTGTGCAGATTAAATGAAAACAACCAAACATTGCCTTACATCCCTACAGTCTGAGACAGTTGCCAAAACTGTAACTATTTTCATCATACTTTCCTAAACAGAGAATTAAAATCTGTGCTAAATATGAATATGTAAAAAGAAAAAGAGTTTGGCTTGACATAAACAGAATTGTCATTGCTGTAGCAAGATACACACACATGCAGGCACAGGAGGATGCTGGTAAAGAAAACTGATCCTTGTTTTCTACTTCAGTCTTCTCAACATGGCTTAATCTGACAAAAGGATTAATAACCTTGTCACATCACTGAGGTTACAGGTCACAAAGTGACACTACTGATATTGCAATAACTGTAGGACTGAATAAAGCCACAGAGTCTAAGAGACCATTTTGATAGTGGCGTTCATAGCTATTTATTCACTAATCGAGTAGAAGTTTAAACAAGTTAGTTCATTGTTCAGCCTCCTGGCCAAATTTCATCTGCTTGAGTTAGCCAGACTCTGATGAACTGAAGTGCAAACCCCTTGTGGTGTGTGGTACAGGTCCCATCTGTACTGATTCACAGAGGTGTGTTACAGCTCACAGCTCTGATGCCAGTAATTCTTCAGCTCAAACTGTAGCACCACACAGATCTTCAAAGTTTGTTTCTCCCAAGGTCCATGGCTCATTCCGTAATCTATCTATCGAGGCAGCAGCCCACACACAAACTTCCGTTGCAAAAAAGAAATTGCATGTAAGACCTTGATATGATTGAGAAGACGGCCTAGTAAATGTGATTAGACAATGCCCCATCCTAGGCAGGCAGCATCAGCACCTACTCGTGTATAAGTTGGCCATGTAGTAGACTGGAGCATTAACTTTGAATGGTGCCTTCACCAAGTAAAATTTTACACTAATCAAGTAATTGGAATTATGTGATCGATTTTTAGACATAATTATTACAAAGTGCATAAATCAGGCAGTTTAATCCAGCAACATCTACATGAGTAGAGGACAAATAATACACTGATATTGAGGTGCTTTGCATCTTTATTCTCTACTGCTGCCCAGTTAACCTCTAGCTTTTGTACTGTTTATCAGCCTAAAACCAAACACAATTAACATGCTAACCATCATCCTGCTAAAACAAGTCTGAACTAGTCCCTTGAATTTAGAATTTATTCCTAGCCACTGATCATTTGCACCAAGGCCACTGTCATAATCCAATATAATCCTCACAGGTTTTTATGCAAAAGAGGGTTTATGTGCCTTCATTTCCTTCACTCTTTAGGACTGCATGCTGCCCACTACACAACAAATTTCAACTGCACCCTGTTCCCTTAAGCAACAGGAAGCAGGAAAATATAGGTCTGGCATTCCTCACAGGTTTTAAACAAACACATACCTAGCTGCATGGTTCTATGAACATATTCCACCTACGAGTAGAATTTGTGTAACTACATGCATGATAAAGCATAGAGTATTTTAGTTTTGTCACAGTATTTCCAGGACATGAATTGTACATGCTGTAACAGTGGGACTGTGACATTGGTAGTGGCCGCATCCTGTGCACAGTCTTCTCTGATACCCACAGAGTGACGAGCTGGAGCTTCCTTTCAGGTTTGACTTTCAATGCCAGAAGTTGAACTTGAGCATGTAATTGATCTTGAAAAATAAAGTTATTTTATAAAGCAGCAATCTTCATGTACAATTTCCTTTGGGTCTTCTGAGAGACATTTGGTTCTTGCTGCTCAACAGGGAGCCTCTTAGTGTCAGTGGTTCAGAGAATGGTCTTTGACGAAACACAAGACAAGGCCCCCAAGGCAAGGTTGTCTGTGTTGGATCACTGGCTCAAAACAGAATATAATACAGTTGCAGGAGGCTCTTTATTCCAGAGAATGAGTGAAAAGTTGTCTTGTGTATGTGTGTGTTTTTCTGTCTTTGGAGCTGGTTGCATTAGATGATGTTTGTGGTTGGTCACAACAAAATGAATTACAAACATGAACATTTCATGATGATGAGGTTCATGGATGACTGGAGACATAGAAGATTTTCCTTGTTTAAGTGCCCAGAAGAAATTGCTCCTTGGCATTTTTTTTAAACTTTACTACATCATGTGAAACTAGAGACTTGTCCCCCTGCTTGTGAGTGTCATTTTAAAAAAATGGAATATACAGGAAAGGATTAATGATTATGTAAGCACCGAATTTCACAAAGGGCAAGATGCCAAATGCCCTTGCTTTTGTTAGGTGAAAGAGCAGAAATTCTGGATGAAATGACTTCTCATGATATCCAGCAACATCAGATGGACCATGGGCCAGGAGCTGGCCACCTCTAATAGTAGATTCTGTACCTGCACCTAAACACAAATTTCCTAAAGACCATGTTTTCCCCCTGCAGAGCTCGCTTTTATAAATTGTAAATAATGTGGGACCAAAGAAGGCCTTGTGATTGTAGAGCCCTCCAATCATACTGTGGAATACAGAATGAAGGTGGTGGGAAAATACTATATAAAGATGATCTTGCTTTAAAGAAAATGTTAGTTGTGATCCCAAGAATTAAGGAAATCTAAAAGTGACATAAAAATATGTTGCTTCGCCAGAAAAATCAGTGATGGTAATGTTGTGTGTTTTTCTGACTTCTGTCATAGAATACAGAAAATACTCAAAATGGAAAGCAAACAATAATAGATAAAGTAATTACAAAGTCATATTTAGTGGACTAAACACATTGATCACTACATAGGTGTAGCACATGAATTTCCTGTTCTCCCTTCTTTTAGCACTTTGAAGTCAACAATTTTCTTTCGTGAATCAAGAACTTCCCTTTCAAGCAGTACTTCTTGGTAAACTTGGTGTGGTGAATGGAAACAGAGCTAGTGCCTAGATGACTTTTGAATGCCTCCCAGAGTGGCAACTCCACAACCTCTCTGAGCAACTTGTGCCAGTGCAAGTCATCCTTGCAGTAATGGCTGGACTAGATGATTTTTAAAGGTCCCTTCCAATCCAAACCATCCTATGATACCATGAAAAGTGTTTCCTGGTGTTCAGACAGAGCCTCCTGTGTTTCAGTTTATGCCCATTGTCATGTCACTGAGTACTGTTGAAGAGAGATCTGTCTTCTGTACACTCCTCATTCAGATATTTGTACACATTGATGAGAAATGCCCACCAAGCCTTCTCTACTCCTGGCTGAACAGTCCCAGCTCTCTCAGCCTTTCTTCATATACTCCAGCCCAGGATACTTTTGGACTCCTGCTACAAGGGCACACTGTGGACTCAATGTCCAGCTTGTTGTCCAGGACCCACTATGAGTAACCCTATTTCCACTGCAATCATACAGTTTACAAGCAACATCTATTAATCCAGAAAAATTGTGACTAAATAATAGCATGCTAATTCTTAAGAGACTTAACTACTTGAAACCCAGCCAGCTAAAAAAGTAGATATATTAACGCATTCATTTCTAGTGAGCTTTCTGAATGATTGTATGTCAGAGTTGGGCAGTTCAGGTGGTCCTTTTCTTCATAACAATCAATGACAGTGGTTCAAATAAAAAGTTACCTACTTAGGGCTGTTTCTTTTACAGCAGAGCATGGTAGCAAAAGCTATGTCATCTACATTTCAGATGGTCTACCTCCTTGATTAATTCACCTAAAATAAGAACTTCATTTGATTGCATGATCCTTAATATTTGCTTTGCATTTGTTATTATGGCGATATTTTGATCTGTACTGTCATTTCTAAGTAGTGCCATACACCTGCTGCCTTCAGGAACTGGAAAATGGTATTAATTCCCTTTTACCACTTGGTGGCGATATCTTAAAAATTATTGAAGATAAAAGTATCTTGCCCGTTCTTTTAATTTCAGTATTAGAAAAGGAAAACTTAGAGATAAGATTTTAATACCTCAGAATAGTGGTCATAAAGTCTATCTAAAGGAAACAATACCCTAAAATTTGCTTTCTAGGCATGAAACATCCTAGCAGAGCTCACTATGCTGAAAACAATATCATCATTTTATAATGTCACCTGTGCCAAAGTATTCAAGTGCTGCAGAGTTTATTATGACTTCTCAGAAACAAAGGGCTTTCAATAGATCTAGAAAGAGATGTTACTCACAGCTTTGAAGAAATGTCTTAGGTGTAAATACTCTCTCACTGACCTGTATTTCAAAGAGAATTGTAATTGCTTTTCAATCACTGTGTGGGGTTTTGTTGTTCCTGACACATTTACACATAAGCAAATCTTTTCTGCTTGCACTCTGAAGGGACTTTGTCATGTTAGCAAGTCCCAAAGGTATACCTATAAGAATTAATAAAGATTTAGACACACATGGCTCTCTAGGACTGCAATGTTACACTAGCTAATCTACTTTTGAATTTGTCTTTGCTTTTATAGAATTTTGCAAATGTTATAATACTGAGAGTGAATGGTGATGATTCTCTTGCAAAACAGCGCTGCTTCCTAAATTCAAAGCCCTCCTGGTTTTTACTGCACTTTCAGTACATGTTGTGCTGCTGTGCTTGTTCTTTATTATTCTTCTCTACATTCAACAGTCAGAATGGAGTAGCTGCTTAAAATACATATCTCCTTATTCTTTGGTTATTGTCCAGATTCGGAAGCCACCAGGAAGGCTTTACCTTCAATGAAGATCTACCAACTGCAGTTCTGCAGATACACTAATTCCTTTGTCCTTCCCTCAGATATGAAAGTGGAGGAGGCACCGTGAGCAACAGGACAAAGGAAAATAGAGAAACACTTTTTAAAGCTAGAAATTAGCCTTTTCAAAAATACTGAGGGTATGTATTGTCCACAGACAGTATTCCTAAATGGATTTATCACATAGCCTTAAAATACCATGGTCTGCACAGAAGCCCTGCTGCATGCTCCAGTTTCTTTTCCTTAGTTAAGCTAGCAAATTTTCCAAATGAGAATTAGGTATAGGTTAGATACAAAACTAGTAGCCAGTCTTGCATCCATAGACAAGAAATCTTGCAGGTCTGAGATAGTTTACAAAAGTGATATCTCTTGGATGAATGTGTTACTTTACTGCATCTGTTTGAAAAGGTACTTGTAGTTTAAGGATAATTCTGATTAGTGTTGAGATATGACTGAAGAAGTATTTTTTATATAGCTATACTTCCATTAAAGTTTTTAACAGCTGTTTAAAAACTCCAGTGATAATGAGCTGGATAGCACTGCAGTCCTGCAGCAAAACATTTAGATGTAATATGAACTGACCACTTCCTTCTCCCAACTCAACCCGGAGCCATGAGACATGCTCATTTCCTTTTGACAACAATTAAATATAGAGATACGGTTTTCAGGGAATAAAATAAATAAGTTGAGCCTGGACTCTGCCAACTGCAAACAAAAGCACATGAGCAAAGGTTGGCACCACACCCAGCTACCCTTAGCTCTCTTGTTTTCATTTAGTCAGCTTAGTTACAGCTGAACAGCTTGAGATATGCCTTGCAGTCACAGGGCATGCTGGAGAGATCAACAGGACCAAATGGACAAGGGTCTTTGGATCTCCACAATCTTTCATCTGTTGCTTATCCTAATGAGATAAGAAAATTAGTGTCATAAATTTTAGAGTTCTTATGACAGTGCCCAAAGTATGAAATAATAAAAAAGCAGTATCATACAAGTGAAGAAAAAGCCCTTAGCATAGATGGGATGAGTGCAGCTCCTCTGCTGAAGAACTGTTTCCAAATCTTTGAACATAGGTAATTATTAGTAGTCACTCCTGCCATGCATCTCACAGACTTACTTCTTCATTGATGGTTTTTGGATTTCTTCAGAAAACTTAACTCTCTGGGTGCCATGGAAATGCATAATCACTCCTCTGAGCAATCACTTGGCTTGTGGCCAAGACATTCCTGCCATCATTGAGCAAAATGGAAAGGAATGATCACCACAATAAAGCAGTCAGCTTACTAACTGCTATTTAATTGCTTCTCAGCATTTCCAATGCATTAACTAGCAATGACAGTGATATATAAACACCTGAAAGCATCAGCTGACTCTTCAGGGTGCAGGGAAAGGCACAGTGTGTCTGACTGCCTGTGTATGTGTGTTCAGGAGCATGTCGGAGGCACAAGACAGGAAAAGGCTTCTCTTCCCTACTCTTCGTGACATATAACCATGTAGCATATGGATATCTCCACCAAAGGAATAGCCACTGAGCCTGGGCGATCTTATAGACCTAACGTCCCCAGAGATGTACATATGTTCCAATACCAGAGCTCTCTGACAATGGGCCTCCATTTTTCAAATGAAAATCCTGGCTTTTTGCTTCCACCCCTATTTAGAAACATCCCTCTCAAAATGTTGAATTTCATTAGAAATGCACTCTGAAAATGCAGGACAAAAGAAGAAAATTAAAGCAGAAGCAGAGAAGAAGAATTTCCTCTTCTTCTCTAAAGGAGGAAAAGACAGAAGACAGGGAATTAATTTAAAGCTAAAGATATTAAATATTTTTAGGCATAACTGTCAACAAAAAACAGCTCTTGAAGAATGCTCCATCTTCCATGAAAATTTCTTCCTGTGCCTGCATTGCTGCCTGCCTTGTTCAGGACTGATAAGTGCCAGGCCTCCTACACAAACAGGGCAGACCTGGAGCACTTATAATCTCAGGATGGGTTAAAAACTCTTTCAAAGGTTGTGCCTTGGGAATGTATTGGATGTTCTGGGCTGGGGGAAAGCTGGTGCAAGTACTCCCTCTGTACCAAGCCCTCTGCTCCCGTGCCCTTGCGTTGCTGTCAATGCACAGGGAACAAAACACATGGAGAGGAAGCTGGGGGAGGCAATGGAACTAAGACCACAGACACCCTGCAGTGCACATCCAAAGTCTACAGTCCATCAGAGGCAATGGCTTCCCATGAACAAAGTCTGGTTGTGGTTACAGTGGGCTGAGATGTAGCTGCTTTTCAAATGCTTTCAGAGCAGTACAAATCTGAACGTGTTCTCATGTTTGTGCACATCAGGAGCATGGGCCTGCATTCCCCATGCACTGCACTCCATATCTGTGTCTGGCACGGACAGGTTAATAGCTAATTCACATTATGTGAGTCTAATCTTATTGTCCTCTGCAGGCTCTAATAAAAAGAAGGAACACTGCTCCAGAAATCCCTTTAGTATTGTCCCATCAGCAACAGCTGAGGTGTCTCCCCTATGAACTATGTAAAAATACCCTTTCCTTCTGCACTCCTCCATCACCATTTCATGGCACAGTGCCCACCATCACATGGGCACTGCAAAGGCTTTAAGAAGGGCCCTCACCCTGTAAGTATTGGCAGATGTCCCAGTGAGGTGTGGATGGCATTTTGGTTAAGGAAGCACTAAGGACCATGCAGATTCAAAACCATTTTCTGCCATGAGCTTCCGGTCTGAATTTGGTCAAATTAGTTAATCTGCAAAATAGGGCATAAAATAATTTCTTTAGGAACACACTTGGGGAAGAGACCTTCTGAGACACAGATGCATAGTATTGCCTACAAAGAAATGTGGATTCTTATATATATGTCTGTTGGCATGCTTGTAACATATAATGAAACAATAATGCAGTAGTTGTGGGAAATTTTCTTACTAACCCATAGATTATCTGGTTTGAGTGATTATTTTGATTATTGAATCTGGCTTCACATATACCATGAATTAGGAGGTTTTCATGAACATTTTTTTGCTTGAACTAAAGCCTCTTTTCTATAAATAATTCTATTACTAGCTTAAAATTGCTGTGATTTTATAAAAAATTACATCTTATTTATAATCTGGGTTTGCTGCCATCCTGTCCCGGATCTTGTTATATCTTTGTCTGCTAGATGAAGGAGCCTGAGATCAAAGTTTTGTCATGCTGTGGCTCCTTTGTTAAGCTAAATAGATTGAACTCTTCTTGTCTCACACTGAAGTATATTTCCCAGTGCTTTAATCATTCCTGTATGATCTTATATGATCAGTCTTCTCTCTAATCATTCCCAGATAAATGAACTAGATGCTCCTTTAGAAGTGGCTACACCAGTGGAATGATGGAAGCAATATGCCTTTCGCACTCATTCTCACCATTCTCCTGCTCACACATCAAGGTTTATAGTATGCATTTTGGCCACTGGAAGCTTGCAAAGAGGACTTGCCCTTCATGGTCTGATTGCCCTATGGTCTCTGTAGGAATTGATTTTTGTTTGTACATACTGTTTGATGTGACCAGAAGACCCACACTGGTCTCTGTCACCTCTTCTTTATTTTAAACCTCCTATCTCCAATCTTCGTGTCAGATGAAGCTTTAGTAATTGTTAAGTCTGGGAATTATTTTTTCTTCCATATCACTGATGGAAAACGTTAAATGACATGAAAATAAGAGCCAATTCATGTGAGATTTTACTGGCAACACAACAATGATAATTTCTCACTAACAGTGAGATTTTTGACCTATCAAGTAGTAACTATTAAAAAGATGTACTTTTTTATTATCATTATTGTCTTGACATTAATCAAATAATTAATGTCTTTCCATGAATATTTCTGCACATAACAGTTTTTCTGTACCTTACAGACCATACTTTACAGTCAAGATACTTAAGGATCAATTTTTTTTTCCTTGTAATTTCTCTATCCAGTGTTTAAAACTGAAATCTAAATGCCTTTGAAAGGGAGAAGCTAGTCCCCCCTCCATTGCTCTGTCGAGGGCAGGGAGTAGTGAGGCAGCAGTATAGATGAGAATCATGGAATCAGTTAGGTTGGAAAACACATCTGAGATCATCAAGTCCAACTTTTGACTGAACACCATGATGTCAACTAGAACATAGCACTGAGTGCCACGTCCAGTCTTTCCTCACCCACCTCCAGGGACGGTGACTCCACCACCTCCCTGGGCAGCTTATTCCAATATCTAATCACTCTTTTTCTTAATGCCCAACCTAAATCTCCCATAGCACAGCTTAAGGATATGTCCTCGCATACTGTCACTTCTTGCCTGGGAGAAGAGGCTGAACCCCATGTGGCTACAATCTCCTTTCAGGTAGTTGTAGAGGGTGATAAGGTCAGTGAGCACCAGGACAGTGCCCAAATCCTTCTGTCTAGAAGGAACCTAGACCAACTTCTGATCAGCAGCAGTGAGGACAGCTAGCTGCTGGCTCTTCTTGCACAGGTTGTGCTCCCAGAGAAGCTCCTATATGCACCCAGATCTCCCTGCTTCAAGGACATGCTCTTCTGCAGTCTCCCTCCCACTTGACAGTTTTGGCACAGGTTTACCCAGAGAACTTTAAACCTGTTCTCCTTCTCCCACAAAAAAGTGAGAAGTCTGTGAAACCTGTTTACAAGGAAGCAGCCTGTCCTCCTCTAGCTTGTTGGGAGACCCAGCCACATTAGGTGAACAGAAGAGCCTCCTGCTGAACCAAATGGGTGACTAGCAAATGCCAGTTCTTGCTCCATGCTCTAAAACTTCCCAGCCAAAGACTTCAGCTGCTATTTAATAATTGGATTTTTATTGCTAATCGCTAATCTAAGTTGGCAGATTTACTGCTCCAAGGCTGTGCTTGCTGCTGACAGATGGGAAAGTGAATATTTGCTGTCTCCTCGGATTTGTGGGCTCCAGGGTGGGCACTGTGTCACCTGTTGTTTAAAAGAAACATCTAGGAACTGCTGCAAGGGGCTGAGCTGAAACATTCCCTTGTGTTGATCCATGCCTGTTTTAGGGTTCTCCAGATGCAGACCAAACTAAACAACATTTTTGCTTGGTTAGGAAATAATTGGCTCCAGCTCATGCCAGAAAAGGTAAATGTTTGTGGGCACAGTGCAAGAAATGCTGGGAGTGTAAAGCACCCATGTTGGCATGAAACTTGGAATTCTCCCACACTGGTTTGCTCTGGACCCTGGAAACACCTGTGTTCACTGGTTCTTGCAGAGATTTTATCTCCTGCTTCTTCATCAGAGCTATTAATTCCTTTTAACATGCATTTTGCAGCAGTCATTTATGGCTTCATCTTCTCCAAGGCCAGACGGCTGCAATCCTGAGTCACTGTGGAAAGGGCCAGGTTTTAGCATTTACAACCCCTTACAAATCTTACTGCCGAGAAAGATCATACATCATCCCCAGTAGGAGGCTTTTCTTTATATTACTCTACCTTCCCATACTACATGCCAGGTATTGGGAAGGTGGTTATGGTCTTTGCTGGCATCAGAATTATCCTAGGTCCATACAGGAATTGCAATCATTAAGCACGTTTCCCAGAACCAAACGAATTTTTTTACATGGGATCAGCTTAATAGATATTTCTTTCCTTGATGTGAATGCTTCTGTGTCCATAAAATAGCCAGCAGAGACAGACAGCCATTATTTCTCCCTTTACAACCAACTGCTTGGAAGGCTGGAAGGAATTTGAAGAGATCCCTGGCTCCAGCCTCCTGCCCCAAGGCAATGTCAACTATATTTCAGAGAAGCCCGTACCTTAAAGTGAAGGCAGGCCTTCCAAGCTTTGCTTTTTCAAATGTCCAGTCTAAGCTTCCTCTTTGTATCTGAGACCTGTTATTCCTTGTGTTAGCTATCAAGGACACAGGAAGCAGACTATTCTTTCTTACAGCAATTTTATATGTGTTTTCAAAACCATTATGTTTCCTCCTCTTCCTTTCTAGATTAAAACCCTCTAATTTCTCTTGTCTGTCCTCATATATCATGCTTTCTAGGCTTCTGCTTATGCATATTAAGTACCTCTCATAAACTCTTTTTACTTACCCTCCCTCTTAATGCCTGAAGGACTCAAACTTAGATGCATGCTCCAATTGCAATCTCACCAATGCAGAACAGACTTGAAGCATTGATCCCCAGGCCATGCTACCTCGGTGGGTAAAAAATGATTCACAGTGTTGAAGGGACTTTAAGCATCAGTATGGCTTTCCTGGTCACAGCAGTCAGAATGCAACTTCAGGAAGAAAAGGACTCAGAAGCCTGGACACATGACACAATAATTACTTTTCTACAGTTTGTTTTTGTTTTGTTTTTTTTTTGTTTTGATGTTGTTTTGTTTTCAAAGAGACTTCCTGCTGTTACTGCAATAAACTAGAGAACAGTACATCAAATGCCTTGTCAGTAAAATTACAGGGATCTCATACTCATTAGGGATATAGACTCGTTGGTAAATTACTGTCATTCTTCATTTCACTGAGTTACTTCTGTGATGCAGCTCATCCAGACTGCAGCAATTCTTGCTGCCCTAGTTGTTCTGCTACCACAGCCTGCCTTTGTTTGTTGTCTTTGCACTACTTTCCTGGTAAATTTCATACTAAAGCAAAGTTGTCCCTAACAGCCATATTCTCAAGGTTCTTCGGGGTGATTTCCCTTTAAACTGATGGCTAACCTCCTCCCTGTCTTTCTTCAGTTCCTTAAAATTAGCAGGCTGCTTTGTCTGAGGCCAGCTGGAACCTAGAAGAGACATTTCATGAATGGCTAGGGGAATCTCATATTTTTTCCCACTGGAAGGCAGCAGACGTTGGGTGCTTAAAACCTATTGGCATTTAAAAAAAAATAAGTCAGAATTCTATAAAGCTCAGTTGTGAAGCACCCCTTGGCCTCTGGATTATGTGAAAGGTTTTAAGCATTGTTATTAATCAAAGACTTTTAATCCTAAAAGATGCTGTTTGTAACTCCCTGAAAATACTGGGATTCTGTTCCAAACATTTTGCCTACTTGCATAAGTAATTTCACATTTCATTTTACAGAGGGCATACAGCAGTCACACCACAAAAGAAATAGGATTATAAAGAGGGATAGTTTGTTCTGTCTCACTCTGAGAGAGTCTTTTTTTCATTGCTTTTCTTCATTGAAATGTTCTTCATTTAAAATAGAAAACATTGAAATATATCTTGGTACTTTGTGGAGAATATTCCACAGAAAACACCAAAGCATTTGAACAGATATATGAACATGAGTTGATCACTAACTAGTGCAAGAAGCAGTAGTTCTTGGTTTAGGGACTCGAAAAGTAGTTTAAAGGATTTACAAGGAGGAGCTCAGCTTTTCCTGTAAACAAGAACTGCCAACAGAGAGGCAGGATTTAGCATTTTAGCCAATGCCGCCAGCTCTGAGTTTGGCAATGTTAAGTTACAAGAGTGTTTTTACTTGCCTTTTAATTTCTCTTGGAAATACCCATTTACTAGGAAGCCACGTTTCCCACCCACTTTTCAAAACTCGGCAGATCACAAGTGAAGTTACCTGGCTGACCAGGACTAGCCTTACTCCATGCTCTCTTCCAGCTTTTCCTTCTTGTCCTTCTTTTGCATTCACTGTTCACATTCACAAGCCATTTCACAGGGGCACAGATTGCTTCCACAGAAAGTTTGGTCATGGGGTTATTTTGTTTGGTTTTGGGAGGCTTTGTTTGTTTTTTTGTTTTGTTTAAAGTGAAGTGATTCATTGTCTTCAATCCCAAAGTCTGTTTGCTAAAACATCTCCAGTTACTGATTGTCCAGCTGAACCAAAATATCCATTTCCAGTAGCTCATGGTAAAGGGCATCAGCAGATACTCTACCTGAATTGTCATCTTCCAGCTCCTCCAAAATGCCTTTGTCTCTCTCCCCTTTCCAAAAGGTAATGTAAGTCGATGAGTGAATAATGGCTTTGCTATTTCAAGTATGTGAACTTAACCTACATGGAATATGTCAGAAAAAGGAGTGATTTCTAAGCCAGCTCTTAGGATTTCAGAAGGTGGCATTATTGAGAGTCATGAGCTCGTGGGAAATTCAGTTGCAGAAGTGGAGTTTGCCAACAGGAACAGGATTATAGATAGTGAAGTTCAGTTCAACTTAACCACAGCTAAAAGAAGGTGAGTTTTTTTAATAACTACTGGGCCATCAGCTGCCCCTTTAGTAAATATTTGGTCTTTCCTTAAATCAAAGCACAACATATAAAAATACAGTACCATAGAGATATGGATATAAAAGAAAGCTGTTCTCACAAAATTCACTTTTTGGGTGCCCTTTGCCAGGGGGAATTTTTTAAACCATCTGAACTTTCTTCAGGGAAGTACTTTCATTCTAAAATAAAGGTTACTCTAGTGCCTGTCTACTTCATAGTCCTTAGCTAACTCATGTTCGTAAAGCACTTTGAGTTCCTTGGCTCATGAATGTTACTACATAATTGGGAAAATGCGGTTGATCTCTGTTAAAGATAAACTACTCTTTAGTCTGGATCTCTGTCTAATCATGAAAAAAAAATCCTTTTCTCAGCCCTCTCTGACACAAGGGTTAGGGTTGATAATTCATTCAGGCTTGCAGTATTTGGTAAACCCTTAGTTCTTTGAAGTCATGCTTTATTTTCAGAGACTGATATAAAACTGTGAACTCTAATATACCTCAGACCTGCAGTTTAGGCATATCCCAATTTTTAGGATTGTATATAAGAATTTGTTTAACCAGACCAATTGGTAGCAAGACCTTGATCTCAAAGCAACCATTTGACTTTCACAGAGAAATAACCTTTTAAACTATCATAAGTTCTGGCGCCAAGATTCTGCCATGACCTGTGTTATGAAAACAACATAATCTATGGCAATATAACAGTACTGAGTTAGTATCAATAGTCTGACAGAGCATAGATAATGAGCACATCATGCTGTTTTATAATAGCTTCCTGCCATATATTTACAAGAGAATGATAGATGGCTTGTATATGGTTTATGAGACTCATAAGACAGTGTGTATCTTCCAGCACTATCTGATGCATAAACTTAATTTTAGTACTTGCCTCTCAGACAAACAGATTTATGGTGCCCAAGCGCAGTCACACTGGATCTGAGCAAAGGTCTGTCCAGGCCAGTAGCTGGCTTCTGCAGCAGCCAGAAGCAAATGTTCAGGCAAAGATTGCAAGAAAAAAGCAAGTGCACAGTTACACTTCCTCTGGTGTATCCTCACAGATCCTAAAAGTCTAGCTGGGGACTACCTGAGACAGGGATTTAATCCATATCTTTGTATTTAATAGTTTTGATGGCTTTTTTTCATATGCAAATTTGTTCACAACACTTTCTTCAACCTACTTATACTTTTTGTCTCCACAACACCTTATGGCAAGGAGTTGCACAGCTTAATTCATTGGCTGTGAAGAATACTTCCCGACTGCTCTAAACCAGCTTTCTCAAGCTTTTGCATAAAGAGAAAATACTGGTGTTCTGCTCACCTTTCTTTGCTGTTTGTGATTTTGTATAGCTGTGTTATGTCTTTTCTCTACTACACTTTTTTTCCCCCAAGCAAATCTGTCTAATCTCACCTTGAACAAAAACCTTTCCAAATTTATTGCTGTCTTTTCAACTTTCTATACACCTGTTCTAACTATCATATTTTCACTAAAATAAGGACCAGAACTGCCTTCAACAGTCACACTGTGGTCACATCATGAACTTGCAATTTTCAGGTTTGCTGTCTGTTTTTTACTGAAAAATCATAACATTTGGTTTACCTTTCTGGACTACCAGAGGGTACTGAGCTGGTGTTCTTGCTGAAATAGCCAACACAACAGTTTCAAGCTCTCTTTACTGAACAGTAATAACTTCTGGAGAGTTTACCATTGTAAGGCTTATTTTCCTTGGACCCATTACTGCACTGAGTTTCGCTTTTGTCTGTCATTCTATTTGTCAAGTCTCGAGATTATAGTTTAAACTCTGACTTTTCTGAATAATCAATAGTCTTGTCACCTTGCCCTTCCACTGCCTTATCACCGAGAGACACTTCCTGCACTTGAACACATTACCCTCTGAATGCTTTTTCTTTTTCTTTAAAACTATTATAGATTAATGAGAGGACTATTTCTGTTATCCAATTAAATAATTTATTGCCCAAATAACAAGGGAATCGTTCCAGTCAGTTCTGATTGCTGTGGAAGACATAACTTTTCAAATCGATATCTCCTATATATTTACAGCCTCAGTCTTCACACTCAAGAATTAAAAGAAAATGTCTTTCTTTATATCTAACGTCTCTGGATCCTGCAGTCAAATACATATCATTTTACAATAGGTATGGTGGTTGCTGCACACTCAAGTTAAAACATTTAGTCCTACGGTCCAGTAAAACTCTCCATATATATACCAGTAATTATTTTTTGCCAAAGCAGCAGGAAATAAAGATGCTTCTGCATATAAAACTTGGACAATAAAGGCAGAAAAAAGTCAGAACTGTTCCCTTGAGGCTTAGGCTAGCAGGGACTGTTGGTATTCTCCATTGTGTATAAGTATAATATGAAAGCTTTTTCTGTCCTTAGCAACTTTTCTCAATTGGGAAATTAAATGTCCTTTCATCTGCCAACCAGGGATCAGGATCAGACTTAGTACTTTACTACTTAAAATGCCAATATAGAACTTATGAACAGGCATTGAGTCATGATCATAATGCAAATAAAAATAAAACACAGAATGAGTGTCAACCCTGCCCCCAGTTTGTTAGTGGGCTCTTTTTCTGACTATACCAAAGCCGACTGCTAGCCCATCAAAGAGCACACAACATGCAAAAATATTTACATCCAAACGTGTTTTATAATGGATGTCACTTCTGAAGACATACTGTCATGCCTTGTTCCTTTCTGGCATGCTATCCTGCTGCATCTGCAACCAATACAAAACATATGATGTCCTACTCCTCACCGCTGGTCTTCCTACACCTTTAACCTTTCAGCCCTGGCAGAATTTACAGTTCAATCTCAACAGCATTTATAGCACTTGTGGCAAAACCATGAAGAATGAGCTGTATTCCTCATGCTCTGGGTGGGGGAGGAGATTTTTCCCTGCAGATTTCTAGCTCCCCTTTTCAGATTCTTTCTTGGACACTTTCAGAAGCAGATTGTTGATCGGGTATGGGCCTTGTACAGCATTGCATGGCTTTCTGTGGAGCTGGCAGTGTTCATGGATGCAGTGTAAGAGACATCCATTGATCAGCTTTCATAAGTCAGCAAAAAGCAGAGCCACTCAGCACATGCAGATGGGAAATTAAAAAGTCTTACACAGACAATTCAGAGCAAGGACCTTTCATCTGCGGCTAAGCAGCTACACACAGCTGAGCAGAGGACAGCAGCCACCACACCATGTGAATGGAGTTACTAAGGAAGGCGGCAGGGAAGAGATTAAAAACTATTTTGGCACCCACTGAGATTGCTCCAGGCCCAAGACAAAACAATGTTGATACAACAAACTGGAGAGACGCCTTTGTGCTATTTTTTAAAGTTCTCCACCACTTCTGGCAGAGTGAACCACTGATCCCTTGTAATGCTTTAAGCACCCAAATATACTTTTGCATGAGTGTTAAGAATGTAATTAACTCTCCCTCCCCAAGGAATATAATAAAATTATAGGCCTGTCTTACTCCTGATTTAGTTATACACTGTGCTCTTAAATTTAAGCCAAATTAAGCTATTCCTACAGAGTGTTATTAGTTGCAGATAGAAGATAGCTCCTGTGAAAGCTGTGTCCTTAGCTGGGTCATCAGCATCAAGAGGAAGGCCTGCAAACTCAAAAATTAACATTTATACCCCTGTTCCTAATGAATAAAGCTTTAGGATATTTATGTTTGACATAATTAAAAGCCTGAACAAAACCTTTTGTAATCTCATGGTTGTGTTTTCTCTTGAAGTGCCAATCTGCAATTTCAACATGCCCCTTGAGACCTCAGAGGGCAAAGTGAGTGGTAAGAGTGATGCATCAAAGAGCAAAAGGTTTAAGTGTTATGGGAAGATTAAATCCTCCAAAAAGGATCACTCCTGACAGATAATCAGAATCAATAACAGAAGCTAGTCTTAGTACCCAACAAATATAGCTTGTAAACTGCATGTTTTTGAACTCACAGGAGGGTGACAAAACACTTGTGTGAGCAGTGGATTATGCCTGGGATTCACAGTTCCTACAGGTTAAAATCTCAGTAGTTTCTAAAAGTCAGTTGTCTGATTTCCTTGCCTCAACTTGATGATGCAGGTTGCAATAGCCCCTGCTCCAGAGGAACTTAGAGTTCCCTTAAAAAAAGAATCTTGGATTTTTTCCCCCTCTTTTTAAACAGTTTGTGAAGTACCTATGATGAAAAAAAAGCAGTTTTAGTGATTTTTTTTTCTTGGGCTTATTACAATGTGTAAAAAGACAGCTAGTCTCTATGAGACCGAGGCTGTTGCTGAAGAATTACACAGAATCACAGAATATCCTGAGCTGGAAGGGATTTAGAAGAATCACTAAGTGCAACTCTTAAGTGAATGGCTCATATGGGGAGATCAAACCCACAACTTTGCCATTATTAGCACCATGGTTGAACCAACTGAGCTAATCTAAGAACATAAACTATAAGAAGCTACTATGTGCCAGCTTAGGAAATGATCAATGTTAAGCAATTTTATGTACACACAAAAGGGTCAGCCTCACACAGCTGGAGCTGTACAGGTAAAATTCTCACTCTTGCAGATTAAACTTTTACCAGGGCACTCTAGTTCCTCTTAAGGTTACAACATAACTGATTTAAAAAATATTTCCCTTGGCAGGTAAGTTTAAAATCTCAAGTCACTAGACAGAGTACATGAGTGTACAAGCTGTCATCTACTGCAAAGGGAAAGTTCTTGGAGCTGACAGACTTGGGTGTCTCCATTGGGAAGGAGGCAAGTTCCTCCCAAAGGATGTGAGTGAAAAGTTTTTCACATCAGCTTCTCCCTGCAGCAAGAAGGACATTGTCTGTTACTGTGCAATTCTGAATATTTTATTGTTTGAACACTGGACAGTTTAACTGCTATAAAACCCAACATGTTGTGTCACCCTGCACATGCCTGGAGCTGTCTTTTGTGTTTGCTTTTTTTTTTTAATGCTGAAAATGACAAGGCATTTTAAAGATACTTCATGTTCTAATGCAGGCACAGGAACTCCTGCCAAGTACTTGTTCACCCCTAGGAGCAGAAAGCTATCCCTTCTGTTCCTGCAGCTCCCATGCAGAGGAATTCCAAAGCATTTAGCAAATACTACCTGCCTATAAATGAGTACATGATGTGCAAAAGTACCGCCACAATTAGATGGAATATAGCAAAGTTATAGCTCACTGTAGCAGTTGCAAAAGGTGCCTGTTAGGTTTGAACAACAGAGAAACCAGCACTGACAAATTTAGCCTTTACTGCACTTTTCTGTAAAAGGTCACTGTTCAGGTGCAAATTACTTTTGGTGTGATAGCAAAGCCAGGTTCACTAAGGAGCTCCAGTTTTTGGACTCCACTCCAGGCTGGGACTTCTCAAAGCTCAGGTGCTGGGTTCAGGTTAAAGTCCTGAGGACAGTCACGAGTATTTTGTGTCCTATCTTTCTGATGGAACATGCTTTCATCAAGGCCACCTCCAGAGCCTAGGATACCCCCCTGGAGCTCAAGTACCAGCACCATTTCTTCCACAAAGCCTCATAGGCTTTGCTTATACTTTTTCCTAACAAGAGACAGGTTTTCACCAGGTCAGACCAAACATCCATCTAGTCCAGCACCCTCTGACAGTAACTGCTAGCCAATATCAATCTCATCTCTCATCTCCTAAATAGGATGAACATGAGGGGATAACTCTGCTGCTATGCTCTCCCACTTCTGACAAGAAATCAACACTGACTGTTTGAGAAATGCCCATTGGGGGGTTATAATCCCATCTCTGGTTTAATAGTTCTCCATGGACTTTTCTCACTGGAATTTGCCTAATAGTTTTTGAGCCCAATCAACAGCTCTGAGAAACCTAACCTAATATTTAAAGCACTTACAAGGAAGGAGGCTCCCTCAATTTTTTTTCCCCTCATGTCTGAGGGGACTTAGACCTACCCCTGTTAGGAGAGAGATTTGGGGCCAAAAATCTTCCCACTCTATTGGATGGGTAGATTTCTCTAACTACCTGATACCTCAAGGCATTTTTCTCTTCAGGCATATTTTAATAGCCTCTGGGCAGGTTCAGAGTGAAGATTAACTGTGCAGATTAACAGAGCAACTGTAAGTAAGACTGATTAAAATGGCACAGTGATGATACACGGCCATCAGCATAAAAAAAGGACCGTCAATGTGCTTTTCTGAAACCAATTATATGAGTGAAAAGTCTGCACATTTTCTACACGTTGGGATCTCATCCATCAGAAAGGATGATAAGCCTCTGTTTAAGCTCCTTCAAAGCATGCACCTCTTCCTATAGTGTAAGGGTACCTAGATCCATCCCCCATAGTCAGCTGCATCGTCAGACAAGATCCTGACACCCACATTCATAAGAATTTCATGGTTGTGGTCATCAAGAGATATGGACCTTAGACAAGGGGATCCCTCCCCAAAAATTTATCTCTGTTTTACCAAATAAAAATGAGTTTACTTCAGGTTCTTTCCTTAGTCAAGCCTTCAGCAAACTACATCCCTTCTCAAATCTGTCAAACATAGCCAAATGATATTATCGTGCTACTTAAAGGCAGGTGAAAGCAGATGGTAGAGCTGTTACAGCAATAGGCAGCAGCAACACATCTCCAACAAGCAGCTTTGATTTGGCAAAGAAGATCAAGATGAGCTTCTCCAGGACCCCTGTGTCATTAACTTCACTGGCAGTAGCTTTTACTTTGCATTTTGCTGGTTGAGCAAGCCCTCTCAATGGACTACCAAGGTGCTCTAGGAGAGGAGTGGTATACTCAGAGCGTCCTCAGGTCCAGTGCCACTGAGGAGTCACATGGGGTGTGTAGGGATGCTCCAGCAAATGCTACAATCCCCAAGGCAGGCAGGAAGGACATTTTCAAAATACTTCCTGCATGCTGATTTGCACAGGTCCATGTCTAAAAGCAAATCCTTCACATGTACTGGCAGGTGGCATCTTATGTGCAGATACCAAAGGCTGGGTGTCACATACATCCTGGAAATATCTCACTTGCTGTGCACACTGGGTATTCACATGCAGAAGATACCAATCATAAGAAGTCGTATCTTTGCTGCCATTTTTGCCTCTCCCCAAATAACAGACACTTTTTGGCATCACTTGCAGAAACTATTGCAGAGCATATAAGTGCCATAAAGGACGAGCAAAGCCTTGGCAAATGACCCTTCTCCAGCCTTGGGAACAAACTAAGAATCTTTACACTGATGGTTCAGACCCCAAAGCAACTTAAAATTGTACTTCTGGTTTCTGCTTTGGACTGCAGGGTTTCAAAAGGTGTCGTATGACTGCTGCTTGGGCAAATATTTTAAAAAGGAGCTTGAATAGCTCCTAATTAAATGGGCTTGTATTGTGCTGTGTGAGGGTGTGCCCCATCCTGGCTGGCAAAGCAAAACAAAACAGGTAAAGGCCATGGCAGTAACTAACACCAAAACACAGGGAAGGACTGGGGGGGTTCTGCAAACCTCAGGACTTAAAACTCTCTTCAACCTTTGGTCTTGTTCTCAATACAAACAAAAAGCAAGAGAGAAGGTTTCATTGGGGTTTATAAAGAAGCTGTTTAGCATTAAAAGCTGATCTACAGGCAGCAGACAAAAGGACAATAGCTCTGCCGAAATGCTACACGGGGCTGAGGTTCTGTAAGGAACAATTTCAAGTCAAGAGTGGAAAAGATCAAATAGCAGCTGGACAGCAAGAATATACCATGGAGGAGGGGAGAAAGGAGCTACACTGCTTCAGCACAAACAGATGAAAATACAGAATAAAAAATACATGTTACTAGGCAGCTCTTTTGCATTGTTAACTGTTTGCATTAGTAAATAAACCAGAAATTTTCTATTTTAACTTTCTCATCTTAGTCCAATTTTGACAATTTGTATAACTAAACTCCCTCTCTTATGAGATTTTACTGAAGCTTAGATCAACAAGGGTACTGAGACACCACTGAAGTAAATGGAATCAGACACCTCAATGCTTTTGTGAGTGTGACCCTTTGACCACACTGGAAATCTGCAGCTGCACGAGGAGAGATACATACCCACACAATTGCGTTAGTTTAAATACACGTCTACAAATATAACTAAACTGGTTTTGCTATATGTGCAAGTGGGATGCCAATGCCACAAATACAATTTCACTTCTGCCTGTCTCTGTGGTTCTCACTGAAGTTCCAGCCATAGATTACAATGCAGAACATCAGCAACTGTCCTAGAAGTCACTGCAAAATGATGTATAACATTTAAGTCATGCTAAAACTTCCATATATCTAAAAGCTCCTCTCATGGATCTAAAACTTTAGAAAGTCCATTCAAACCTCTTGCTACCTTGGTTTTATTAGGTAGTTTCATCATAGCCTGATTTCTGCTATCAGCTTAGAAGCATAATTTTGTTCAGGTATTTACAAACTTTACCCTTGTATTTTCAATTTCTTTAAAGTAGGTATGATGCATGCTTTTTTCATGAAGATGAAAGCATCAGTCTTCAGGTGAACTCACTTCCCCAGAGCTCTCCCCAACTGTAAAGTATTGTTTGAATTTGAGTTTAGGTTTAGGCATAAGCCATAGGTATATCTTTAAATTTTATGGAAAGGGTTTGTAGGGCACAAGCTCAGCCAAATTTCTGTTCCAGCACAAAAAAGTGAAAACCAGCAAATAAAACTAAAGAGGTAATATATAGTGCATAAGAATACTCATTAAAAAGGTAACCCTATGGTAAATTATTACAGCAGAAAAATAAAAACATATGGATTAAGGAAGAATAGCTGATGTCAACAAAAACAGATAATACTTTATGTGCTTCAACTGATCACTTAAAATGGGGCCTCAGCTTTCCAAAACTTATGTGATTTTCAATCATGGTCAGCAACGTTTGCTTCTTCTAATGTGATTCCTCACTTTCCCGCTGTTTTCCATTTCAGATGCAATTCAGTAGATGCTAATTAACACCTGTGATAGCTCATATATTACCTAGAGGCATTGTCGTATCTACTCCTAGCCGGCTGAGAACTGAGCCAGGAACAAACCATAGCTTCCAGCCTTGCAAGGAGAAGTAAACTACCTTTAAATACCCAGTGTAATATCTAGTCGTCGGTTTGGTTTATCCTCAAATGTATGACAGAGCAAAATGCTTTCCTTGTGTTCTGTACATCTGCTTATTTCATAAATTCTGCTAGTCTAGCTGTTTTAGGGTCCTGCAAGGAGATTGTTACAGCACTGATATACCAAAAAGAGAACCTAAGAATAGAGAAGCCAGAAAATATGGTTTTTTCTCCTCCTCTTCACAGAGAGGTCTGAGCTACAGCATTTCAAGGAAGTACAGTTGGCAGGATTCCTCTCTGAAGTTTACACCATGCTCCTAGACCTGAACCCAATGATGTTAAACAGGACCGGTAAACCAACTCTGATTTTTGGAAACTTCTGTCACTGAAAGCACATGCCAAGATAAACACAACCCAGAATGCACAGGCTATGAATCTCCTTCTCTTTCCCAAGTAGTCATAGTTCCAGCATCAAGACTAAGGCTCAGTTCTCCTCCTGTTGATTCCTGAGTGGGAATGAGTTCAGAAATAGATCTTTCATTTTCCCTTGGCCACTGAAGTGCTGCCCACTCTCCTGTCACTGAGCAGCTCCTGTGAGAGCAGCAGACGGTTTATCTGCTCAAACATTTACAGACTGAGGATAAAACAAAGACCTGGAAAGCAAAATAAACTTAAGTCAACTGCAAAAAGCCAAAAAAAACCCAACCCCAACAAACAAGTGAGTCACCAAAGTTCAAGTGCACAGTACCTCTAATTTTCAATTCAACAGGCATACAAAGGTATGGCTCTTACTTCCAGTAACAGGGAAAGTCATGCTTTTTACCTCCTCTGTGTAAAAGGAACTAACATGATGAACAGTAACTTTGGATCAGGGGAAAGACCTGAGGCATTGCAAACAGGTAGCGGAAGATTGAGAGTACATGCAGGCTAGTGCCTGACAATCAAGCCTATCTTACACATCCCAAAACATCTGATAATCTGGTAATTAATACCCTGAAAAAAACCCCATTCGAACTCATTTTAGTGACATGAGACATGATGTTTAGATCCAATGAGGATTTACTTACCAGAGTAAATTTTTCATTTAAAATCATGCCTTACAGCTATCAAGGAAAACTATTTGCTATCCCCAAAACATGTATTATCTGATGTTATATTACTTTACCTAAGGTGGGCAGTAAATAAAATTCTTAAGCTGCAGCTGGTAATCAATATGCTTTAGTTGAAGACTACATCCAAATACTCATTCTTAATGCTATTTGTGTATTTCAGATGTGTCATTAAGGATAAAACTGATAAACTACTTTGCTACTTCTGATGTCTATAGAATTGAGCAACTTTATCTCGTTTTATTCTGAAATGCAAAATCACAGCCAGCAGGCTTCCCATGTTATTTACAATAAATTAGTGATGAAGGGGAAAGGTTTATTTCTCAAAAGGGTGTAATTACGTGGTCTCACATATCATTCTATAATCAATTCTCTCATCCCAGCTTTTAGAAGACATCTTAGAAAATACCAGGTTTGGGTTTCTTTGTTTAGCCATTCCAGACAGAATCCCAAAAAGCAGCAAAATGAGCTTCCAGTTTGTCTTCCAACTGGATATCAGCTGTTTAAATGAGCCAAACTAAACATGGGCTTTAAGGTGGAGCATCCAGCTGCGCTGGCCAGGCCAAGGCCGGGAGTTCTGTCTTTCAGATTTTAGCCTTCATATGAGGTTATCTTGCTAATGGACAACAGACTTGATATTTCAAATATAAAACTATCATTGCTGACACTATGGTGAAGAGAACTAAAAACCAAAACAAAACATCAACCAAACGAAAACCCCCAAAATATAAAAAACCCAAAACCCCCCAAACAGTAAGGCTCCCTCTCCATTCTTTCTGTTCACTTAAAGTCATATCCTGACATAACATCTGAGGTTAGAAGTCTTGAGGCTTTCAAGGCATTTATTCTGGTGTTTCCAATTTAGGATCATTTTCTGCAGGTGTTCCCTATAATCTTTGTTGAGGTCCAGACCAACCAGCCTACAATAGCAGGGAATGATTACCAGGCAAGTACTCAGAGATTTATTTTTAGTTTTGGCAAAAGCAGGAATAAGCAAACATATACTTTGCAAGTTTATTTGAAAAGTTCATTCTATTTGCTACTTGGCCCCAAATCTGCAATCCTTAGTATCTGGGATAATATTAAGAAAACTGCACTTTAACTGACACAGTTTCCCCTCATCTGCTTATTTCCATATATTTTGTCAATATGTCACTGTTTGCTTTTAAAAATAAACAGCAAGTACTTTTTCAGTCACTCTGTTTCCTAAACTTAATTTCTGATGCATGATCTTTATAAAGAAGATGAGCAAAATATTTACACTAAGAATGCAGATTGCCTTTTAATGATCCAATGCACAGAAATTCACTATTGTAATAACTGAGCAAGTGTTCTCCAATACACAAGAAAGGGTGAACTTTCACCACTTCAAGGGTTAAAAAAAATAATCAGGTGCTCCATAAAATGCCAGTTTTTTTTCTGTACCAACTTAATTAATTTACATGTGTATAGATTACTTAGGTTTAATCTGATGCTCAGGCAAAGAAACAAGAGGACCATTTCTGTGCTAAGGGCTGGTTAAGGCCACAGGACTTGTCCCTCCTCCCCACAGTACACAGGTCAGCACTAACCTGAAGATATTGCTGTGTGGCCCGTGCGCTGAGGGCGGGGAAAGTGAGACGAGGCAGGCAGCCCGTTTTCTCATGGATCTAGTTTTTCAGTGGCTGCTATCAAATTCATTGAAGCAAGGATTTGACTGAGCAGGAAGATAGAATTACGTCTCCTTCCCACAGCTCAAGGTCAGGATAAAGATGGAGGAGGCCTGTGAGGCATTTTACGTGCATTTATTGACTTTGCATTCTGACTAAATTTCCAAGAAAGTATCGTACACAAGGATTATGACATGGCTAATATTTAGTCACATATTAACCACATTGATACTGAATCTTAGCAGCAGCCATCTGAACAGCATACCAGACTTCTCAAATAAAACCCAAATTGGAGATTTCTTGTATCTAGGTAAAGATTTGCAACTTGGAGGCAGCTTGAAGGTACAGAACAGAGGAGGGAACTGTATTTTCACAAGAGTGTAAAGATTAAAAATGCAGTAAAGTATCTGCATGAGACATATAAAACACCAGTCTGCATTCATTTTCCAGCCTTTGGACAGTTCTGAGGATCTGACTCTCACAGAACTCACACAAAACCACATGTAGGAATAAGAAATGCACCAATGCAGTATCTGCTTACTTGTTCTTCCATTTTAGACATACAAATATGAAAAGGTTTCTTTGGATCCTAGAATACATAAATACAGACAGACAATTTTAACCTGTAACAAACAGGAACACATTTCCTTCCAAAGGCAGTACGACAACCCTGGCCAAAAAGCCACCCCTTTTCTGCCTCCTTTCCCCTCATCCCAGGCTAATTGTAGTTGAAGTATGGTTCATCTATGCCTCCATTCCCAGCTTTTAATCTTTCCTCCTTTTCTCTCACACCCTTTTTCCAAGGCAAGGTTTGCTCCAATTGTTTCTTCTTGAGGGAAAGATTTCAGATGCCCTTTGACTGAAGAGGCCTCATTTAAGAAAAGCATTTTT
>JAWWEW010000078.1:34298341-34445536 GCA_035583185.1 Anabacerthia variegaticeps | reverse complement strand
AATAAAAAAAAAAAAAAAAAAAAAAAAAAAAGGCAGCATATATCTAAACACTGGGTGGGAAAAAAGCTTTTATGGAAATAGACTTGATGCTACAGTCCCTTTGTCCTTGAGTTCCAGAGTCTGAAGGAAAGTAGCTGAGTGAAGGACCAGTGAGCAACTCAGCAGCTATGTTGTCTGAGTTTATTGTACAGGAGCTTTCAAAGTTCATTATATATTATTACACACACATTGAACCACAGGGCACTTGCCCAGCATCTAGTGCATCATTTCAGCAATTGTCAGTAACTGGTTTAATCCACATATTCACCTCGATCTCAGCTCTTGTTTCATTTCTGGTCACTTTTTAATTGACCTTAAATGATTAGTTACAACCAAACAAAATCATGACTGCATAATACTTGACTGCTAGAAAATAATTTTCAGTCCCTACCACTATGTAATATCTCACATTCAGAAAAAGTCTAAAACCATTTTAACAATATAAAGTATATTGCAAATGCATTTAAAATAAATAAATCAGTCGTTGCTACATCACCTACTATCAAGAAATGTGAAATTGCCAAGTATTTTTAGCTGAGTTTGCTCTGTAAGGCACAACACCAGTACAAATCTGGCTTAGAATTTACTTTGCCCAGAAATCCAGGAGCTGCTAGAGGGAGCAGATAGCTGCTCAAGTTAAAGCACATTATCTCACTATCAAAAGAAAACCTGTGACACTTTACCTTGCTGCACAAGCCTTGGACATGGTAAACAATGAAGAAAATTTCCAGTGGTGCCCAAGCTTATTTCACGTTAGGAATGCAACCCTGCTTGTACTCTCCAGGGCTGGTCTCATCCCCCAAAGGAGCGTTTACATTTTATTACACAATTTCTTCACTGGAGCTTCATTATGCCCGTTATCACCAATTATGCAAAAATCACGCATCCCTTGGGTAAATAGTGCGAATTGCTAGACAACACAGGCCTCCTTCTGTAACAGAACTACGAGAGATCAGCCTGTGAAACACTTATCATTACACAGTAAAAAGAGGGAGAAAACCAGCATAGTCCTGCCTTTTGCATATTTAAATGCAATGTGATGTGGGTCATGGGCGAATGCAAGAGCCGGCCCCTCGCAATACCTCTCTTTTAACCCCCACGGGGGAAGGAGGATGGGTTCACGGCGTGCCGGCTGCTGCAGGGCAGGAGCACTTACGGCACCGCCGGAGGTCCTTGGCCCTGAAATTAGATAAGAGCACTTTGTTCCCCCCTTCCTTCGATAAGACAGCACGTGAGATGAAAGCAGCAAAGCACCTCCTCGGCTTGACAGCCGAAAGGAGCTGGGTCGTAGGCCTGAGAAGTCGGTGTGTTGGCTCCTGGAAAGGGCTGGGGGAAGGTTCAGAAACCCCAGCGACGGCCCTGGGATAGCACCTTTGAGTCTGCTCACCACAGCACAGGGAGTGGGGTGTTTATTTGTGTTAATTTTTTTAAGACAATCACATTGTCCCATCATCTAGGGGTTTGGTCTTGGCGGTGTTCATGTAACACAGCACATGATTCCCTCGTTTGGCGGAGATGTCGGACATCCCGCAGTGTCCGGTCGGTGCTGCGGACGCCGCTGCCACCGCTCCCATGTCCTCCACGGGACCGAGTCCAAGCTGCGGGCCAGTCACTGACTCTGGCTACCTGTCCCGCCAGTCCTCTGGCCATCCGTCCAGTGGCAGCTCCTCGGCAAGGGCTACTCGCCCCCCTGGCCGGCATGGCCCGGGGCGCCGCCGCCGTCGAAGACCTCGGGGCTGTCGCCAAGCAGCGAGGTGCGCACCTTCCGCCTCTCCTTGAAGCGGCCCGAGTGGGACACTCGGAGGCTCCTCCGGCTGCCCACGCCCGTCCCGCCGCCGTCGCCGCTGCCGAAGGGGGGCGGCTGCTCCTCCCGGCCGTCGGGGCTGGCGGGGTCGGCGGGGGTCTCGCTGGCGGCTGGGGTCGGCGGGGCCGCCGCCGCGTCCTTGTGCTTCTTCTTGCTGGTCAGCGATTTCCACCAGGGCCCCGCCGAGCCGCCCTTCACAGCGGAGCGGGGCGCGGCGGTGGCCGCGGCGCTGTCCGCCATCTCGGGCTCCTGCGGGGAGGAAGCGGGCGAGGAAGGGCTGGCACCGGGCACGCCGCCACCCCTCTTCCCCAGCACCGGGGAGAGGCATGGCCAGCACCACTCCAGCACCCCGGGAGCTGCCCGGCGGGGAGGAAGGGAGGGACGGACGCATCCTGTGCGGTCAGCCGGGCGGGCGCGGGGGGAGCGCTTTGCGCCGCCCGCCTCCGTGCAGAGCTGCTGGCAGAGCCGCGGGAGCCCAGCGCCGGGAGCCGCTCCCTGCACTCGCCACCCCCATCCCCAGAAGCTGACCCGGGGTCCCGTACCTTGGGGCTGCTGGACGGGACCGGCAGCTCCCGCGGTGGAGCTCCGCTCCCTCCTCCTCCTCCCGCCCCGCCGGCTCCCGGCGCAACAGGTGCGGGAGAAGACACTGACCTGCGGCGCCCGCCCGGCACGGCGGGAGCGCTCCGCTGCTCCAGGAGCAAACGCGGCCGGGAGGGAGCTGCGGCCGGGAAGGGGCAGAGCGGTGTGCGATGTGCGGCAGGTGCCGGCCGGCCCCCCGGCTCGGCCCCCTGGGCGGGGCGGCGGCCCGGCCAGCCCCGGAGCCGGGCGGCTGCCGCTCACCTGGCTCACCTGGCCCACCTGGCCGTGCGGGGCGGACGCGGCCGGGGGAGGAGGGGCCAGCTTCGCCTTCGTGGGGCGGGGAAAGGTCGGTGTCCCCTGCAGGAGTGGAGAGACGAGGGGGGGGAAGAGGAGGCAGGAGCCTCAGCGCAGGTGAGGCAGCACCGAGAGCGCGTAATGAAATCCGGGATTGCCGAGGGTGGATGGCTGTGGTGTTCCCGGTGTGCGTGGCTGAAACAAAATATCACTGCTTTTGTTTGTGCACGTGATGGATGTGCGTGGGTGTGAAGCCTTGAAGAAAACAGAATTGTGTTTGACTGCCCATCTTTAAAAAAACGAATGAAGCTCTAGGTTAGACCATGCAGTCTGGTATTTGTATTTGAACTGGTTTAGTATCGGGACTTTGAGTTTCTTTGTGATGATGCCTATATGGCCATACAAACAGCTTTACCATACAAAGAAAAAGTAGAAAAGGAGAAAAAAAATATTTGCTTTTGCCACATCATGTATTAAAAGTGATGATTTGTTCTTTGGAGAACTATTCCATGTAAGATGCATTTGATCCATAATACTCTTCCCATCAGCTACACAGTTACTCAAGATTGACTATGATGACGTGGAGGAGTTTGTGAAAGCATCGTATTTCAGCCTCCTCTTCTTTTGCAGATGACCTTCTGCTACTTGCAGCTTCCCTGAAAAGCCTATAAAGATAAGAGAAGAGGTATGGAAATTGGTGAATGCAGCTTACTGCGGAAGAGGAGCCTGGGGCATGCACTTTACTCTGTAGGTTGCCCTCTTCAAACCCAAAGGCTTTTGGATAGGGAAGCATGTGTGCACACACACTTGAAAGTACTTCAAACTGTCTATCATACTAACTAATATCAGCAGCAAAAAAATTTCTCCTATAGAATAAAACAGTAACAAAAAATGGCCTTTACATTCCCTTCCAACAAGTAAGCAACTAACATTTTCTAAGATGCATAGCACCACTTCAGGCTCTCTTGGGCCAAAGACAGCAACAGACCATAGAGTCAAGTTTCCCCATGTGAATATGACCTACTGCTTTGCTACTCACTTGTATCTGTAGAGAAAGAGAACACCTCATCTTGTGTCTCAGGGAAGTGCCTGGGAAAAAGGGAATTTATGTTGAAAAATAGAGAGGTTTTATTTTTAAAAGCCCTTTTCACAAAAATATTACTGTTTGTCATTTATAGCTTCCACTCTACAAATAGGCTTATACAAACCATTTATTATTTATGTTATTTTGATTACCTGACCTCTGAGCTCACAAAATGCCAAACTTACATCAAATCAGTGTGGTTTTTTTCAGTTAAACTTTTTTCACAAAATCCTCCAAAGGAAAGGATTCGTCCCTTTTGACACTGTACTGAAAGCCAGGTCTGCTGAAAAAAGAGAGGCAGGTTGGAAAGCTTTGTAAGAGACATGCGAGTGGGAAGGTGCTGCCGGCATGGTTATGTGGTGGCACAGGAGGACAGCAAAACCTGCTCTACTTTTGAAATTCACAGCATGCTGTTCCACAAGATTGTCACTGAGGTTAGTGTTTATATGAAAACAACCCTGACAGTGAAAGTGTATGCTCTCTCCCTTTATTGCTGCAACAGTACTTGTTGCATTCCTTCAGTATTTACAGCACTGATTTAAAAGGGAAAGTAAAATACCCTATTGCCTCTTTCAACGCATGGAAGTTAAATAGTATATTCATTTAATAAGACTGCTGCAGTTAAATTCTGTCCCGTGTTTACAGAAGGCTGGGATAAAAAGTAGGGGAGTTTTGGAGTCCCAGCTAGGGTAGATGTGCAGGATTTTAGCAGATGCCCCAGTATACTGCAAAATAAAACTGTAGGGCCTTTCCTCCATATTGTAAAATGATCCTTTTGTGTACAATTGGACCATATCGACATCAGGTTTATTCATAATTCTGCAGGTTCTCCAAAATTCAGAAACACCCTGGTATTTTCAAGACTTAGATTCTCAAAGACTAATGTCAGCTCTCAAACTAATCTTACTTACAACCCCTAATTATTACTGGCAGTGGAAGAAAAAAAAGGAGTGCTTGTTGCAGTTCCTGTTGTCCTTTTTCCAAACTTTGCAGACCTTACTGTGCTCTAGCTGAAACCAGGTTCTGAAAACCTTAGACTGACAAACCACACCCTTACCTAACTGTGTTGAAGGGACCCATCTCTACTGTCAGGAGAAGAGAGGCACTGTTCACTTCAGGCATCAGCCTTCCCAGCTCCATGGAACCATTTAATTCCCAAAACTCTGATATTAAATGCAGTTATAGGATGCCATCAGAAGCATAAAGCGTGCTAGTGAATATTACTGCCAGATCTCTTATTTACCTCAAAATCCCAGACCATCCAGCAAATATACTGGATGTTTGAAACTTGAGTTTCTCAAATGCTAACCTTAAGGCCAGGGACATGTTCAAGCCAAGTGTAGAAAAGAGCATATGGCACTGGCACTTATAAAAAGCAGACCTCTGCTTAGGTCCATATTCCCATCAATATTCAACGTTTGGTTCTTCAAGTTTCAATTCTTAAACTCTGAACCGTGCCCTGACATAAAATTAAGCAATTGGCCCATAGAAAATTGCAACACGGATACCTGATGGCACAAGTTGGCCCTTTAGCATTCAGCAGGTCTTGGAACTCTCAGATCTCAGAGCCTAAATGTCATGTTAATTTAAACCAAGGGACCTCTGTGTACAGAGAAAGACCATAAAAAGAATAAGTTCCCATCTGCATCAGGCTGTCTGCTCAGAAGAAGCCAGCAATAACATCAATTCTAGATTTAGATTTTCAAGTCCTGGCTGCATCTCAAATCTTAGCCTTTACCATAATAACCACAGGAAGGACTCCATACATTTTATAAAGGGGAAGAACATTTTCTCTGTTGACACTGTGGGACTGCAGCATCCATTCCCAAGCTGGGTCTGCCCTGCCAAAAAAAAAAAAGAGGCACTTCATAGGTTTGAGCCCTGCACCTGGTGAATTGATCTTATTAGTGGTGACTCCCTGGCACAATTTTGAATTTTGGCCTCTGTCAGTGCACATGCACTGGTCAGCCATGGTTTCAAGGCAGTGAGAGCAAAGAATTAAGTTTGTCTCCCCCATATTTTTCCAACTTTATTGCAACAGGCTTTGCATTCTCAAACACTTCAGTACACAGCCACTCCTCAGGTAACAGTCATGCATTGCACCATCTCAGCCTCTGGGCAGGAAAACACCAGTGTGATGGGCTGAAACACAGCCTGTGCAGAATTTTTGAGTCAGTGTCTCTGGAAAAAAAATTTACTTTCAAAGGCCACAGGTGGGCCTCTGAGAGGACCTCAGTTAAGAGCAGTGTAACATGGGCAGGGCAAGACTGTGTTGACTCCATGTTATTGACTCACCCAGATGTAATCTTAAATTAATTTTCAAATCTTGCCTCCATCACTAGCATGGACAATATCCTTACTTACGTGGGCCGTAACAGTAGATCTATTGAAGGAAACTAGTCCTGTAACAGAATGCAAGACATTACCTTAGTGCTAGTACTCATCCTCATTAAATGGAAAGTTCAGCTGCATGAATAAATCTGTTTCAGAACACAACAGATTCTGAAAATTTACCTAAAAACCCTATAAGGAAGGCTGAAAACTTCATGAAAACAGCTGTAAACACAGCTTCTCAAACGTTCAGTTCGCAGTCAGTTGCCAGCCCTTCCTTTTATTCCATGAATTAATCCCCACAGCAGAAGCAAACGGAAAAGTGTAGCCCCCTGACAGCAGCCCTTTTCTTTTGTTTGTATATCCATCAGCAAACTCAGTCTGATTCTTTGAATCTGAAACTCTAAAACTTGTCTTCTCTTTCACCCTTCACAGAATCACAGAATACTCTGAGTTGGAAGGGACCCACAAGAATCACCAAGTCCAACTCAAATGAATGGGCATATGGGATCAAACCCACAACCTTGGCCTTATTAGCACCATGTTTGAAACAACTGAGTATCTGAAGATAAAACCAAAGTCCTGTTCCTACATCAGAACAAAAAAATACAGATATTTTTCTGGTGACTATTGACACCAGTACCCTTCCTATCTCTGCAGACCTTGCAAAAAAATCTGATAATCCAATATTCCTATTCTTAACCAGAAACCCCACACATTCAGTAGAAAGACGGAGTTGGTTGACACCAACATGCTGTACTTTTTGCAGCTTCTGTAACAACTCAGTTCTTCAGGCTCTAGATTTCCAAAGTCTGTCCCTAATTCCTACTTAAATTGCAACAGTGAGACTCATGTCTATAAAACACCCCTCCTCCACAAATAAATAACAGTCCCTTATTGACTTTATAATACTGAGGGCTGTGCAGCATGCAGTAACAATACCAGTTCCTCAGTATCTGGATTCCTTAAGTATCACCTTGCTATGAATGCCTATGGACTCCGGTCTCCTAAAGTTCTTGAGCAGCAGCATGTGGTAAATAATATGGATCTTCTTGCACATTGGCCATACCCATATGTGTTCTACAGTAGAACAGAAAATAAGGTATCTTCAATATAGCTGCCAGCAATTTATCTTCTTCAAGAGCTGCAGTTCCAAACCATATGGCTAACCCCACTCCTCATTCTAGCCTGCCCTTTAGTGATAACAAATGGCTCATGCTTTCAAGAAAAGAGGGTACCTTGACCCCCTCCTTTGTCAGGCCCTGCAGAGTCCTGCAATGAAGGCAGTGTCCAGTGGCAAGCTTGGTTTGTGCCACCTCCAGGTCCACTGCAAACTGAACCCTGACAGTTTCCCTACTTAAAACAAGCTGTTCATTTCTATAGTAGCATACAAAGCACTTGGTCCAACTGACACAAGCCTTCTTCCTAACTGCAGTCTGTATGACATCCTGCAATAATCCATGTCCTTCAGGCTTTGAACTCCCAATCCTAGCTCTAGCTGTACCATCAGCATAATTATATCCAGAATACCATGCCTTCAGAGAAAGATAATGTAAAGTATGGCCCCCACCGATGTCCTGAATCTGCAAGCCCTGGAGCATTCAGCAATAATCATAGTTCCCTAAGGTTCAGATTTCTGAATCTTAACCATTATCTTTACTTTAATCAAGGAATTATCTCTACAGCTAAAGAACATAAATTGTACTGATGCTCTCACTCTTTATCTCCATGAGCCCTACAGTCTCTTCATTCCCTTTAGATAGCTGTAGGGGACAGAGCAATATAATTCTGCTTTGAAGATCCAGTCAGATGGCATTCTTCTGTAAGTGTTTGTGAATTACCTTTCTACTCAGAGTTTTCATGGTTTCAGTCCCTGGTTATGGGCAGGGGGTCTGTTGGCACTGGAATCTTCTTCTTCCCTTCACTGCAGACCTTGACAATAGTAGTCAATAAAGAAATAAGATGTCCAGACAAGCTCCTGCAGCTTGTGCCTTTGAGCAAGGTTTGGGGAGAGTGCAGCATCAAGGCCAAATGTCATAATCTCTCCAGCTGCTGCCTTTTTGGGGAGCTTGAACAGCTAGAGAAGCGCCTACTTGTGGACCCCTCTGTGAGTCTTCCTCCCAGCCCCATCTCTTTTTCTGCCCTCTTCAGCCTCCTCTCAGACAGCGGGGCAGCACAACCTAGCCATTAACAGGATCACGCTCTGATCAATACTTTGCAGGAGGGAGCATGATACTGGCAGCAGCTGAAGAGGCTGTTGCTCCCTACATCTCCACATGAGAAGTAGGGGAGACAGCAGCAGCCTAGCTGGGTTAGGAAAATGCTCTCCCTCCAGACATGTGAGTCCAGGCAGGGCCTTATGCAGTTAATAATTTCAGTGTCTCATTTGCACAGATGTGCATTGTGCAGTGTTTGAGCTTATCATAAATGACACAGTTGCTCCATGTGCTCTGCAAACCACTTTCAGCACCTACCTTCACTTTTGCCTCACCATCCCTGGAAATGTTCAAGATCAGGTTGGGCAGGGCTCTTAGCAACCTGACCTAGTTGAAGATGTTCCTGCTCCCTGCAGGGGAGTTGGACAAGATAACGTTCCAACCCAAACAGGCATATGATTCTGTGATTCAACTCAGCTATTTATTACCCCAGGCATTCCCAGCACTTCTCCAACATCTCCCTAAGACCAGAGTTTAGCCCAATACCACACCTGCAATTCCTCCTCCCTCATGTGTACTGAATTTGACAGTAATGCACAGCTCAGGTCTTTCAAAAACCTTGTTTCAGAAGAGATCCCAAACCTGATACCTTCCTTTGCAGAGCCTTAGGCCAAGTGCCCCTGCAGCACTGTCTCCGTCAATTAAGCTCAAATGTTGTATGAGTTTTGCGAACGCTAAGTATGGAAGAAAGTGTAGTTTTACCTCTTCTTTAGAAATAGCATGAATTCAGTTCGCTTTGTGCTCTCTTAGATCCATTCTGTCCATTCTGTAGCTTAAACTTACCTCAGCTCACAGAGAGGAGGGTTGACCACAAAACTCTGTCTTCTTTGTAACTTCATTTAACAAAAGTTTTTTTTATACACTTTGTTTCTCCTTTTTTTTTTTCCTGCAAATTCTTCTTCCTGAGTAACTTCTACATACTTTGTCCAATTCCAGTGGCATTTGACTGTGTGAGTGAGATAAAGACGTTCAAGACAACTAGTCTTGGAGTAGAGGATCTCCAATCTATGTCTCAGTTGAGGAAACCCTTCAACAGTTCCCTGTCCAATGCCCTTTCAGTACATGTGTGCTTTGGAGTCAGACACAGAGCATTCTGCCTTGTCTCCAGTGTGGTGTTATCAGAAAACAATTTCTTTGCTCAGCTGCCCTGGCAGGTTCCAAATATTTAAACCTGACAGCAATGTATCTTGCAAAGACAGGGGTATAAAGAAGAGATTTCAACTGTTCCACAGCAGTTTGGAAAGCTACCACCTTACAAACCACTAACATAACTTGATGTAATATTTTACTGATTGTGCCTAAGACTTCTGCTTTATGGAAGGCAAGTTGTGTCACCCCAGCAGCTGTGAAGCTGTACAGTGGGATCCCTGACACCAGAAGATGAATGGCATACAGGATCAGGAGTGGATGGCTGCAGGAGGGGACTGCTGCTTCACCAAAGGCCATCTCCAACAGGTGGAGTGGAACAAGGTTTCTGCTGAACACCTGGCTGCAGGCAGACACTCGTATGTCACCTGCTTCCAGAGGTGCAGAACTGTGTTCCACTCGCAATGACCCAGCAGGGAAGTTACATCAGCTCAAACACAGCCTCATGAAGCATCTTTCAAATGTCTCTTACTACTCTCTAGTAGTGCCTCATGTGGGATGAGCCATCGTGCTCTTGCTTAATGCTTTGAAGCAAATGGAAGGACTTAGTGTATCTACTCAAATCCATTTTTTTTCCTGTGTACTGGGGTATTGGTTTCCATTAAAGGTAAATATGATTTTTCTATTGTCTTAGCAGTCGGCGTTGCAGAGGAAAGTCTGCTGCCTTTTTACTTCCTCAAATGGTGAATCTGAAACAGCAACCATCCAATCTCAGTGGTGCAGCTCAGCCCCGGGTGCAGCAGTGATGGCCACGGTTAGTCAGAGATAAGAGATGAAGCAGGTGCAGCACCAGGTGGCACTAATGAGGTGTAGAGGGGACAGGGTCCTTTGACCTTCGTGCTCAATATGCCCCTGAGGATGCTGGATGTCAGATGACCAGTTAGCCAAGTGGAACACGGACAATTCACTAGACATTTGTATTTCAAGATGCAGAACCGTACTTATCCCTCTGTCCAACTGATTGGAAACTTCTGCTCTCCAGACACTAAACATGGGTCTTTCTAAGCAAACTGTCTTGTACTGCCATCAAATCCTTCAGATGGGACATATGTTGAAGACTCCAGACAGTGAGACATGCTAAAACTACAAGTGTGCACCTTAAAAAAATAACTCATTACTGAACTGACCAGAAAAATATAAAGAAAATCATGGTTAGTCAAATGTCTGTACTCAAGAGAGTGGAAAAATTCTTTGATGGCATTGATTCTTGGATATTGATTAGATTGATATTGTGATTCATTGCTTGCTTGAAGTTTTGCACAGAGGTGGTTTAGGGTGATCTCAGAAAATAAATGTTTGCATGGGCTTGACTGCGGTAGTACAGGCATCCAAGTGCCAACCCAAAACTGCTGACTTTCACTAAAACTGTTCTAAATTTTTGAGTAGGAAAGTTTCCAGCAATGTCAGGATGGTAATTAGCGATTGATTTTCACTAGGCAGCTTGCCATGCAGAAGTGACAGACACCAGAACTCTTTTAACACATTTAATGGGATTTTTCCTTCCATTTACACTATCATAAATTACAAAGCATATTTCACTTCACAAAATAAAACCATTTCCAGATCATTTTTATGACAGTATTAAGTAGTACATAACCTACAACAAATAGTCCTGTACAAGGCAGGAGGATCTATGGAAGTATTGGGAACTCAGACTATTTAGCATTTGCTCTGCAATCTGGGTTAATCTATCTAGCCCTTAGTTATTTCTCTAGAAGACGACAAATTTACAGTCATACCCTCTACCTCCCTTCATTATCATAGTTACACATATTTTTCAATTTGAATAGAAACATGTGCTCCCTGAAATAATTCAGGAAACTGCATCACTGAGTTACCAAGCATATGATACAAATGATCAAGATGAGGGAGTATTAGACTTTTTTTTGTATTGAAAACTCAGACTGGTAATAAAGTATGTTGATTTTCTATGCTTGCAGAAACATCTCATGCTGAGAAACAGTTTTAACATTAGGAATAAGTTGCAGTTAGACTATGAACTTTGTAGGTCAATGTTTGTGAGAGGAGAAAAATATTAAAATTTGGTAATAATTAAATTTACCAGCTCCCACATGTCCTACAACACATTCTTTCTTTCTTTTTTCTTTCCTTTTTTTTTTTTTTTTTTTAACAAACCATCAGGAAACACATTCAAGATAAATACCTACATTTTTAGCAGATTTACTGTACATTTATAAATACAGAAACATGACAAAACATAACTCAACTTTTACAGAAAAATCAAATCCTTCATCATTCACCAAAAAAAGTGCTGACTTTTTAACAAGGCCAGAAAATATCCAGTGTCCCAGCTTCACTTAACTTACATATTACTGTAATCCAAGAAAAATCTGGTATGTGAAATTGATACTACCACCAGGACTTTTGAAAAATTCCCAAGACCATATTTCACATGGGAGAAAAAAAAAACACACACAAGAAAATACTATCTTTTGGGAAATAGAAATGGCTAAAAGTGTACAATCTTAGGATGCTAGTGCCTAAATGCAAAGAAACCTAAGGAAAGCTGAAATATGCACATGAAAATTATTCTCCTTTAAAACATTTGCAATGGAAGAGGTATGTCAGGATAATACTGCATTAGTGGCAATTGTTTTCAATATATCATAGCAAAAATGCAGGAAAGAATTATGTGGAAAATAATCAATGCACCGCATTGATTTATAGTTTGCTAAAATAAAATGCCATTCTTTCAGCTAGGTAAAGTAAAAATATCTTTTTAATATAGGTTCTGTTTCACAAGTGACATATATAATTATGTCTCATGAAGAAGGAAATGTATAGGAGTATACAAGTAACACTGATTCAGTACCTTTTTGCTTTTCTAGCCATATTAAAATACGTTTTGTGTTTCTTAATAAGTTAACAATAAAATCGTTTGAAACTTCTTGAAACAAATATACATCTGAGGCAAGGCAAAAGACACAAGGTAAGAGGATTTTTTCTGACCACCTTTTTCCCTTCTACAAAGAGGCATATGTCTATGAGACATAGGCTTTCCCTAAACATTTTGGCATCCATCTGCAACTTTGCAGAAATTGAAGTGCAGTCAAGGAACTCTTCCTTTCTGTTTAAAAAAAAAAAATTAAAGAAATGTTGTTTTTCCTTCAAACTAATTATTTAAAACCAAATGGCTTTGAAGATATGCCTCTCTGTCTAAAACAGAACATCTTCATTTTCTATTAAAATCTGCACAATTAACTTCTGGTACCGCATGTCATTCAGTGTAGCAAGGGTACTGTCCTCTGGAGGTCTCATTAAAGTAGGTCCAAACACTATTCCGAGATTTTCAGCATTCATAAAATTCTCCTTTTCATGCATGGTAACCCTAAAACAGGAAAAAAAAAAAAGTAATCAGTTGCTTACTTCCCAGAAGAAAAGAATATCTGCATCTTTATTTGTAGTCTTGCTTAACATCAAGCATTGGTGGATAATGGCACTTTTCAGTGACAATTTTTACTTTCACTCAATATAGTAACTGTTTCCACAACAAGTACAATGCAGCTACCATGGGGTTGTGATTTCTAGTGCCTTTGAACAGCTGTCCTGTGACTCTTCAGTAATTTTTCCACTACACTATCTATTAGGGTATAAGAATTAATGGCAATTGCTTTTTTAAAAGCACAATCAAGATTTAAATGGTGATGTATGGAACATTCCCCTACAGTTCTCTGGCGTATTGTGCTCGGTGTGCATCACACTGGTAGTGGGGTCGTGATCCACAAATACAAACCTGGATTTTCTTTAGACTACTGATGCTCCTAGAGGTGCTTCCAGTCTGCAGTAACCCACCCCTTCACACGTATCTGACTTGCTGGCTGTCTCAGGCCAACCAACAGCTCACTGATTCAGATCACTTGTTATACTTCTGAAATCCTGGCTGAATCCTGGAGCATCCTGAAGAGGCAGCTTGCTAAAATCAGCTTGCTATAAATGCCATCTATCCTTGACAGAG
Organism: Anabacerthia variegaticeps; assembly: GCA_035583185.1. Lineage (NCBI taxonomy): Eukaryota > Metazoa > Chordata > Aves > Passeriformes > Furnariidae > Anabacerthia > Anabacerthia variegaticeps. The sequence continues at coordinate 34,432,067 of JAWWEW010000078.1, read as the reverse complement.
AACAGAGTCACTTTTAGTAAGGAGTCCAGGCTGTTTTGTTCACTGACACAGGTCATATAATGTAAATACAAGAAGAGATGAACTATTTGTGGCTGGAGCAAAGACCACCAAGGATTGGCAAAGCTGCAGAGAAGTCAGCCTTGACTGGAAAATCGGTCACACTTGCTGGAAAATGCAAACTGTGCTCAAGGTTTCCCTCCAGGAAAATAGAGCTGCATCACACAAGGGTCATTCTGTTTGAGTGGCATACTGAGTTCAGCCCTGAGAGTGATCTTGCACTGCAGTGTAGGACAGACACAGTCCCTTGATTGGTCACAGTCCCTCATGGACCAAATATTTGCTGTGGTAAGTACAGCATGGATGAAGTTTCACATCTTCATACAAATCCTCTGCCGGGGTGGAGCACATCTGGTTTTGGAGGCAGTTTTCCTGGCAACAGCTGAGATCTTCCCTAGCCATGGCAATTCCCAGCTGGGCATTGTGCGTGGATTCATTCATGCCATCGAGCATGAAGTGGCTGAAACCAGAAGTAGTTTGGTCTTCCCCTGTTTGTGAGGTACTCATATGACTTGGTTTTGCTTCTGCTATTGTCTCTGCTACAGAAAAATGCCATTTCTCTTTGCTTTCAGTGTCCCTACTCACAGATACTTCCTCACCTTCTAGCACAGATATGCTAGCTGTACTTTGCAAGGAGCAAATACACACCAAGGCTTGTGTAGCCCAAGCCACCTCTGTGCAAGGGTACGTCTAACACTGCTTTCTCTCTGTGTATGTATGCTGCACAGCCTGGGGTGAACATGGAGAAGATTCACAGCTTCACTGCAATGTCAGCATGGATGGAGTTGTATGTATTTCACCACAGGGGGGACTGCTCAAGCTACTGCATTTCCTCCAATTTTGAGCAAAAAGTTAGCAGAAAGATAACTGAAAAAAACAATTAACTGACCAACAAAGTAATTTTTTTGTTGCTGACATTGGCCTCTGCTGGACTTTCCTGTCCTTTTAAAAACAACTCAGTGAAGTTTTTTTTTTTTTTCCTGTTGAGAAACAGTAGTGGTGTAGAGGTCGTGATCCTGCAGTCTTTACACAGACTCTCTTATAGTGGTGCATGTTTTGTCCATGCAGGAAGAGTCCTAGAGGGTTCAAGTTGGAACTCTGTGTTTAATCTACACAGCAGCATAATCTGAACCTAAAGGATTCTTTCCTCCTTCACATTCAGATCTCTCTAGTGGATTCTTGATAGGAACTGACATGAACTTGATTTCCATGCAGATGCCAAAAGCTATGATTTGGGAAAGGACATGAAATTAATTGCGTGACTTGCAGGTATTTGAGAGAGAAAGCTTAATCAGGTCTTTGGACTATTTTTGTCTCATCGCAGTTCAGCTCAACAGCTGAACCAAAGCCTGGACTGCAGTTCAGGAGACAAAGGAAGGTGAGCCAATATATGTCTATTAAAAATTTGGTTCCAGGACAAGAAAGTACCGATCTTGCATGCAGCTCACTTGCCCACAGACTCCATAGGCCTTCTTAAAAGCCAACATCGTTCATTGTGAGTTGTCCATGCATATGTGCTGACAAGGGTGGATATTTACACATCTCATTTCTGCAGAGTCCAAAGAAGCTCTTGCGTGCCCAGGTAATGTTTCATCAAAGGGAAAAATTACTCATTTGTAATTACTTGAGCTGAATCAAAATGAGGAAAAGTCTCTGCATAATGAGAACCTGACTGAGCATGAAATGCACTTCATACAGGTTCTCTGATGCAATTTTACATTCGTTGATGTATTTTTCTTTTCTCATTGGCATTGATATTGCAGGATAGTGCAGATCAAATAAAGAAAATACTCCACATCTGTAACTGTGTTGCAAGAAGTGGGACAACTAAGCAGAGATCAAGATTTTGCTTTATAAAAGGTTGGGAGCTTTATTTCTCCCTTATCCCCTTTTCTGTTTTTTCCAAGTAGCAAACTTTAAACACGGACAAGGAATATCTTAGGCAATATATCCATAAAAGAAGGCCTGCTTTGAGATGACAGTGCCAGTCTGTACTCAGTTTCAGTTTTTAAATACATAGAAAGAAGACTTCCTGAGGCCTGTTAAATACCCAAAGCAGCAAAGTGGGGTTAGCACGATTTTGAAAAAGAGTTTTGCTTGAAATCAGTGAAGTGAGGCACCCTCTTTGGAGCACTTAGTTTTCGTAGATACCTAGATGAAAACTTGGCAAACTTGGCAGTACGCTCCCAAGTAACTTTCAAAAATGAAATGTAGGCACCTTTGAAAATTTTGTATGCCTTATGAGGCTTTATGTTTGTCTTATGTATGCCAAAAGAAGCTCTGGAAAGCAAATGAGGCAGAGAGTGTAACTGGGGCCTGTATTGCTTTTACTAGTCATATAAAAATAGGCCCTGCTTGATTCTTGGCTTACTCTGATGTAAGCGAACAACTCGTAAGAGACAGCTCTTTCCTTTTAGGGTTATTGTTCAAGAAGACAGATCAGGAGGTAAGGGGAGGCAGAAGCAAAGCACGATCAAGTGCCTTACAGCAGCAGCACATCTAGCACATCTCTGAAGTACCTACCATTCGGTATTTTTCAGATATTATCTGCTTCAGGAAAGTGTGACAAATTTCAATTCACTCTTCAAAGGTTTGCAATAATATGCCAGCAAAAGGGTCTATGCTATATATGTGCATAGCTTATATGTGCTTATACAAACAGCTTGCCTGCTTATCTGTAACATTATTGGTTTAGTGGCAGCGGCCTAATGGAAGCTTTATTGGTACTTTCTGTAATATTTCCCTTTCAAAGCAGAAAATTGTTAAGCTCTTCAAGAATTATCCTGCATGTCAATTAACTCACTTTTTGAGATGAATCATTAGATATCTAAGTGTCTCGTAGTGAGCAGCAGGGAGTAACATCAACACTTCATGTATTGCTTCTAGTCGTTCATCAGGATTGGAGATTTCTGTGAAAACACCAAACAGGATTAATGTTAATAGGGCTTTCCATTTGTAAACAGCAATAAATCAGCAAGATAACTTATTATTATGGAATCATTTACAAGCCATTGACTGTGCTTGGAGGGATAAATATTAAACTCATAAATGTGGAGTTTATCAGCAACTTCTGCATCCTGAAAAAGAATGGCTTTACAAAGAAATCAGTGAAACAGACCACCCAGGAGTTATCTCCATGGTCTGTATTTCTATCTACCAGTCTGTATAGGTACAGTACCTATTTGTTAAGAGCTTCATAATACTACTCTGCCCAGAACAGTCTCACTAAAGTCTTACATAACATTACTTTCATTAGCCTTCAAAACCAGACAGGAATGTGGATATATGTCTTTAGAGAATATGCTTGAATATGTAAGTTTAGCTAGAGGTTGAAATGGCATGGAATTACTTTGAGATTTCTGAACATATTTAAATATGTAGGTATCAGTGATATCTGAGTATCATCACTCATTTAAAACTGTTTGGAAATCTCTCTGAAAGTCTGAGCAGGATTCATGTATTTTACGTGAAAAGTATAGATTCCCAAGCTGTGAACTAAGTCAGTCATATTTGCTGCATGACTTTTCATTCCAATGGCACCAGAAGTCCAAGATAATAGAAGATTAAGAATCTCTACATCCTGCTTTTAAGAGATTGGTGCATGGATTGGAACTACTTCCTCTGGGCATGTTCTTTACAAGCACGAAAAATTTCACTGCCAAGGAAGAAGAGGAGAATGCAGAAGTGAGGTATCTGCAGTTGCAAGGGGAGTGCAAGCTGGGGCAAGACAGAGGGAAGGGGAAGGCAGCACAATCACACTGACAGATCACTCTTCCTGCTGCTTATTGATATACATTATGGATGGAAAATGTAATTAAAGATTGGTTCAAATTACTATGCAATACTTACTTGCTGCCTCTATGAATTTGGAATAGGTGTCATAGGTGATCACAGGGATTGGTAAGTCTCTGAAGTATAGCTTCAGTGCTCCAGCAATGATGTTTATGTCTGGATAAATACTGGCAGAAATATCAGCCTTGTCACCATCTAGAAAAGGAGGAAGAATCTTTTTGAAACCATGCTAATTTTGAAGCAATCTAGTTCAGATTTACTGTGTGCAACCTGACAAGAAAAAGCAACCTGAAAGCATTTGGGAGGCTTAAAGGAGGATATATTGCTACCAACTTTACAATATATGAATGAGGAATGGTAGTTTCTATATGTTTTAGTAAACAATTTATTTGCTTACATCTTTTGGAGGGACTGGTGACTACATCATGCATGTCTGCAGTATACCATCTCAAACGTACTGTTTTAATGTTGGATAAAAACCCCCATATTAATATATTTCTTGCACCTGGCCCATTTATTCACTGAAAATAAGCTATTAATAACTTGTTGTGATGTTGTATTTTCTGTCTGCAGATGAATGCCCAGAAGTATGAACCATTTTTTCATTTCCACTTGGGGAAACAGAGGCACAGGGAAATAACATCATTATCCAATGACAATCAGGAGACCAGCAGGAAAAATCAGAGTAAACATCCAAATGTGTCCATAGTGATCAGCAAGTAAGAAAGCTGCATTATTGTATGGGTAACCTCTAATGTCTTAATATTTGACTTTTATTTATAGCGAAGATCTGAATTTAAACAGGTATGCTAAGTCATTTAGTTATACAATTTATTCTGAAATGCGGATTGCAATTTGTTAAATGAATATGGATACTTGTAATGAATGAACGGCTAAACAGATGAATTATGCAACTGAAATGGCATACATTTTTTTTGCCACATTATAACACAGTTAGTCAGAACTCTATTACAGAGCACTTTGAAACACACGAGCTTAAAGTTTACAAGTGTTGCTGGGAAGTCCTTGACTAATGCATGCCTTGCAGTGAGTGAAACTGTAAGAACTAGCAGTGAGGCTGGATCACTGTAATTTTTCAGCTTCAAATGGCTACATCTGCTCTGTACTACCTAGTACATTCATACACACATTTTTCTCCACATTGAGAAATCCTGCTTTCCTTCCTGGGACCTGTCTTTGGTAGTCTTCCAGAAGAAAGATGGGTAGGACATTGGCCAAGTAGTTGTGGCTGCCTGGGTTTAACCCCATCTTTACCTCAGGCTTCTTTGAGATTAGCTATAAGCAGTAGTCCTTATTTCCCACCATTCAGCTAAGGATACCAGCGCTCCCTCACGGCAGGTGGTGAAGATTAGGACCATACGGTGTGTGGGGCGATGCAGGGTTTTGTTTCCCTCAACAGCAGAGAGGAATTTGCTTCTGTCTCCCAGGAGGTGCCAGCACAAGCTTGGGCTGTTACCACTGAGGCGCTGACATGTTGTAAAGCCATTGCCTTGCTTGTCTTGCAACAAGTGCTTGTAGACATGCCCTGATACAGACAGATGAGTGGGTGTGCTTGATACATGGCATCTAAGATGGAGATAAAGGCTTTCACAGCAGAGTAAAAGAGTTTATATTGATTGTAGACATTTTATACAAACCTATGGCATTAATCTTGCAGGGATACGTCCTGTCCAATGTATGCATGTAATTCTCATTAAGACTAATAGCACTACATGTTCTCATCAAGAGGAGATTATATGCTTAAGTGTTTAAAACAAACAGCCTTTCTTGATGCAGCTGAACAGTCCGAATACATCCATCAGCATTTGATTTAATACAGCATCAATAAGCCCTAGGAGGATGTTTACACTGCCCCAATCTTTTGTTTAATCCACACGTTCCAGGCACGGTAGCATTAGTCTTGTAAAGCTTTGTGTGGAAAGCTCTATTTAATTGATGGACACGGAGCACTCAAAATGCTCCGCTGAAAACAGATACCTCAAAGGAGCCAGCAGCTGCATCAGAACAGATACAGCAAAGCAGAAGCTTACATCTATTATCCAGGTCACCAGTACACTAAATGGAAGTGTTATTTATTTAGTACTTTTATAAGGCAGCCCAGCAAACTTCTTTAAAGGGGCACTTCAGCTTGAGATATTTCAAACTACAATGTACTTCAAACATACCTCTTATTTACATATTTACTTACTGTAGGAAAAATGTATGAATTTGTGAGTCAAAGATTTCTCTCTTCGCTTCAGAGACAAATACACATCCATTAGAAATGCACTGAAGTTTATTTTAAAGTGAGCACAACAATACATCTGTTACAATATACCCTACACACTTCTGCAGTGGATATGTAGGGGAAGGTGGATTTTTATTTTCCTTTCATAGATTTTGGAATTTTTTTTCGCTTTCAGATTCAGCAATTGAAGGCCCTTGGCAGGCTGTACTTATTTCTTATTTTCATCAAACTCCTGTATTTGTGTTTTTTAAAAAACACGCTTAAAATTCAAAGCACTAAGGAAGAAAAGTTAATGCATTGCTGGAAAAGTCGTAACACATATTTCACAGAGGATCCGCTGCAGTAGCACTCTGTATGAACTACATGTGATCTATGTTACCTTCTGCATTACCACAATAATTTTTTTTCGCTCTTCAATACAGGAATTTTCATCTGATGGCAGTGGCCATATGTTAATATGATATTTTTTTAATAAATTTTGAATTACAAACACACAATTCATTTCAGCTGTACAAACCTAACCATGCCCAAACCCCGTCATTTATCTTTCCTTGTTCCTTTGACTCTCAATGTATTTTTTTGCATTATGTTGAAGTTTGAATATCTCAAGATAAAGAAAGTCTTTATTCTTTTTCTTAAAAGTTTCAGCTGACTTTGGATGCCATAGAAATATATCAATAGTTTATCAGAGAATGAAATAGAATGAGCATTACATTCTTAAAGCCTTAGCTATGCCCTCTGAATACTGAATTAGATTTTTCTTGAGTTCCTTTTTCCTAAATGCTTTGTTTTTATTGCACAACCTTTACCATGCTAACATGCTTCTTTGTGGTTTTTCTTGGATTTGGCATTTGACAGGTTTTCATCTACACTGGCAAAAGGGTGAGTATGAATTAGGATGCCTTTAAGTACTCATGTAATATTTAACAGCATAGTATTTTTAGCAAGTGTATTGTACCAGCCAGTCATACAAACAAGTGGGAGGACAGAATGCAGTGGTGACAATGGGAGCTCTGTGGATAAAATGCACAATGGGTGTTCTCTGGATGCCACAACGCCACAGCTCAACAATGCTGACAGAGAGCAACTGTCATTCTATAGCACCAACATTCACTGGATTAAATAAATCCACATTATTCCCCTCCTTCTCATTACAAAAACCACTAAAATGGAACATTGTCAGTGCCTCAGAGAGCCTAATGCTAATTTACAGTAGGGGTATTTACACTGCTTTGGCTTTGGAAGGCACTCTTAGTTTAAATCAGATGAGGACCAACTTTACCCTGTTTTAAAACCAACTATCACTGTTTCATTGGGCCCAAGTAATATTATGTGAGATGCTATTCTCTTCCCAAGATGTTAACTTTGCAAACTGGGCTTTGCTTTTCTGTTCTTGCTGTAATTCTTTGGAAGCAACAAGTGAGTGTCTCTTTGTCAAAGCAGAATTAGTCAGAGGGAGGGCTGGCTTCTCATCATTGCACCCCTTCAGCTGCACAAGAGATCAGCAGGAGAGGTACCCTACAGCCAAGTCAGCCCCCATGCCTCATCTCTGTATCATATTGTCTTCTGGCCCCTGTGGCTTGACAAAGAGCTTGGGAACCAGAAAGCCTGATGGCATTATTTCAAGGATGTATCCTGCACATTAGAATGGCCTGTCTATTTTCAAACTGATTTATTAAAAGCTGCATTTTTGGAGATGCAAAAGTAATACTGATACTGGTATTTTAGCCAGGTGCCTGGGGACTGACTCAGAAATGATGGGCAGGGAGTGACCTCTGTAATGACTGAGTGCAGTGTTCTGCTACTGTGGGCACAATGCCATATAACCCTTCTGGCAAACTCTGCAACTTCCACTTCTAAAACTAGTTAAGGCTTTTTTATCTCCGCTCGTACAAGGAGGTTGTTTGAAAGCCTTGCTTTCAGATGGTTAAAAAATGGTCTTTAAATTGGCAAACAAAATTTAGTCCTGGCCAGTGTACATCCTCTAGTACTGTGTCAAGACTTCAGAGTTCTTGTCTCTGGTTCATACCTCTGCTCTCAGCATCTCCTCTGACTATCCCAAGCTACTTTAAAGCACGTTCACCTTCCACTGTGCAGTCTGCTCCAGAGATGTCTGAGATAGTGATGTGACCAGATATGTCTTTCTGCTGCAGCACCTCTCTGTTAACCAGAACTGATCGGGAATTTTCCATTTTATACTTCAGACACAAATTTTTCCTTTTTATTTTTTTTTTAAACTTTAAAAAAAAAATTCCTATAGTGAATGTGGAAATACAAATTCTGTAAAACTCCCACAAACTTCACTTTCTGGGCAGAAAATTAAATTTGAGCAACCAACTTCCAGGTGGTGGTGGAGGCAAGACATGCCACCTGGCTCTCAGCTCCTTTTTTTCCCAGCTCTGTCACCTGGGACAGAGAACTAAGATATTCCTCATCCTTGGGATACTTCACTCCATGCTGCTCTGGCTTCTACTGCTAAGCAGGGGTAACAGGGCATCAGGAAAGCAATGTTCCCACCTATGGGGCTGGGATGCAAAAGACAGGGTGGTGGCCCTGTCTCTGTAAACTTCAATGTGACAGAGAAGTAAGCCCTGAGCTGTCAGGTTGGAATTATCTTGCCAATTCAAACTTCTGCCAGCTGACAACCACCTTCTAGCTGCACAGTCCACAAGTCAAAATAAAAATAATAAAAAAAAAAATCTGTTTTGTTTTTCTTTAAATCTTTTCCTGAAAAAAACCCTCAACTCCTCCTACTTTTCCATCTCAGTTCAGGGAGAAAACATTTTCAAATCTGGAAAGTTTTGAAAGTTCTTGGCTTCTGGTCTTCAAAATATTCTAGTACTACAATTCTCATAACAAGGTTTTGTTCATTGTTCTGCTGCATTTAATCATACTTTTTTTCATTCATGACAACTCTCCCTCTTTCCTTTCTTAGCCCTTTCCCCTCAAGAAACTGTTAAAAAAAATGCAGACAGATTTTTATCAATTTATGCCCAGTGGTCTTCGCCACAGCCTTTGTATACAAACTCTGTTCTTGCCTTCTCATCTTCCATGTTTATCCATGTTTTTTTACATTTGGAAAACCAAATCTACTAGTCACCTTACTCTTGCTGTTTCTAGGTGCTGCTGCCTCTGACAGAAAATCACACTTTCTTCCCTTCTAATTCAAGCGTGTGTTGCCATCAATTATGCAGTGGATATAGACCATAAATAGGCAATAAACTTAAGTGGCTCCGGTGGCTCAAAGCATTTGCAAAGGAACTGCAGCTGCAGCAGTGTTGAAGTCATGCTCAGACATAAATTTAAATCTGCCTTCTTCCAGCTCTACAACCTGTGCCTCTCCTTCTGGGTTTCCTTCAGATTGGTACACTTAGAGGAGAATTAACACACAGAATGAAAGGGTTTGCTGGGCCAGATCAACCTACAAGGAGCAGAATGGGTCTTGTGAGGACTGTGATCCTCTCAGTAGCATTGTGTCCTGTGACACATCTGCAACACTATATTCCTGTGACAGCAGGCATATCACTGTGCATCCCTCTTGCTCAAATAATGGCTGACCTATGTCTGTAAATGCACAGGTTCACAACTGCAGCATCCAGTGTATTTTAAAATATGTATTATTTTTTAAAGGATATTCCAGCACGGAAACAGTCAGTTCAGAAATCGGTAGTCAGACTTCCTTTATGGTGATATCTGCCTGAAAAACGGCCTCCAAACAGAAAGTGTTCAGGCACAGTAAGATGTGCCACCCTCAGACCTTGCTGGCCTGTGCAGCCTCCCCTGGAGCCCGCACACCTTCTGCCATGGGCCCCCAGGGCCCTCAGTCCCTGCCTGAGTGACATCCTAGGTGTCTCCATCATGGCCATGCCGGTCTGTGGCCATGCGTCCTTCTGGTCACTACCCTGACCACAGGCTGACTTTCTGCCTTAGCCTGGACCCACTTTGTCCCCCATGGGCTTGTGATCACTGGGCTGTGTTTGACCCTATTCCCTAACATGACAGAGGTAATACCTGAAAAAATTAAGTAGGAAGGAAAACACTATTTATGGGAAAGGAGAAGAATATTCATGTAACTTCTTAAATGTACTTGAAAGGGTATTTTCTATTGATGAAGGCCCTATCCTGCACTCACGTAACACTTTAAATTAGTCCTGTGTGCAAAGACTGTGTACACAACCAGAACCAGTGTAATCAGTTCAATCAATTCAGAATGGCTACGAGAATCATAATCAGGTAGTGTTTTAATTATTAATTTTTCAATATGCTGCACAACCAATCTCCTCAATGCTCCTCTCATCTGTTGTGCAGATGCAATCACATGCAGAGTGGTGCAATGCTTTCTACAAGGATACATGCTGAATGAATTCCCAGTTGGAATTCCTGGCCCTTAAACTCATAAATAGATTAAGCACTGAGTCTGTTAAAGAGAGGACTAAGAACTTTCCCCTGGAACTATCTAGGCTCATACTTGAACTAGGGGCCTAGGCTGTGCTGCCAGGTTGAACAATCATCCAGTCACCCACTTAGCTTTCTACCCACTGACCCTTAGTGCTTAATCATTCCTTTCAGCTATGAAACATATTTTCTTCTTATGAACAGGACTACAGATCAATTTAAGGACTCAGAAAAGACAGACTGCTTTCTGTACTTCTGTTTATAACTCAGTTTCATTACCATGGTACCCATATAGAACCCAAAAGAACTGAAAGGTCCTAGAACTGAAAGCTTAGATTAAAACTGTACAACATTAAAAATTGGTGTACCTCGATCAAAGGCCATTTTCACATCTTCAATGTGCTCAGTGAAGCCTGAGACTCTGTAGAGGCCCTCGGACTTCAAACCTGAAACAAAATATTCTTGTTTAACTTAGCTTCAGTAGCCAACAAACATTTAGGCTAAAAACAATAAAGTAAGAACAACAGAGCTGATAAATGTAGCAAAATGTTATTTATAATGTGAAACTCTGTAACATTTAAGGAAAGATCAAGACGATGTTAAATTGTTTTTTTAAAGGATTAAAGAATTTTAGAATTTATACTTTCTGATTTTGTTAGGTACACAGTTGATTTCATTATATTAGAGGAAAATACTGCAATTTGCTAATGGTGAGGCATGTGATGTTATTACGATTTATTCATTTTATGTAGGAGATTTTCCTGGATTTGACTATAATTAATAAAGCTTTAGAGGTCTCCCTTCCTTTTACCAGTTGTTTAATGATAAATAGCAATTCAAGTAAAAGACTGCCTTTCCCTATGAGCACATTTCTTTCCTGTTTTGCTGTCAGCTTTTACTTATACACAGCTGAAAGATGTGATGGAGACAGTTTTTCTCCACATCAGTACATCCCTTCTATAGTTCTTTCACACAAGAGATCAGCAAACTTGCACAACCCTTCCCCCATTGCTCCACACCAACATGAAATGCAGGGCAGCCAAGCAGAACATGCTGAGTTACATGTTATTTACTTTAATCCTAGAATTCCATATTGTAGCTATGCACCACGTTAACCTACTTTCGAATTCCAATACACTTTGTTATCTTAGGAACAAAATCAGAATCTTTCATAGTTCTATGGCAATTAAAGAAAGAAATATAAAGATGTTATAAAAACAGAGAACAGGCAGCAGATTTTATCTTAATAAATGTACAAGTGATTAGATCTCAAATGCAATGTAGCTTCATGCTATATCATTGGAGTAAAGGTCTTCTGTCTTAGTCCATACTATTCTTTCTATTTGTCCCTGCAATGATGATATAATCCTGGTAGAGCTTTATGGAGCAGTGCAGGGGATTTACTAGTAAGTCTTTGATTCAATTCAGTAGATGATGTGGGGCTTTGAAATCCCTATGGCTAGTATCCGTGTGTTGCTACGCAGATTACTGGGATGCCATGAATTCAACATTATGAGATTCCTGTGCTGAAGCTGTGACTAACAGGAAAATTTGGCTTATTGGGCAGCACAACATACACATTTGCTATCCAAAGTGAAAATGCATTAATATTACAGAGGGGATATGTGATTATTGGAGAGAACATGTTTTCCTTCAATCTGGTACATGCCTGTTTACCAAAAACCTATCACAAGCTTGAGTTTTGACTGTGACATGCTGCCTGTGCCACAGGATCCATCAGTAACCAAGCATCATGTGAAACCCTGTGCAGTTTGTGTCCCACCACAAAACACCACAGACTGTGACCTCACTTGTCTGAGTCAGTTTCAGTCACTTGTGTTCTCTTCCCCACAATGTCCATAAAGGTTATTAATAATGGATTTGATTTAAACTGATTACTCCGGAATTGGATGTGTCCCTAGGTATTTCAAAATAATGAAAAAAGACACATAAACGTGAACTTAAAGTTCATTTTAAAGTTCATCCCTTTCAGAAGTGTAACATAATACATGTTTTGACATGTTTTCAGAGAGCATTTCAGCAAACTGCATTAAGAAACGCCATGATTTAATTTTACTAGCTAATGCAAAGCAACGTATCACCTACACTAAAAAACCCCCTCTCTCATCCTGTCCTCAGTGTGCATGAGCATACTACCCTGTTTGAGCTTAGTGCATTATTCAAGTCATCTTCATTTCATTGTGTCTGCTGATTTCCTAAGCACACAAACCTCTTGCTTCAATCTCCCGAATGCATGAATCCACAACCATGGGCCTCTGGGTATTGTGGGCTTTCACAAGTGTGGTGAGATCGCAGCAGTAGACTCGCTTTATCCTCTTGAGGTCTGGTTGGCAGTCGTTGGGCACATATTTGGAGCACTGCTTATGCACATTCAACCCGCAGTCTGTAAGCAAAGTTAGCCAGGTTATTAATTAGTACTAATGCTGATAGGTCTTGTCTAATAATTTGTTTCCTTGGTCTGTGTCAAGCAAGGGGCACAACTTCCCCATCAGTCAGCAAAGACAGAATGATAGGAAATGTGCAAAAATCTGACAGTGGGAAAAGTGAACTCCAGCAGAGTTGTTAAAGAGCGATACATATTCTGGATGTCCCTCACACCCCTCTGAGCTGTCCCTCACACTCCTCTGAGCTGTAGATGACCGCTGGTGCAGTCTGGATCAGTTCATTACTGGACACATAGCACAAGATGTTGCATTTGAACACATGAGACTTAACTTCTGGTATTTTAGATTAGTCTTAAATAAAATTGGCACAGTAGTGACTATCTTCTGCTGGCTGTTTTGTGGCTTAGCACTGGTCATGGTTGAATAACCTAAGGTTCACCTGAGCACTCAAACTGGGACAGTGCTCTGAGCTAGCATGCATCACTCCCCCTTCCACATTCCTGCATTGTCACATTTTGGCTCACTCTGCCACATCAACAGACTCCCCATCCCTGGCTCATCACTTTACTGGTGATTAAAGTCTCCCCTGTGTTTAGTCTATATGTCAGGTTAGGCATACAAAATGCTGTGAAAGGCATGATGTAAAAAAGTGATTCATTTTGCAAACAGCTCTTGGTGTCTTACTCCAGAGTCAAGTCCTACTCTCAGCTGCATAGGTGAGTTTCTATTAACTTAAATATCACTGCTTCATCTCCACAAATAGAATTTTTCTAACAGACTCAAATATTCAGCCAAATTAATCTATAAGCTACAGTAAAGTAAACACCACCATTGTGAGCTGCATTATCTCACATAACTCTGATTCCTGTTTTAATGCTTTTCCAGTCATGTCCATCACTGATGGTACCCTTTGAGTTAACTTAACATTAAGCTATTAAAAATGTAAACATGACTCTATTAACTTGCAGTGCATTTCAGTATTAAACTCCATAAAATATTAATCAAGCAAAATCATATACAAACACACCTAAACATTTAATGGAATTGGGTGGGGGTTTGTGTGTTTCTCCATGCAGTTATTACTGCAAAATACATTGTTCTGTGAAATTTCAACAAATGTGAGCAGCTATAGTTAGAATCTTCCCTGCATTGTTTTCAGTGCTGTTCTCCAAACATGTGAAGTTAAATCCAAATGCATCTGTCTACTCAGAGTTAAATGCTGGTAATTTAATGAGGGAGTGTATTATGTTTCATACTAAATAAATAAGCCTTTTCATAAGTTTAATATTTTATGTATGTGAACAAATACAGCACTATGCATTAGTGAGGTCAGGTTTTGCACGCTTGTGTTTAAGATCAAATAGCTTGAAAAGCAAAACTGCTGTTTCTCTTTTAATCTCCTTCTCATATTCTTTGTGTTATCCTCATTCATTTATAGGCAGAAAAAATGTAGCAGTAGCTGAGACTGCACTTATTAAAACTGCATTGGTGAAAGGTATTTTGATCCTTCAAACTGCAGTCTAAATTTTAGGCAACAATCACCTCCCCCATCCATGGGAGGCAGAGGTCAGAGCTGGATGTATTTGGTGCCAGGCAGAGATCAGGAATGCCTGGAGGTCAGGGCAGGGAGCGGTAAGACAGAGGTAAGACAAACAACTTTTGGAAGTGATTGCAGATCTGCAGAAAGAAGTTACAAAAAACTATTTGCAATGCACCTAATACTAGTGCTACTACAAAAGCTCATGATGTGATGATTATTGCATTTTTCTAAGATCCCCCAAAAGAACAAACAATTTAAAAGTAATTAAGGCACTATTAAAATGCCAATTCAGCTATAGAGGCACCAGAAAACTAATTCCTCTTGGAAAATGAAAGTTGTATTTTTTGGTTTTATCTTGAGGTGAGATACTTCAGACTTGCAGCAATACATGGCATTTTTGTGGGAAACAGGTGGCAGTCTTTTTTTGCAGAGAAGGGCACTTACCAGCAGTTGGTGGCAAAAACAGTAGTTATGAAGCCTAGGTGCTGGCTGGATTTGTCATTGCCAGTGTTCGTTTCTTAAGACATAAAAACATTCAAGGATAACTTTACCACAAATAACAAGTTTGAATGTCCCACCAAGGCACAGACAGGACCAAGGTGCTACCAAAAGGATGTCACTCTCAGCAGCCAAGGGCTGATGGCTTCATTTCTATACCACCTAATGAGGCAAATGAAAATGATCTAACTTCTGCAGGAGGATTTCTTGCATTGTTCTGTAAAGACATCCTGGCCTCTACTCCTGCAGGGAGTGCAGGCTAGTGTGGGACAAATATCTGAGCATTTCAAGAGAATGACAAAAAATGGTGAAGGGCTACCTGAACATCTCACTCCCTGAGCGATGAGACCCCACATGAAGTTGGCACAGTATTCACACCAGTGTGGACCTCGAAACGTATGGACCTGTAATACAAATGGGGGTGGGAGAAAGAAATGGGGTCATTGGGAGGCAGATGGTCTGACAGATGGAACAACTGAAATGGATAAACAACAGAAGACTCAGTAGGAGTAAATCTTCAGCACACAGTGCCCACATCCTTCCGAAATCTAGATGAAATAAACCATGGGAATAGAAATTTGCTTTGATCTTGTAGTTTATCTTTCAGTAGGCTTAACATTAAAGAGAACTGGGCTGTGTACAACACTAAAAACAAATCATTTTTGCTAGCTGACATTCTAGCTACAGTGGAGGGGAGCAACCCAGGAGTAAAAAAGTAAAACTAATAATCCAAGGAACTGTAGATAAAAGCAAACAGCACCCTTCCCCACTCTACTTAGTATATTGAACTCACATAGGGAAGAGATGTCAGTAGAGTCTTTTTCAGCAGACCAAACTTCATTTTACTACAGTCCACAGAGGAGTAAATATGGAGGAATAAAATGTGCTGTGTGCTGACAGAGACCACAGCCAGGTTTTGCACACCACTGCTGCTTCCAACACTGCTTTCCTAAAGGCTACAGTGGAAGACCTTTTTATTTAAGATGCGTGTTCTGGTAAAGTAAGCATTTCATTTTCATTGAAACAAAGAGTAAATAGTGAGGTCTATGCCCATGTGAATGGACACGGTATAAGCTAGTTTTGGCCAGAGACTCAATTGAGCCTAACAAAATATAAATCATGCACACTCTGGGTACTAATGTGTCCTTTTTCTTTTCTCTGCTCTTGTTTACCCGTTGGGTGGATGGCTGAAAGGCTGCTTCCGCCTGCTGGGATGGGGAAAGCTGCTCTTTGCTTTTCATAGAGTGAAAAAATGGTCATTGCCCTTTTCAGATAAATTGTCAAGTTTTAGGCTGAGCATTTGGCTTGCTAATGTTTGTGCCCCATTTATCTGCAGGATCACACTTACAAAAGCCTGTACTCTTGAGTCCAGGAAGATGAAGTATTGTGATTTTAATACAGACATATCTTTCTGATTTCCAGATAAAACTGAGAGCCTGAGTACAAATGACTCCTGACTAACTACTCAGTCAAATGATTGTATGAAGAAGCTTAAAGCAATAGTAATTCTTCCTTTTGACAGTGAAAGGACAAAACTGGAATGTCTGACTGGTCATAATTACTTTTTGAAATGGTATTTTACCTCTCAGAAAAACATGTATCTCTGTGAAACAAGACTTTGCAATAAAGTTTGAGATAGATACATTAATAGGCATAGCCACATACTTCTTTCTCATTTTATTTTGAAGAGTGGGTAGCATGAATTTCAGACATGGCTTTTCGTGGGGATAAACAGCTGTATGTAACGTCAAACTGGTGACCTGAGTTTCAGTCATATGCACACTGTGCGACCTTCAGTGGATACAAAACTACAGATACAACTAATTATGCCTGCATCTTTATACCAGTTTTAGACTGAAAGCCACATAATTAGTAGGTCTGCACCTGCACTTAATTGTGGGTGAAAATCATCTGCTGTGGGAAGATAGCTAACTGTGTCTTCTGCTTTCCAGCAGTTTACAAAAGCTAACCTTGTGAGAAGGGGCTGTAAAAGCTCAGTCAGGACTTTTAAAAACACACCATTTCACATATAAAGTCCGTTGCAGTTGCTAGGATATTTGGGGCCTACTTTCATGAACAAAGTTTATTTCAGCTGATCTTGCTGTGGTGTATTTTGAAAATGGTAGCTGATTATCCCTGATCTCTCCTGCCATTAATTGGAAAGTCATCAATGCTGGCTGAGGGCTCCATTTGAGAAGTGCTGACAGTGCACCCTTCACTTGTTCCATTCAGCTTGGTGGCCCTCAAAGGTTGAGCTCTCTTTATTCATTCACTTCAATTTTTCACGGATCTGCATTTTAGCTCAAATGGCAAGTCTCCAACTGAAATACCCTGTAAAAAACTAGTCTTGGTGGTTTCTAGCCAAGATGAAACAGGGAAATAATCTCTAACTGAAAAAAGGGAGGTCTTCAAAACTTTCTATATGAAGGTGCAAAAAGTCTCTTAAGGTGCAGTTTTGAAGCAAGTTTCTTATGGCTTGACATTAATTTTAAAGAAATAACAAGAATTCTGTTCTTAAAAACATTTTTGAACAGTAAATGGAAATTTTGCCTGCAAGATTGGCCTTATATCTGTTTTAAACAGGGAATGGTAATAGCATGTCTTAGGTTTTCGAGAGGGGGTTTTAGGTTTTGCCCCATTCTTTGTAATCGCATCATTACAGATGGACTGGGCTTAGAGTTTTCAGAAATATCATCAGAAGCTATTTACTGCTGTTCCCTACCCCATCCTGCTGTCTCAGGAGGTCTCTTCTCTGTGTACACACAGCATAGGCTTGGGCTGCTTGGGCTAGAGTTGACACATAATTCCAACTTCAAAAAGAATTTACAAGGAACTATTTATTCAAATAAGCCAAAACCGTGATGTTTCAAACTATACACTGAACTTTTCTTGTTCCATCTTTCAGCCTCTTTCAATGAGAAGTCATTCCTTACATTCACTGCCTCTTCTCTGCTGGACAGTCTCACACAACACTACACTTCATGTCTCTTCTTGTTGCCGCCTTCTGATCTCACCTTCACCCCTTCGGTGCCTTTTCTTTCAAATGGCAGCATTCTCCTGTGGGTGCTACCTTATTCACTTTTAGTTTGTGTCTGAGTCGTCTTCACAGAGGGAGAAACTGAGACCAAATTTAAGGAGTGCCAGTACAGTGGCAAAACAAAATAACGCCTTAAGCAATATTGCAGAAAGAGACAAAAAATTGCCTTGAATTGAAACACATGGTTTTTTTACTGGCATTATATAGTGTTGTTTCTGAGACAATTTTATTGTTTATATGACTGGGTTTGAATAAACTTCTCTTTGCCTCCAAAGAAAATAATATTTTTTTACAGACTTTTGCCTGAACACATTGCACATGTGTACTCTCCTGTGGACTCCTGCTGAACCTGAGCCATTTGCGGGGAAGAAAAGCTGACTCTGCTGTTACTTTTGTTTAAAAGAATAAACATAATCTTCATGATGTCTGTAAAAAATGCGTCCCCAAACCCCTTGACTCCCAGAAGCAGGATTATATGCAGTGGTTAACGCAAGTGAGAATTTACCCCAGAGCGTCCTCTGTCCCAGCAGATATGACTTGTCTGTAATGAGCCACCTTTACTCCGCTAGCCTGCCTGCAAATGGGATTTGCCCGTGCTATGGTGGCAAACAGGCACAGTGTTGTGGTAAATGCACATTATTCAGCTGTATTCGCTCACTTTAAGGAGCACAGAAGCCCTCTCATGAATTCCCAGCCTAGAACAAAGAGCATGGAGCATCCCCAAACTCTCCACTGCTGCCCTCAGGCACGAGGTTGACCTCACCACCAGCTGGGACTCCACTAAGGCTGGCAGGTAAAGCACCTCTGAAAGAGCCTCCTGGATCCTAATGCCAAGAGGACTTCATGATCCAGTTACATGGACACCCACATAGCTAGGAGAAATACCTCTGTGTTTTTCTAAACAAGGCTTCAGAGATTTATTCTCTTTCCTGAATTACAGTATGTGTACACTGGCTTATGCAAAGTTGTCCCGCCAGACAGACGCCAGCTCCAAACCTAAATCCATGTGATTGCGTGGTGTGCTCAGGATGAACCCAGCTTAACAAATCAGCCTGGATACTAAATCTTTTTTTGTTCATTTGCCTTGAGTGTTTTGAAGTTTGGAGGAGAGGTTGAATGAGAAAGCATGGATGCTCAGAAGGGCATAACCTGGTGCTCTCAAGTTCCAAACTTCAACACTGCTTTTTAATTTTTGTATTAGTTTAGCGAGGATGGAGAGAGAGCTGTCCTTGCTCTGAATTTGTGCCTTGAGTCTATTTCTTCCTTTTGTTCCTTCTCTCTTCTAGTAAAATCTCTGGTGTAAGACCTACAAAAATCTCATCAGCTTTGCTGCAAATGTGCCCTTCATTTTTAGGATTCTTCACAGCTAAAGAACAAGAGCTAAAGAGTGCCTGTCATGAAGAATTGCCTACAACAAGATTATAAGGGACAGAGTAACACATAACTTTTCTCCCTAGGTACTGAGATGAACGATACAACACATTTCAGTATTCACCTAAAAACGAGAAAGACAACTTTTTGAATGTCTGCAAAATAGTGTTGTCCTTCTGATAAATCCCATATCATCATAGCCTGAGCATTGTCAAAAGCCATTAAGAATTTTGCTCCAAGACCCATAAAGCCATTCTTTTCCAAATAATTTCTTAACCCTTTTATGTAATGAATATGGAATATAAAAAAGATATCAGCCTTGACTTTAGACGTGTTTTAAATCTAAATGTTCCATTCCAAGTATACTATTCACATTTTTTGTTCGACAATCAGAAATGTTCTAATATATTCCTTTGGAAAACTAACTGTATTTGCATAGTGAACATATTTTTTCATTAAGTAAACGTAACACTTTTGGTTGACCTTTCTGAACAACAATTTTAAAAATGTTTGTTCCCTAAGGTTTGTTATTGCCTTTAGTAGGATAAAACAATCATTTTCTGCTGTCAAGCCTTTGAATACATATCTATTTTAATCATGTGATTTCCAGTTAAACTATGACTCTTTTGAAACAGAAAGGAACAGAGACTGTACAACAGTTAGATTGTGCAAACGCAAAGTTAACCGGGCATATGTCCAAACATAAATCAAAGTCAAAACAAGGGAAATTTTGAAAAGGAAAGAATGCATGGGTCAAAGTGAAAAAAAGTCTCAGTCATGAGAAAATATTTTCTAGTTAAACTAAAATAGTTTTGATATTAAAATGATAATGAGGGCAAAACCCAGAAAGAATGAAAGCTGGCTTAATCAAGCAAGAAATCACAGAGTATTTCCCCTATTTCCTTCACTGTCGATCAGAGATAAATATTGACTTTCCTGTAGCCTGGGTCAAGGAATGGGAATGAGAAAAGGGATGTTATTATCTGCTTTGCTCACTAATACTAAATAATTGATTTGCCAACTACAGCAGAAGCACTGCAGAGGAGAGCAATGTCTGCACAGCAGAATATGTAGAAAAATAAGAAGTGAAACTTTTTTTGCTAACTGAAATAATTTTAATCAGTGTTTCTCCTTTTTTGACAAGCCCTAGATGAACATCAGAAAATTCTCGTTCTGCTAATGAGTTGAACTGTTCTGACAGTGACCCAGATCAGCATCCTCAAGGAGCTTTAACAAAACTGAGGTTTCAAAGCTGAGATAAATTCCTTTCATGTCTTGTTACTGCCTCTTCTTCTCGATGCTTATCCCGATAAACATCAAACCGCAATTTGACAGCATTAGATACGGTAACTGGCTGGCATACTATGAAACCAGCACATTCCTTTTGGCAAAACACTTTCATACAAGCTGCCTGGAAGGTCCGTTTCCAAAGCTGAGTCACTTCCCTGCTGCAGTCTGCCAGAGACAGCACTTGGGGGAAAAATCCCTAAGAATCTGATTTTTTATGTATAAGACAGCAAAAAAATGATCCATTTAAACATCCCTGTGTTTGTTCAGCAACTTGTTTTCGTTTGACAAGAAAACACAAGATCACGTCCTATAGCTCAGTGGGACTCTGAAAGCATTCCTTTAGCATATGGTGGTGGAACAAAAGCTGGGAGACAATACCCACCACTGTGTTTTGCTTCATTGTTAGGAGCACCCAAGCTCTGTCAACTTCTGAAAACAGAAATGGTCCAAAACGTTTTTCGGTACAATGCTACTGGCTTATGATAATAGCTAGATTTTGAAAAGGGGCCTTTTTCTTATTTAAAAGCACACACACTTAAGATAAAGACAATCAATATGAAGTACTTTGTTTCTGAATGAAAAAAAAAACTGAATCTGGGAAAAGAGCTGAACTGCCAGTCAAGTAGCACAGTGAGCAGTGAGACCATTAAGTGCCTGTGTAACAGCATACTAAGAATGCAGTTAAGGGAACTTAAAGTAGAAAGAAAAATGCATTTTTCAACACTTTTCTTAGACCCAGTATAAATAGGTGCATGCAAACCTCATCACAGCAAAAACCAAAATGTGAGGCGCCTCAAGAGAACTTTTTAGCTGAAAATAATAGGAAGTCATGCTTACCTTAAAATTGTGTGCTTTTTCATAGTTGAAGTGGTTGTCATTTTGAGTTAAGGCTGCTCTTCTGACCAAGGAGGTGATCTGTGAATAGGCAAAGAGTTTCAGAGGTTGCCACAAAAGTGCCCCCTTTACTCCCACCTTCACCCCCAGGGCCACGGCCAGGAGCTCTTGGCGCTTCCTTCCTCGCTTCGATTTGTGAACGACAGCACAGTTTTTCTCATTTTCCAGCCACAGATCCTCTGAGAACATAGCGCTGGGATCCCAAATCTTTTCCCTGTCTTCCTCGGCGCCGGGGAGCCCGACTGTAGTCAGTACGGTACAGTTTGTCCAACTGCTTCTGATGTTAGACAGCAGATTTGAAGCAGCTGCAGCCCATTCTGCCGAGACCTCTGGCATGTGACTTGAATGGGCCGTCTTGTGGGACGGAAGGAGCTTCTGCATCTGAATAAGTAACGGCCTGTGCCGAGCGATGTCTTAAGGCAGATGTGTGCCTCGAACAATGGCTCGGATTCAGGCGCGGAGAGCCTCCCCCCTGCCCTGCCCTGCGGTGGGCTCCTGCTAGGTGCTGCCGAAATGCCCACCCGGGGGAACACAGTGTTACAGCTTCACCCCCAAAGGCATCTCCAGGGACAGAGCACTTCAACTCCGCAGTGTGTTAAAAAATGAGCAAACAAACAAACAGAAAGCCCGTGGAAAGCCCACACAACTGAATCCAGTGCTGCATCCAATTACACTCGGAGACTTATCAGCCAGCAGTCTGCATGCCAGCAGAATAAGCCCTTAAACCCATGATGATTGTTTAATCTTACAGGGCAAAAAAAAATTTTTTTTTTCCTTTTTCATATCCTGTACAAGGGGAAAAAAAAAATCCAGCAGCACTCCAAGCATTAATAACACTTTTATGCCATGTTTTAAACTAAGTATTTTGTCAGCATGCACTTGGTAGCTCTGAGGTAGCTCACTGCCAGGTAAAGCTGGAAGCCCAGCTGGGACTAGGCAGGCTTGGAAGCCCTGGAGCCCTGTGGCTTGAGGGAAGGCAGAGGGAGAACTTCATGTGGATATAGGAAGCCCATATACACAGCCCTGTTTGCAGAACAGGGTCTGAAAGCTAGCAAGAACAGTCATTTGGTTACCTGCATCTATAGATTCTGGGGGGGAATTGATGTCCAATTAAATCCCAGGGACAGGAGGTATTGGGACCCTGACCAGTCTGTGCTACAGCTTTCAGTGTTACTCTGGACGTATGATCCACTTCTTTACAGGCAGGTAGTTCCCTGTCCCAAGACACATACGTGTGATACTGAGAATTCCCTGGGAAGCACATTCAGTGCACCCTCCTTCTCTCCAGCTCCCCTCTCCTACTCCTTTACTGAATATGCCAATTCTCCACTCATTAGAGGAGGATAGGAGTTACCTGCTCGGCAGAGCACTGTGAGATTTAATTCTCCAGGGTGTGCCTAACACTCATGGTGCTGTGACAGAGTAAACTGCGGGGATACCAGTGCTACTGGGAAAACTGCCTCTTTGAACCAGAAATGCCAAAGAGCACATCAGCCTTTTACAGTCTGCCCCACTTCAGCTAACCCAGAAAATATATGAAATTAAATATTTAATTCATTTGTATTAACTTGTGAAGTTGACCTTGTATCTATTTTGTCAGTCTGCTTTTACCTGAGGCTGAAAAGTCAGAGGGTTCATCTAATTCACTTACTAAACCCTCCACCATACAGACTGCCTGCTTTTAGTAAAAGTGATGCTCTTCTGATCTGAAAGCCCATGGGGACAGATGGTCATCTGTTGGTAACATCAGGCTGTGCAATTTCAGATAGTACCCTACTTAGGGTTTTCAGGAAGTTGTGCAACCTGCAAAATCAGCTTCTCAGTTATAAAAAGGTGCACTTCTATGTATCGCATATTTCATTCCTTTCTTTTCCAGGTAACTCACAACACCACTTTTTACATGCTCCCATACTCCAAAGCTTCTGCTCCCTAGTAGGGAGGATTTCCACACAGTCTTTGCTCCCTGAACAGTTGCTGCCCATTCAACCTTTCCCCAGGGCCTGGCACTGTTATCTGACCACTGGTGACAACTGGATGTGATGCATGTATGAACATTGCTCTGCCTGCAGGAAATCCCTGCTGCTCTTCCATATGTCTTCCTGAGAGTGAGTCTCAGTTTCTGCTAGCCCAGAACCTTTATGTGCTTTCCAGCAAACAGACAGACTATAGCGCCCCAGCTCTCTCTCCACCTATTTCAAGAGGTAAGAAGCACTGGGTTTTGGGACATCTCTGACCCCATCAGCAGCAATGGCTTAAGTTTGGGCCATCACAAAGGAAACCTTGGAGTTGCTCAAAGCTCTTATCACACTGCAGTTTCTTTCCTCAGTGCCATTTAAAATGTATTTACATTTATCTAGAAGAAACCCCCCAAACTAACTCTGAGTCGTCAGACACCTCTGAAACTACAGCATCTAAATCCCCATATATACATAAGCTACTTTTTTCTCTGACTTCCAGCATAACATATCCAAAGTCAGGGAGAGGTCGGTTTCCTAATAATGCTCTAATATTTGCATTTATGTCACTAGACTGATAAAAATCCCATTATATAACCAATATTTTTTACATAACATGGCAGATTTGATACTCAAGTGACAGGCTTATGATGATACATCTTGGAATTTCAATTTATTAAACTATTTTTGGAATATCAGAGTGTCAGCCTGGGATCAGGCATACAGGCTTATTTAATGGAAACTCTGCGTGTTCACACAGAAGCATTAAACTTAATGGACTTGGGGGAGGACAACTCAGGCAAACCGGTTCATATGACTAAGACAGAGCAGTGTTTACTGCTTATCATAAATGAAATTTTCTTTATGCCCTGAGTATCTACCGTGCTTGGGCCCTGTTTAGACAGTTTAGCAGGATCCCTTGCAAACACAGAATGTGTACAGAAGCTCAACAGTGAGTGCATCCTCTTAAGAAGCTTAATCATACAAAGCCCTAACAGGTTTGGTGTCTAAAATGGCTATGGAAAACTGAGATGAGCTGGACAACATACATCATCTCTTCCCTCTCTAAATATAATGTAAACTTCAGCAATGATAAATTCTCAGCAGCAATAGTTCCAATGTACTGATACCACAGACTCACCTCAGTGCTCTCTTTTATATGTTTGGGTTTTTTTCCCCTTAATACATAATTTACTGCACATGGTGTCAACTCATTTAAGGAGGACCTCTTGATCAAGTTAGTGAGTTAGCCTGCAGCTGAAAAGGCGAATGCCAGTGGCTAAAAATATTATTGCTGGTTGTCACTGAATGTCTAAACTAGTGAAGGTTGAAAGGCAAAATATGGGTTATCTGTGTTTTCAGACCAAAGAATTTCTGCATAATATATAATTCTAGTTTACTAGTCCCTTTCTAAAACATATGTACCATATAGGAAATTGGGCATTTACAGCAAAATGAATGTCACTGAACCAGAATAATAAAATTGAACGAGGGGGGGGAGGGGACACAGGGAGACTCAGCTGTTGCACCATTTCTAGCGTGCCTCCACAGCATGAGCTGAACCACACCGTTGTCTCTCCACTCAAAGACTGGTGTCTTGTTTGCTAACAAAGGCCTCGGGGGTAGGAAAGACCAAATTGCAGTATGAAAAGTTTTTGGGTTTGTACACGTGGCATGATTTCTGCTGTAGTCATGTGGGTAGTGCAGAGGACTTGCTGGAAGCAAGTGGTGGAGGAACTCTGCATGCTGCCCAGCTCCTCCGTGCCAGCTCCAGTGCAGTGGGAGGAGGCACTGTGGGAGTGATGGCTCCTCTCCCTGAGCTGCCACCATGCCTGCCCATGGCTGGCAGGAAAGGGGTACCAAGTGGCATGTCCTTGGCTCACCGCTCTGCCTGCTGAGGCACACAACTACGGCGAGGAGAGGAGAAGCACAGGCGTGTGTCTCCTTGGGCTACACCACAAGTGAAAAGAAGATTGCTCCCTGAGGAGGAACTGTGACAATTCCATGACTGATCTCTAACTAAATACACTTAACACTGCACATAAATACAGTCATAGGCCAAAGAGAGGCCTGTTTCCTTGCAGGCACGGTGTCCTCGGTAATCTGCCAGACAGATTGTGTTTGCTCAATCGCAGATACGTGGTGGAGATGACACATGGTGCAAGAATCTTGCAGCTATTGGGTTTTTCCTAGTTTTCTCCCACGGAACTCTTCCCACGACGTGCTCAGAACACGTCAAAGAAGCCAAGACACAGGGCACAGAGGGCAAACAGTGGTGGAGTCCTGTCAGCCAAAGGCCTTTGCCATACCACAGTGCTGCCAGTCCATGCTTCCCACTGCCACGGCACTGCCAGCTGCCACTAAGAGGCTTCTGTGCTGCTGAAGCAGTGGGAGGAAATAGGCTTCAAGCAGAAAACACTCTGAATACAAAGCCAAGCACAATGCCTGCAGAGTGGTGCATGCCAACCTGGTCTTGTAAAATCCACTCTCCTAAGAAACCCTCCCTCCCTTGGAAAGGCTCCTGGTGCCTGTTAGGTGAGCAGAGGCTGCAGAGGTGAGCAGGGCTGGGAAAACCCACAGCATGAGGTCAGGAGCTAGAGAGTGAGTCAGACCACACAGCAACTGAGCTGCTGCTGCTCTCCAATTTGCTTTTGGGGGAGACTCCATCAACTTTCTCCCAGGGAATCAAAAATAGAAAAAATATAATTAAAGTTAATTGGCTGTCAAACTCCTCTGTTCAATAGAGCTCTAAAGGCAACTGCTGAGGGTTCCCCCCAAATACAGACCCATTTGGAGTCCTCGAGGTTGCTTCTTCCCCACCTAAAACCCAAGAGTGTCTTGTTTCCAACATAAAACTTCCTTTCAGGTGAGCTGTTGCTCAGTAAACTGGACACTGTTATTAAAAGAAACAAAGCACCACAGGTTTTTTTTTTTTAAAAAAAAGGTTTTAGGTTTTTCTATACTTTTGCTTTTTACTATGTGGAATCTCAACTTTCATTTTTTTTGCCCCAATATCCACCAGTAACTCTGCAAATTATGTCTCTGAGAAGCTGTCAACAACATGCGTAAGTGTTTATGGCAGCACATTAACCACGTTGGGCTCCTGTTCTGGAGAGCCTGGCTGCATTTCCATCACCACTAATCACACCTATCTTTTGCAGATAACCCACCAGGAAAAAATGCACTGCTCATTTAGGAGGACTCTTGCAGTACATGGTCTGATGTTAAAATATTAAAACTGTAGTATTTACACCTCTTCTAAATTATTGTGAATGATTATTTATTAGCATTGCAGCGACCAGTTGTCATTTATGTGCACTTCTTTCTGACAGGGTATTCAGTCCTCTACCCCACAGATAAAAGACATAATTTATCTACAGCAAATGGAAATATAATCTCCCCTAGACTTCAGATCCCCTTTTAAATCCTTCTCAAACAGATTCTTCTGTATGCATCATGATTATATTTCTCAAAACAATGTAGTCAACCAAACAATACAACAGCCAAAAGTGAAATATTGTAGAATTAGGAAGGCACTAGTGAGACTATTATTAAAAATAATAGCTGCTATAAGCCTCTTATAGAGCAATAATATAATAAACTACTGTCTATTTTGGAACAACAACTGGAGGTCACATTAAGCGATATGCAATTACACAGTCATCTTCAATTAAAAAATAGTGAGTGGACTAAAAGCTTTTACGTTGTCATGCAATTGTATCACTTAATGAGTTGTTGTGTATTTTCCATCCACCATCATATTGAATATGTCTGAAATTGTATTTTGATTTCTTATTTTTGTAAACTATAATAAATATACATTGTGTTACAAATATAATGTCAGTATCAAGGAAGAAATAGTGCAGAAATAAGGAAAGGATCTAGGTATAGTACGAACTAATACTGCAATTCCCTTAAATAACCCTGTAGAGATTAACGTGGTAACAGCAGGTCTAGCCTATTTATTGTCTCGACTTCCTTTCCTCCCACTCTCTCCTTTATCCTTCCCAATCCATCTCCATACTTGTCAAGGTTATTAGTGATGCTTTTCTGGCCAAGTTCATGATTCTCTCCTCCGTGCTTCACATTCATGACCAAAATGGTAGCAGAGGGATGAATGAGGGGAGGCATGAGGGCTAAGTGGGGCAGATGAGAGCAGAGCTGGACACCACTGCCATTGCTGCTGCCATGGAGGAAGAGGAACACCAAGTCCCCCATGACGGGGCTGGCAGGAGCCACTTGATCTGCAAATAGGGCTTTCTCAAGGAAACTGCACTGAATTGATTTCTTAATGACTTCTTGTTCACTTTGTGGATGTAACACATGTAACGGACTGAATTTGACTGCCTGCAATGTACATGACTGAGTTCTGTTATCACCCCT
The DNA here is from genome assembly GCA_035583185.1 of Anabacerthia variegaticeps. Taxonomy (NCBI): domain Eukaryota; kingdom Metazoa; phylum Chordata; class Aves; order Passeriformes; family Furnariidae; genus Anabacerthia; species Anabacerthia variegaticeps. The sequence continues at coordinate 34,404,202 of JAWWEW010000078.1, read as the reverse complement.
ATAAATTAATGTGTCTCTATGATAACATCTGGTCTGTAGGCAAATTAAAATTCAAACATAATATTAAACATGATTTTTGTAAAAAATCTACAGTGATCCTCTCATTCTGTCAGTGATGATGGGTTTCACGGACAGCATAACTAACAGAGTATTTTTCTAACAAATAAAAACCTAAGAATAGGATGGATGGATGGATGGATGGATGGATGGATGGATGGATGGATGCCAGGCATCTAATCTAAACCAGAAACCTGTTCTTGTTTTATAATCAAAGGAGAAAGAGAGAAACCTCCAGACAGTGATTCACCCCCTTCTCCAACAGGCCAAGTCTAAAATGGGTAAGCTTGAACGGCCTTCTTGGGGCACATTTATAGATCGTATAAGAAAATTCAATGGCTCAGGTAGAAACAGATAGTTTTACTTTAAGATATTCAAAATTAGGTGAAATTATTATCTCTGAACTATTTTCTGTATCTATTCTTCTGTTATCTATTCAATTTTAGAATAAATTGAATAAGGAATAATTTACCAGCTTCAATCATATCTATAAAATAATAACTGTACTTTGTGTTGGCTGTCAATACTTCCCATACTTCAGTTTGGCTAAGACTCACACTCTGGAAACATATAATTTATTACACAGCTGCATGCACCTTTATAAGTTTATCTGGGCTCAGTGAATGAACTTTTTCAAGAAGTATAACTGTAGAGAGACCAGTCTGTAATCAATACAGATTTCTAATGCTGACTATATAGATAGCTAGTATTTTGACATCACACCCACAGAGGATACAGCCTAGCAACATAATCAACTTAATATGACATACAATGGCCTCTATGAGTTAAGAAGGAAGTGACTCATGCTATCTGTAATATAGGGGACTATTAGTCAAGAGACAGAGATTTAAAAAATAGTCTAAACTTTCTAGTTTTTATCCAGATGCCAGTTGATGCCGTCTCAACACCATGTAAACTATACACCTCTATGACCTGCTTATATTTCCACTATGAAGCTCTTGCTTTCTGAAGAAACAGCACTTTGTTTAGGAAAGCCAGCTTGCCATTGATTAAAACTGTCACTGCCCTGCAAGGAGACTGCAGAACCTGAACCAGAGCCAAACCCACTGAGCTGCCACAAAGAGAAGTGGAGAAGTTGACGCACTTACTTCCCTGTCTGGGGAGAGAGAGGGAGGCAAGAACCTTTCTGAGAAAGGCGACTCCTGTGAGTGTGGTGGCACAGTGCCCTTGAAAGGATGTGATTAGAGGAAAAGGAAATTGTGGCAAAAGGGCTGGAGGCACAGGAGGCAACAGTGATCCTTCCCTTGGGACCCATTTGGCTTGCTCATGTGGGGTTGTCATTAACCATAATTGCTTGTTATTAACCAAAACTGCTCAAAGGAGCTGGTTGGATGTCATGCTCAATCACAGGGTTACACTGAGGACCATGTTTTGTGAGACTGCATTAAATCTGTTTAATGTCAGCTTGATAATAAATCTTTGTGCTATAGAGCTCCTATGTTGTATGGATGTTTGACCACATCACTCATTACATGCTCAAATGTATACACAGCACTCCACCTATACCCTCACTTTTGGGATAATTGTAATTTCTCTGGCTACTATACCCTACAGCCAGGTGTTATCTCAAGGTAGCACAATAACTGGCTATCATCTCCATACACAGTAAAACTTAACATATTAAAAATAAACATAATATTAAAAAAAAAAAAAAGAAAGTTTTTCTGTTCTCACTCTGAGTTCTGATTCTAGATGTTAGTGAGAGTAAACTTCTCTCATAGTAAGACCAACTCAGCCTTGCAGCACACACTCTAGGCTGAGTTGCATAGACTGCAATCAAAGCAATTGTTCATTTAGAAAAAGAAAAATCTGCCCCTCCTGGGATTATGATAAAATGTGGAGGAAAACAGGCTTCAGGAAAGTTTCCCAGAAAGAACAGAGTCAGACAGCAATGGCATGTTTGTCCGGAGCCACTAACCGCTCAGCAAAGCTGGCTGATCTCTGGAGGAGCTGTAAAGTGACGCCAGCAGAGCTGCCAGAATGTAAAGTATGCTGTGGCAGTCTTGGGAACCAACAGCAGCACCCTAAGTTTTACCCTAGCTTAAGACAGCTTAAAATAAGAGACTTTATTGTGGGTTAAATAGAGATTTATCTGAAGTTGAAAGAGAACAAATAATTTGTGAACCAGTGATTCATGAACTGGTGATCATCTTGTCTAAAAAACTGGCAATCTATAAAATTCTTCCTGGACAGTAACAGTTCAGGAGTGGATTCTCAGTGGTGTATTGCTCTGCTCATTTAGCTCTCACAGGGAGATGGGAATAATAAGCAATTTGCAGGGAGAACAGTGTCAACACCAGAAGAAGCAAACAGGATTTTTCTCTAGTTTTATCAGTTTTTTGGTGGCACAAAAGAACCCTAAAGCTTCAGTCTTAAACTTAATTCAGATGACCAACCTACACTGCTGCTCAGCAGTCACAACACCTTCAAATGAACTACACAGTACAGTGACCTAGAAATGTAGTCCTGTGTTTTCCAGCATTGGTAATATTTCTGTTGTGTTCTACTGTAGCATCCTGTGACTTTCCCATAAAAAGGCATAAACTAGGTAGGCAATATAAGGTGAGAGGACTTATTCATGCCATTTAGAAACAATGGAGGCAATTAGCAAATAAGAACACAACATGTTTTCAGGACAAAAAAAAATACTATTTAACAAGCCTGAACCAACAGCCCATAACTAGGAAAAAATGGAGAAATGCTAGTTTTATAAAAATGCTGCGCTTTATGACTGTGAACCTTTATTTCAGTATCCTTTATGCAATGCATTGCAAAAAAGACAAAGAGGGCAATAGGGAATAATTTTCCATGTCCATAAGTGGAACTGTGGCATGGAAGGGATCACTGGTTTTGGTGTTGGCCCAGCCACAGCTGTCTTGCAGGTTGTCTGAGCTCAGATGTCTATCCATGAATGTCCCAGGACACATTCCCATGAGATGGGAGCATACAGTGTTTACAGCTTTTCCATTTGTGAAATACATGCACCTATCCCATCAACTTCAAGGAATGTCGCCCTGTTAATGGCAGACAGGGTCAAATCCTGGACTGCCGTCCCAAAAGAAGCAGTAAGGCTGTATGACCCCCAGTATATCTCTGGCTTCAAAATGCTTGTATGCTTAGAAATGGAGCAGGAATCCGTGCAGACAAAAGTGATGGGGGGAAAGGACAGAAGGCTCTGTACTCCACTAGGTTCATTTATCTATTTCATTATATGCCTGGACCTTATCCCATTTTTATTTTGCTCCTTGTTATATAAGAAGGGTTCCTATAGCTTACACCTGTATCAGCTTCTGTTCTGTAATGGACCCAGCACAGGGAGAGAATAGTTGGGACAGGATTAGGACTAGCACCATGTATTGAAAATTAGAAAGGCACGTGCAGGAATGGGCCATTTTATCCTATGGAATACATACCCTCCTCTACCTCCTTCCAGCTCACCCTGCAGAAAAATCCACTCAAAACATAACCAAGTTCTTCTTCTTCTGAATGAGGATTCTGAGCAGCTTAGCCCTTGCTCAGCTTCCCTTTTCCCACAAAGCAGCAAGGGAACTACTGTGCTGCAGACTGCACATGAAAAGCGTGGTTCACTGTGCTTTTATGAGGGCATGTTACAGGATATGCAAACCACTTGAGATCACATTCTTTGAACTTGCATAAAGTATCCAAATGTATCCAAGCTGTTTTATTTTCCCTTCAAAATAATTGTTTTGTGTCATGTTTGCTTTGCCCTCTGCTTGAAGCTGGCTTTGTTCCCCGACTAGTCGGAGGGTAAGTAGTGGTGCAGCTATCCTTGAAAACATATACACATTCCCATGGCCATTAGAGAAACACTCAGACAAAGACTGACCCCACTTCTCTGCTAGTGAATAAAGGCCACATAATCCTCGTTTTAGTTTTCTGTACAGGTGTCATTTGACCCTGATATCCTTATAACTCCCTTTGACCTGCACCCCACTGCCCCTCTGGTACGAAGCAGAGGCTTTTGTTCCTGATGGCACACCATGCACAGCTGCTTCCATCATTGTCTGGAGGGGGACAGATGGCTGCTCTCAGCACAAAAAGGAGATTAAAAAAGAACTGAGGGAATGACATCACTCCTCAGCCTGGGATTTAATTCACAGGACCTGCATGGCTACCACTGGCATGAACTCAGACTGCCCATGGAAAGGAATAAGTTTGTATTTTGCAGAGTGAAAGACATTCTTTTGAAATGTATAGTTGCCATCACTGTAATACTTATATTCTTTAATAGCTGTTTAGTAAACCTGTATAGATACTGTCCTATCAGCAGCAGCACATCTAAAGTACTCTAAAAGCAAGACTGATACTGTACCCTACCTCTATCCACGCTTGTTGTTCAACTGCATTAACTTTGTTTAAATCTTATTAATTTTGTTCCATTTATGATAAAGAATTTACAAAATATAGGCGGGGAAACATACAACAGGGTAAATGATTTTCACTATTAGGACCAATCCTGCTATGACATCTTGTAGGTAAAAGATTTCACTCATATCTGATAATCCCACTTAAGTCAACTGAACAAAAAAAAAAAAAAAACCAAACCCAAAAAAGCACAAAACTTAATTCTGGAAGTAGTTGGCTTTGTGGTCAATTTTCTGCCTTGAATTCAGCTCCAGATCTGTGAAATCACTGAATTATCTTCTTTTTGTGACCACGAGGCACCAAAAGGAATTTATATCTTATCTTAAGTACATTACCTGATTACTGTTTGGGACAGGGGAATTTGGCCTCTGTTTATGTGTGGTAATTGGTGCCATCTTACCACTGTTCTTTTGCAGAGCAGAGATTTTTGCTTTGCAACAGATGTCTCATTGAAGATACTCATCAAAGTGGCCATGTAGCTGGTACCACCCTCTTTATATTACTGGCAGGCACTAGATATGCAAGAATGCTGCCACGTGAAGATGAAGCCATTCCACAAAGAATAATACAAAGAATAAAAAGCTCCTTCGAGGTGTATTTTTTAAAAAAGCAAGCAATTTCTTCTTTCCTTGACTATCTGGGAACAGCAGAGATGCACTGCACATAGCCTGAGCTGGGGCTGAGACCCGCCACCTGACAGTGCCCCAGTGCAGCTCCTGTCCCAGCTCCAGCAGCTGAACCACGCTCAGCCCCGAGGGTGGTTTTACTCTTAAGTGTAGGTCAGCAGCCAAGGGAGATGTCACTGTCTGTGGTTTTGCCCAAAGAACCAAGTGGACCCTTTTCTACCCTCAGGCACAGCTGTACAAACCAGTTCTATCCGGGAGACTTCTGGAAAAACCTGTGGCTTTCAGTCGGTCTGCACAGCTGGGGCCAGCAAACAGTTTTACTGTCTCAGCAATGATGATGGCAACACCAGCATAAAGTGGAAGGCCTCGAACCGACAACATGCTGCACATCTTCCACTGCCACTGACTCAGCGCTGAAGGCATCCAGCAAACCATAGAGTTAGACCAGATGTGATAACTAAAAAGAGTGATGACTCATTTGCTTTATAAAAGACTATCATGTTTTATTTGCTAATCTGAAGAGTAGAACATCTTATCAGTCAGTATGCTTGAACCTGGGGTTGGATTTTTCATGGAAATACTTTGTTGCAGAATATGTGACTCATCAGACTGGGAACTTTCCACAGGGATGTCCTGATTAAGACCCAAATTACATTTTTTTTAAAAAAATGTGGAAACATTTAAGATTGAAATATTTTTAATAGCAATTTTCTGCTTCCAATCTGAAACATTTTGTTAAAAGCAGTTAAGAAAACATTAAAAGTAGTGGGAACAGTTTCAGTCAATCTAACTTAAATCTTTTTCTGCGTTTTTATCCTGTTTCCACAGTGTTTGGTCACGAAAGGTTGAGTGTTTTATCACAATTCAGAAGAAAGTAAAACCAAAAGAGCAGAAATTACCCATTACTGTTATAACCCTCCACTATGGTGTTTTGATAAAATATTAGTTTCGAAGGCGAATGCTGGCTGCTGAGCAAGTTGTATTCCCCCATACGAGCTCAATACAGAGACACAAGGGCTTTACATCAATTTTCTTTCTGTTAATCAGTTGTTCCCCTGGGCTCCTTTAATCTGCTGCAACATCCTCAATCCCACCAAGAATGCCTTTTCTGCTATTAAAACAAAAGGCACATCTCTAAATACTTCATAATTTAAAGCAGAAAAGAATCTCATTCTCCTGGTTAAAGAAAGCATAACAAAAGACTTCTGTTCTAGAAGGCTGATGTGAATCACGGGCATTTTCTGCTTTCATTTTTTCTCTTGGGACTTCAACTGACATATGGACTTAACCTAGGCAGCAAGGGAAGGAGCCACACCACAGCCATGCCCTTGTGAAGGCTGATGGACGAGAAGTGCCCCTGAAGGAATGATGTCTTAGAAAGGCTCTCAGCTGTTTGCAAAGTATCATACTTCAGCCCCTGTGGCAGGGACAGACACGCTTAATATAGAAGGCATTAATAAAGAATTTACTCAGCCAGGAGCAGACACTGGAGCATTTTAAACCTTGTGTTTACACAAGCCAGTCAAAAACTTGCCAGAGCACAAAACAACAACTAAAATCAGACTTCATTGCACTGAGAGAAAACCATAGCTCCATGCATGTCCTTTTGGGTGGTACGTTTTCACACCACACTAATTATCTCCATTTATATTACAACAATTTCCAAATTAGACAAAACTTTTTTATTGCAACACTAAAAATAACAGCTTGTTCGTTCTGCATTTTGAAAAATAAGCTGAGCATTGTACTGTCCATTCAAACAAAGTAAGTTAATTTATCACTTAAATGCATTTTCACTTCATTTAAAAACCATCTAATTTGCTTTCAGAAGTTTAACAAGTTGGTTTACTATTGCTATAATACTGGGAGATTTCATTAAATAACCTGGCAGCTTCTATCAGCATCAGCATGATTGCATGCTGCCCTTGTTTTATTTTAATTTATAGCAATTTTTTGCTATTTGACAACATGCGTTCTTAGTAGTTTCACAGAAGTACAAGAATGGCATGGAAAGCAAGCTAGTTGCTTCCATTTTCCCTGTGCTTCACATTTCATTTGTATCCCAGTTTTACATCCTTCTGTGCTGCATGGTACTTGCAGAGCATCAGAGCTGGAGGCTTTCCCGATGTGTAGAATGAGTTCTTCCCAGTTTGGATTCTTTTTTTCTTTTTTTTTTTTTTTTTTTTCCTCTTCTCCATCAAATTCAGCAGGGGCAAAACATTGCAAAGAGAAAGGTTACCTCCACAGGCAACAACTCAGAAACGGCCTCAACCTTTATAGGTTTAAGCCTTTTAAGCCTTAACATCCTAAATTTGTTTGCAAACTAACAGGCAAAACATGCCTTACAGTGTGTGTACCACTTGCTCTGCAATGCATGAGCCACTCAAAGAGGCTGTTGCTCTAACACCAGTTTCTAGCTTGGTTTTAGCAGTGAGCAACTGGTAGTAGCAATGGGGCAGGTTGTGCTGGCAATGAGTGTTTCCAAAGAGAACCACTGCAATCCCCAGGTAGATGCATGGTAAACAAAGAAGTGCCCTTACCTGCCTATAAATGCTGAAGAGCAGTGGAGGGTGTAGCAATACCCCCAGCTGCAGGCCCTAGTAACACACTACAGGCAAACACTGGGACTTGAAGGAGCAGCTGTAATCTCCAATAGACTTTCAGGTGGCCTCATTGCATCACCCAGATTCAGCTCCAAGTTATCTAGAACTGTGCCTGTACCACCAAATTCTACATCACTGCCTCCATCTAGAAGATCCAAATCAACCAGCTGTGGGTGAAATAAAGCCCTACATCTCTGTTCTGCTGCAGCTGCATGGGTTCTGCAGGGAAGAGACAATGGGGAACATCTGTCCCAGGGAGGTATTGGGACAAAGAACCAAAACCTGCAAATGAACAAGTAGTTACTCTCAGCTAACAAGAAAGCCACTAAAAAACAATTGTAGCTGTTCCCCCAGCTGTTTACACTGACAGTCTGAACAACGATGGTCTCAGCAGTGTGGAAAACATACATGTTTACTGATAAGGGGAAGAATTAGGAACCATCCAGCTCAACCTACAAGTGAAGCAGAACAGTGTTGATTCTGGAAAATTTTTCTATATAAGAAAAACATCATCTAGGCAATCAGAAACTTGTTCTGAGCAATGTCTAAAATACTGCTCCAAAAGTAGAATGTCAAAGACAGCTTATAACAGCAGTTCTTTTATTTCTTACTTTTGAATGATAAAAATTTCCACTTGGAAGGAAGAAGAATTCAGCGAATATTCAGTCGAGACTCTTCTGTAGTTCAGCGCCACCTCTAAATAGTGATCTTTGCCATCTCATTACAACAGATTTTACCTTGTATGTTTTTCACCTTCTGCTTCCTGCCCTTGTGTAATTGCATATCTCTCATCAGAAATGGGCCATCCATCCTACTGAACGCATTTGGACCACTATTCCAAATGCAGTTTGACATATGCTATGGATATTATCAGTATTCCTACAATTCATATTCAGCTGAGATGACTCTGGTCCCTTAACAACAAGAAGCATCAAATGACAAAAAAATACTTACTGAGCGAATTCAGCTCATAAAGTTTCAATTCTATTCTCTAAGATGTCTGGAATCACTACTACACATGAACTCATTGCTTAGAAAAACTTCCTATTTTTTAAGAAAAAAAGAGAAATATCCTCTACAGTTACCTATATGGTAATTCATGTAGTGAATTGAATTATTAGATGCTCTGCATTTACAGAAGTACTTCACTGTATGCTTTAGCAATTCTGCAGTTTACAGTGATTTATATTTACAGAAGCCCTTTAGAGCAGAGGCAGAGAGTAGGAATTTTCCTTTGTTTGGTAAATCTGTACAGTCTCTATTTATTGTTAACAAGAAATGTCATCATATTTATCACCAGCAAATCTTCTAAAGTCTGCAAATTATCAAGTAGCTGCACGGCTAATTTATAAAACTCATTCTATTTTAAATTGTCACTGCGTGCTAAAGAACCCATAATGGAGAGCATTGACTTTGACACCTAATTTCCCTCTTTTCATACTTGGGTAAGACTCCAATTGACTGAACAGACTCTTTATTTTTCAATAGTGTTTATTATTTGCATCGCAATAGTGCACAGGGTCTTGAGCCTTTGACCAGGTCAAGGCAACAGTGATGTACCAATGTGGAGCAAGAGACCGTTCCCTGCCCTGAAGAGCTTACACTCTAGAGAGCTGCCCCACCTTAGTAACAATGACGTTTTCACACAAGAAAAAATATGAAATGAAAAATAACCACAACAGATTTAAGATTGTAAAGAAGAATTTTCAAATATCAGAGCAAGGACCCAACAGTAGATCACTAGAGTATTTTAAAAGTGCACTATATGTAATACCCCAAGTAATAAAGTTCCTGTCTCTGCTTAAGTGCTGCATTCCTGATTAACATGCAAATGAAGCAGAGGACAGAAGTAGAAATCCCATTTTAATTCACAGGTTTTTCTCCTTGCTGCCCCTGTTTTGCCCAGAATAACCAGATCCCTTATTTCTTCAGAGAATAAAGCAGCACAGTTTCAAGAGAAAAATGCATACAACAAAGGCCAGTCAATGTATTCAGTGTTTAAAGGAATCTAGAGTTCTCCTTCAGTATTACCATGGGATGCAGATTATTTTATAGCCTGATACTCCATTTTGTAATTCCTAACAAATCCCAATCTACCCAAGAACTAACCCTTGCTATTGCAAAACTCTGCAGTCCACATCACATACACAACTAAGATATTTTTAGAACATCTACTGAAAAATCACAAGTAGTTTAGTTCTTAGACTTTCCATTAAAATACATCTTTAAAATAACTTTTAAACTTTATAAATAGACTGCAAACGAAAACATTTAGGAGCCAAGAAATACCAAAGCCAAGAACTATCTGAAGAATTCCCTCCCTACCCTTCTGGGCACAAAAGAATTCTACCTACTTACAGACAACATATTTTGTCTAATTCGTGTGTGTATCTATATATACATACACACACACATATATATATATGTATGTATTCATAGAGACTGTCATTCCATGAACATAATAGAAAAATGCAAGTATTAATATAAAGTTGTTTTGGGTTAACAGGGTGATTTATCGGAGTGCGAGTGGACTAGACTTGACTAAAAAACAAGAGATCTATTCTGCATAAAATTTCTCTATTCTGCATAAAATTTCTTGTCTTTTTTTTCAAAATTTCAAACTCTTGGGGAAATGGTGGGCTTTTGATGGAAGGAGTTTTCTGGCAAAAATGGTCTAGTTTCACGCCTGCTGTTCCTGGGGAAGATGTGCCAGCCAGACAGTGGTTTGGGTTCTCAACTTAATGGCAGACTGCCTAAGGCACAGGGATCATTAACTTTCAACATAATTAGCCCATCTATCAGGCAGATTAAACTGAGGCTGAGGACACCCAAAGAAATCCAAGGAAGTTGTGAGGTGTGAATGCTGAGGGTGGAGGTGTGAATACATATGGTCACTTGCACTCAGTAAAATATTTTTTTCTCTTTTGAATGAAACATTTCAGGCTCATACATATATTTTCTGAAAAATAAAAAAAGAAAAAAAAAGCCCTAGGTGTTGCTGGAAAACTTCCACATGTCTCTAACCTGAACTCCTGCCGAAGGAGATAGACTGTGTTTCCTGGAAGAATGAGGACTAATTTAATGAGCAGTGGGTAAACTTTTTCAGCAATGAAGATAAAAATAAATATTGAACAGCTGCCTACTTCACTATGCAGCAGCCAAAGGCTTTAATCCTTCTGATAGACCGTAAATCTGCATGGAAACCAAAGACCAATGAGAGTATTTTATATTAATGAATCTATTATGTATGCATAATATAACATTAACTGTTTGTCTTTAGCATGTGCATATGTATATATCTTTTGAAATACTGTGCACATACTATATATGCATATAATATGAATATTAATATAGAAAAATCTAAATTTAATTAGTTGTCCATATTTGACAAATGTATTAAAAGACAAAAGAAAGATATGGCAGGTCAACCGGAGCCATGCACAGCAAATACCACCCTCATATATCCACAATCTGTCTCTAAACCAGACATTATTGTGCTAAATTGTGTACAGGTAAAATGTAATTATCAGGATGTTTCACCAGAAATACACAAATATTTAGATTTTTGGATTCCCAGTTTTGGATGTCACAGTCTCACACAACTGTATTTTTAAGTAGTGGATATAAAGGGGAAAAGTACAGCACTTAGAAAGACTGAACACATTTTTTCATATGGATCTAAGTTCCTAGTCAAATCAAAAGAAAGCTTTTTTTTTTTAGCAAAATGTGTCACCTATTCTTCTTCCTGCATACTTTTCAAATGTTCTTGTTTAAAAGACTGTGCTAGGAAGTATATTACTAAAATAGCTATCTCAAGCAGCTGTGTCAGCAAGTGTGTTCAGTAAATAAGAACCTAAGCTGTCTACCCAAGGAAGATAAATCATCTTTCCCTAAAACAGTATCAGCAATTAGCAGAATTTATCAGAGCTAGTATTCCTTCTCAGCCATCAGGGAAGAGTAGTACCTTACATAAATTAAAAGCCAATGAGGATGTGAATTTTTTTCTCTTACATAGATTTTGCAAGAGACTTCCTTATTTTACCACCTTCAGGGTGAAGGAACTTCCACACCATTTGTTTATGAGCAAACCCAGAGCATCCACCAGAGGCTGTACATGACAGGCTGTAGCCACCAACCTTCTTGGTGGGGATGGGATGCTCAGAGCACTCAGCACCTGTGCAGGGCTCTCTGCAATTCACTCCTTCCCAGAGGTTCTCTATCAGCACTGGGAACTTTGCTACTTCCACTGCCTTCTAATAGTCACATTTGGCAGGCTAGAGAGACATCTGTGTGGAGAGGTTTCTGAGATGGATAGATTTTGAAAGGTGAATGGCAAGAAAAAGTAGCAGGCAATACTTTTTTTTTTGTGTGTGTGTGTGTTTTGTTGTTCGTGTGGTTGTTTTTCTTTCCTCCCAGAAAATACCATTCCAGCTGCAGGTCATGCTTAGATTCTGCTGTGGATCACCTACTACATTTTTAGTTTTTGTAAAACAAGACCTGTCACAGCTGGGCACAAAAGATAAATTGTTACAAGTAATAGATAAATAAGTACAGCCCACATAGATTCATTTTACCCTACTTCAGGCAAACCACAATTGATTGCAAATTTCTAGGAAAAGTAACTGGCTTCCTTATTTGTATGTAAAGTGACTAGTATGCATTGGTGCTTTTATAGAAGAGAGATCTTAATAAGAAGAGAAAATATTAACATTAATCCTCAGATCTATGAGATGAGCAGATACTTGCTTCCACGTGATGGAAAGTAAGTGACAAAATGAGGGAGTGAGCATGATCTAGGGATAAACCCTCCAAAGCATTCTCTGAAAACACTAGTTTGTTTTCCTTTATTTTTCTTACAATATTCTGACTAAAAATCTTCATATGTAGCAACCACATCTCTGGCAGACCACTGCCTTACCCCTAGTGGTAAAAAACACTCTACTCAGCCACATCTTAAAAAACATCAAACATTCCCTGTGTCATTTGTTTTATTTGTTTCTTCCCATGACTTTATGGAACAAACGAGTGGCTATTTTTCCATCACATTAACTTGCAATCAGCAAACAGCTGATTACTCCCTGTCACGTATGTAAATCTTTGAAGTGCAAAGCAAAGAAAAGAACATCCCTATTTATCTCTAAAGTGAAATCTCAGCATCCAGCAGAATTTTAAAACTGATTTTTCTAGGGCAATTCTTCTTTCATCCTCCCAACACTAAATTTTAAATAAGAGATATCTGTCTTAATTCCAGCTGAGCTATGAACCTTGAAGTCTTATGATGCTGTCTGTGTTTACATGAGGGTAGGCTAATTTTTTCCCAGATAGTTCACATTGTGCATGTTCCTCTCAAACTCTTCTGAATCCTGAATGTTGATGATCCTCCCTTGCCTCCTGGCTCAATGGGGAATTGGGAAGCCGTGGAGTCTGGATGCTGCACAACAGTTTTCATCAAAAGGCTGGTATTATTCCTGTTTCATTGACAAGAGGCTGACTCATTATATTAATCTTTTCTCATTTTTGGCACCTAATTGAAGTTGCAGCTTGCATTTTTTAAATAACATTTAATAGGGTATATTATTTTCTATATTTAGATAACAGATCCCATTAGTTTCACCTGCATTTACTCAATACTTCTGCAGAATCTAATTTGTGCACTCAGTAGCAGAAGTAGCCTCATTAGCCTCTGAACATGTTTGAGCTACTTGCCAACGCAAAATGAGGGCTCGGGGCAGGGATGTAATCCAGCCCATTGTGCAACTTTCAACCAGTTTCATCACTGCAGTAGACTTTTTTCCTTTTCATCACATGCCTTTCACTTCCTTAAATAGCAATGCAAAGCTGCTCACCCACAGCCACCCACTCACTCACAGCCACGACTTAACAGTCATCAAGAATTGGAAACAGTAGAAATAGCAGTCAGCTATAGTTGTGGCATTCAGAGGATGGCAAAATTTGGAAATTCTTCTTGCTTTTAAACAACTTGCATCTGACCCAAGGACTACAGCATGTTTAACTATATAACTATGTTGCCTTTGCTCAGCAAAGGTTCTTCAGTGCACTGAGCAAAGCAGGAACATCACATGAAAGAAATGAGATCCTGTAACTAAAACCTCTATCGTCATGTAAACATACAGCTGAGGTTGAACTGGTGACCCTGTGGCATTCCTTAACTTAATTTTGTGCCTTCAAAGCTCTTTTAATGTTCACTCTTTTATCTAATTTCTTTGGACTGTTGCAACTATGTGAACCCCTTTCCTGAGCTGAAAATATGAACTGGGGAACCCCAGTATGGTTAATTGTCCAGACTGGACCAAAGCTTAAAAAAACCAAGGACAGACATCTGTAGTATGAGCCAGCACAGCTCAGCAAGGAGCAGGTAATAAGTTTGTGAACAAGTGAATCACTGGAACAGCATGAAGGCATCAATGAATTTTCACATTTTTTTTTGCTGCCAGCAGGGCAACAATCAGACTCTAGGACCCAGAATTTTTTAAGCCTGTAAGGGGTACAGATACCACCCAATCAGGCATCACCCTGAGTCTGGCCTCTTTAACCTTATGATCCTTCAGGCTCTATCTGTTAAAGTGAGCAAATTCCTGGAACTGAAACTCCTCCACAAGGAGTTGGCCTTTTCCAACAGAAAAATGCTGTGTAGAAAAATTCACAATGAACTAAATTAGCTGGAGTTCTCTATGTGCTGTCAACAACTTGTACTTTCCCTCAACCTCATCTGTGTAGTTTTCTGCAGTCAGGGGAGAAAAGCCAGCTTGACACATGATGCAGAAACCTCCCAAACAAATGGCTGAGCTGACACATTTTTCAAATGGAAAAAATCAGGCATTTATTTCTCTGCACAACCAAGACAGTAACTCACTAGGAGAAGTCAAAGAAGAGGAGGAAGCTCAATCTATCTTGGAATCAGAGCAGTCAGAAAAATGGAGAACAAGTTTTAGAAGCTGCCTAATTGGAAATTTAAACCAAAGCAACCTAGAGACAAGTCATGCAAATTTTTGTGAGAGATTTTTTTTTTTTTTTTGGTATGGTTGAGTGCATAGAACTTCGAGCACAATTAAGGAAACTGGACATTGCAAACTGGTTCAAAACAGATTGTCCTGAATGTTAGAGTGTCTACTCAGGTATAAAGACAAGACCTACTCTGGAGCCCCTTCTTAGTGGTGTTGCGAGGATGCAGTGTGTGCTCCTTAGCTAGTGACTTAACTCCATCATAGAAGGGTAATGGCCCTTCTACCCAGAGCCCCTATTTTGAGGGAGCGAAGTAAAAACAAGAAGTTTCTCAGAGATCTCTGATAGAGAAAGAAAAGAGATTTCCTCAATTTTATCTTCTGTCACTAAACGTAAGGGCTCTTTGCCCCTTCCAAAGCTGCTATTCCCAGGTGCTAAAGGCAAGAGCCATTGCTCTCAGTTTTTTCAATCCCCCAGAAAAGAGATGAGTCTGGGAGCCCCATGCTACTCAACAGCATGAAGAGCAGCTAGGATAAAACCACTTTTTTCCCCTTCATCCCATATGAAAACACCAGCCACTTTTTGGAGAGAAAGGAATCACCCACCTCACAATTTCAAATAAGCAGGTCTCAGACAGCTGGTAAGGTACTCAGCTCACCCACAGGCACCTTTTTTCCCAGCAGCTATCAAGTAGTGAAAATTGCAGTCAGCTACAGCTGTGGTATTGAGGGAAAGGCTTTTTGTTTTTTCTTTTTTCATCTTTTTAAGCCACCTGAAGCCTATCTGTGGGATATAATAACCTGGCAAGTAACAAACACCCAGAAGCAGGCTGTGTGGCACTGGCAGAAACCAGTGGAGCCCCTGCAGCCAAGGTACTTCGCAGACAGAAGTATGTTAACAAAGATAGGGTAGGAAAAGAGGTAGAGGTGTATTTTATCACTACATTTATATTTTCAGGAAGGAAAAAATATGCCTGGAAACTGTACCTATGGAGCTTAAAAAAATTATTATTAAAGCTAAAAAGTAGTATCAGTCTCAATCCAGCCAGGTTGCCTTAGAAGTGTGATTGCAGTGTATGTCAATCTCTTTTGCTACTTGCCCTATTTTTTGAACCTGCTGACTGATTATAGCTGAAATTGATGGAGCACAGGTAGAAGTACCATGAAATTTGGTAGCTGGGCTGAGGTGAGAGATGTGATCTCAGCTGCTCTTCTCTCCCTCCCTTCACCAGCTTGGCAGCAATTCCTTTTGCCTCCTTTGCAGGTAGTGAAAAGGAAATAAGGGGAGAAGAGGGTAAAGGAGGAGAAATGGGAGTGAGGGATGGATATGTGAAAGGTCTGGAGGGATGGCTGGGCTTACTGAATTGGGAGTAAGCTGTGCAGAAAGTCAGAGCATGAGTGAAAAGGGAACTAGGCATCACCAATTCCAGGGCTCACAGAAAAAAACACCCCTCTATATAACTGGCTCCAAGTGCTTTGTGTCAGCCAGAAATATCTGGAATTTCAGAGATTTATTCTTTTATGTATTTATAGATTTTAATGCTTAAAATTTCAAGGCATTGCATATCTTTGCTAGGGGACTCCCTTTAACCCCTTTGCTGCTGGTCCTTCTTGCATCTTCTGTGCTGCGGCAGAAGGTGACTGTTTTCCTTTGTTGTGCCGGTGCTCCATAGGTAGAAGGCAGGGTATCTGTGTTGGGGTTTCTGAAGCATAAAGTGGGAAAAAGCCAAAAGAAAGACTTTTTCTTGTCCTGGGAAAGCAAGAGGGGAAATAATGAGGAAAACTAAGGGTGGCATAGAGTGGTTTTTATGGTGATAGCTTAAATTAAGGAAATAAAAATGGCCAAAGGAAAAACCACAAGATGAGGGGGGAGATATTTCAGTGCCTCAGATTGGAGACAGTCTGTTGGTTTCTCAAGTGACATTTTTACCAAGAAGATCTCTGTCTTTAAATTCTTAGAGTGTGAAGGCAAAATCCCTACTGGGGGATGCTTTAAAGAGACAATTTTATATAGAAATTGAATTTGCAAACTTTGCTGTACTCTATCACAGTTGATTGGGTCAAAAGTTGTCTTCAGTGTAATTTATTCCAGGATTACTCAGAGCAACACCTGAGAACTCTGCAGGCAGAATCCCAGCATAGAATCCCAATCTGACCTGAAATGTTGAGGCTTAACATGTTTGCTTGCTGCCAGTGAATAAAGAGGGTTGAGAGGAAACACAAAGCAACCTGTGTTTTCAGTCATTCTGATTTTTTTTTAGCTCCCAAAGAAAAGGTGCATTTACTCTTTTTTCATGAAGCAGCTCTGAATTGCTTTTTTTCCAGTCTGGATCCCTGTTGTCACCAGTCTTTCTCCTCTTCCTTCCATGCTCCTCTTCCAAAAAAGTTACACATAAGAGAGCATGCCTCTTTATAAGCATCTGCTTCAGGGAAGGAGACCCAGTGATGTACTGGGCTAAAAAGCCTTTCATATGCCTTTCCTGGGCATCTTTCTCTCCAGATTCTCAGGAATGCCCCCATTTCCACTCTGACTTCCGAAACAAGGCAGCAAGGGCTGTAGACACTGTCTGTTCTGACGTTGCTCTGATTAATCCTGCTATGACTGACACATTGTGATGCCCACAATTCCCTTGGTTAAATAAGGGAAAAGCTGAGATTGCCATACACCTAACATAAGATACTAAAATACTCCCCAAGGAGAGTTTCCCACAACGAGCCTGGATGGCCTTGTTAAGGAAGTTAAAAAGGGGCGATGACATCAGTGCCAATGCTTTTCCCCCTATTTGTGTACATGAACACACTAAAGAACCAGCTCCAACAGATTTTCTTAATCTGAAATTTTTTTTGCTTCCAGTAATTTTGCACATTTGCATATTAGTGATATGCAGTATCCACATAACAGTTGTGGTATACAGTTGGTGCCAAAAATAATTAGTTTTATTTCTTAATTATCTTGTTTCTTTAAATGATGGTAAGCACAGAATTTATCAACATTCACAGATATTTTAAAGAGCTGTTCCTGAAAATAAATACTGTAGCCTAGTATTACATATTAGCTGAATCCAACCTTTATTATGTATTATGTATATATCTGTAAGATAAGGTCATTTGGTTTGGAATTTGGAAGATTTCTTTCCATTTGCTGCTGTGCCTTCAATATCATGTACGAGTAAAGATAGATAAGAAGGCAATGTCTGTAAATCCACCAATAATTCACATGTTTGTTCCTTGGTGGTTTGTTTAGAAATGTATCTGTGTTGTTTAAACAAAAAGAGATGTCAAGGATACTAAGATCTGCCACTGGCCAGATATTTATTTCATATTTTTGATGTTTACTTTTTCTCTCATTGCTTCTCTGAAAATTATGACACTTGTCAGAAAAAATTATTAATGCTCTGTTCCTTAGTAGCAGCAATAGGAAGTCACATTTCTGATCATGTGCTTCTCTTTGCAACAGAATCTGGATAAACCCTGAGTCCCATTCATGCCAAAATTATTTGTCATTTCATCCCATGTGAGGGATTCATGTTACACAAGAGGGACTGAGGCTGACTTCCTGCCCTTCACGGTGATACCTAAACAGCGGGAAAGATTTACAAATATCCGATGGAAAGAGGTATTAATAAGAGCTGGTGCTACACCCTCTTTCTTCTGTGGGGTTAGGCCAGACACCACAACACAGCTATGAATTTTATCGAGTTTGGTCACCCCATGGACAAGCAAAGGATGGTACAGTATGTCAGATCTCGGTGTTGCCTCTTCCCAAGGTCCAGACACCTGAATTTCCTCTTCTAACTATCAGTGATGTACAATTGTTGGAGCTTCCCCTTCGCTGATGGGTGGCAATGGAAGTAACTCAATGTCTTGTATCCTGGGGTAAACTGATGGTGACTCTTTGTAACAGCTACTATATGGGGCTTCCTGAAAACTCAGTGGTTTAATATTCCTGTTGCTCATCAGCTCAGGAGTGCAGACAGGCTGATTACAGGGCAGCAGAACTTGCCCTGAAGTGACAGTACAACACTTACATTTTTAAAAGGATTTAAAATAGAGAAAAAATTGATTACTGAGGCAGGACATATACAGACCACATATTCAGATTCAACAATAGTTCCTTGTTTTGAAGTGTCTCCATCAGAAGATGTGGACTCTAACCACATTTATGGTTTTCATTTTATTTTAGAGACTGTATTTCAAAATCGCTCTCCTCAGCTTCTGGCTTGGACAGTCTCCTTTGCCAGAACAAGTTCCCTGGACTCCTTTATTACACCACGAGCAGTTCTCAAGCTTGATTTTGAAAGAAAAAAGTAAAGCCCTGTAAAAGCAAGTAATTAGGCTGAACAGAAGGGCCCAAAGCTAAGGAAGGTAAAGCTCAAAGCACCATTGCCAGAGATACACCCATAAGGCCTTTGCAAAGCCATAGATGAGAAAGCTGCAAAATATTTAACTAGAAAAAGGACACTTTACTTAATAAGTCCCTCCTAAGTACACACTGTGAAATCTTAGAGTTGCAAAGCTGAGGTAGTGGGACCTGTTGAACCAAGGGATAAACTAAGAGACAAAACCTGCTAAAATAAAGCCTGTGCTTTGCTCCAATCTCACTGTCCACAGTCAGTGGCCCATCACATCCCTGTGTTGTGATGTCTAGATGCAAATCACATACTTCTCTACTTCATCATTAATGAACGAAGATTCATTAAAGTCAGGGGAAACTGGAAATTCAGGCTTTGGCAACTAATCCTGATGAAATGTCTAGCACTATCTTTTCTGTATTTGTTTTACTCTTACCTATACAGATGTTTTAAAAATCCTGAGGTTTTTAGATCCAGAAGTCTCAACTATCACGACCTCTATAAAAGTGTAATTAAGGAAAAATGTTTTGACTTTAACACTGTGCCACAGAAGAACGTTCAAGGAAAAAAGGCTGATGATGGAGAACAGTAAACAATTTTTTAAAAGCTTTTTAATGCCATTTCTGCTATTGTTTCTGTCACTCACGTCTCTCTAGTTTCTTCCCAATAGCTGTCTTTCCTGTGTTTGCCACTGAGATCAATAAAGAGATGTTAATTAAAGGAAAATCTGCAGGAAGTTGTACTTTTCTCTTGGCTTTGGCTGCAACACCTCACCGGCCCTGACTACTATGCCAAAATAGGCCTGATCTTGTCTTGCCTTGTCATGGACACATGCTTGGGTACAACCCTGACCTTCAGTGACAGTTCCACTAGCACAAGTGTGCCTCCTTAATATCCTCCCACCATACCCCCTCCTCTACAAACTGACTTCTGAGGGTAGTTAGGTATACAAAATACATTGCACATCAATATTACTATTCCAAATAAGCCATCATGAGACCATATTTACAAAACAACCCTAATTGTCACAGCCACTGACACATCACTCTTGAACAAGACAGATCTGCATTTCTGTCCTAAAGTCACTGTTGGTGCATCTTTCCCTTACTTTCTGTGAATCGAAGAAAGTGTCCACATGTAAAGCCATTTGTGCAATGGCAGAGGAGATAAGAACTCAGTGGAAGCCAGAAGGGATCTCACCAACTGCTGAGATAAGAGCATTAATCCATCTGGATATAGCATTTAACCCTACAGCGGTGAAGAGCAGATAGTGAAGAACTTCCCACTATTTTGTCTATCAAATGCCAAACACAACAATACAACAGATTTTCATAACACCAAGCAACAGGATCACCGATAGACCAACCAGCCTTTATAAAAATGGTGAGGCAGATAAGCAGCTCAATAACATGGATTCAAGTTCAAAAGAATACGTATTGCTAATGGAAGAAAAAAAGGCACCTTCTGATGTTCTATGTGACAGTTATTTTCATTAGGTTCAGTGAAAGCAAGCAAAAAAAAAATAAATTAGGTATCTTGCTGAAAAAAACTCAGACAGTTCAATACTCATTATTGTGCACTTTGCCTGCACCTATGTGTGGGTCAAGAATCCTTTTTACTAAGTCTCTTGCTTTTTAAATATATCACCAACACACGCATAGGCAAAACATTAGGCATAGACCTGTCAGATGGCAGACTAATGTCAGCACTTCGGCCTCCTGGCTGTCAGGTCTGATTCCAAATAACCTTTTGTCTTCTTGTTCCAGCTACTAAATTACAGATCAAGTGAAAAATGTAATTATACCCCAGAAGGCCATGGATACCATCTTGAAATACACTGAATTGTGAACAGAACAACAATAACAAATAGATAAACCAGCATTACCTGTGGTGCATAGCTAATCCAAAATGCTCCACAGTCCCACATGAGTAATTATAGAACTGGTTCCTATTTGCCAATTTCTCTCTTGCAGCAGAAAAGTACCCCCCACCTAACCCCCATTTCTTGGATCTTTTTAAAGCCTTGTGAAAAATACATCTTCCCTGTTGCAATAAATATTCAGTTACACTATTACTGAATTCTACTGTATTTGTCTTTTTTCCCTGAAGATGATGCAGAACTTGCATTCTTTAAAGTAATATGAAGATGAGAATATCAAGATTTTTTTCTATGCACAAACTTATCTGCTAAACTTTTATAAAAAAATAAATTTATCAAAAATCTATAGGAATATATTCTTTTCTCAATTAGCTCTATGTTATGATTCAGTGCCATCGAATACTGAATTAACTTGTTTTGGCATCTGTTTTTATTTGAATATTAAATATTCAAGGACATTTCCTGGATTCTTGTACACATCTCTAAAAATACAACTACTCAAAAACTTAAATTATTCTTAGCAGCACCTGACAAGATAAATAGGTGGTGGTGTTATAGTGCAAACCTCCACAACTGTTAACCCAATTTGCATACACTCAGAAAGGCTGCTGATGGCTGAAAATTTTAACTTCTTCTTTCTTATTAATGTCATGATTCTTATCTTTATTCAAGTACTTGAACTCAGGTTTTAAAAGGAAAACAGGCAATAAAATGGAAAATTACTAACATTTCAGTCACTGTCCCTTTATTTGCAGTCTTCTTCAGGTATAATTTGCAGAAGAATCGAGCTCACCATCTCCATCTGTTAGCACCAAAGAGGGCTCTTCTGAGTTTGAGAAGATATGAACATTTATTACTGCATACGTAGCTCAGGCACTAGCTGATGGAGTAGCTCATTCCCAAGTTCAGTCTTGAATTTTGCTGTAAGTGAGATGTTCTGGTTGTGTACTAGAAACTCTAGATACTAAATTGAACTAAATAGACTGATTTATTCCCATTACAAAATTCTACTTAAAAGACACTCAGCAGGTAGATGTCTGAACTCCATCCCTGCTCTCATGTGCAGTGCTTTAATCTCTCCATTACTGTCATCCAGTAAGATGCACGTGCCAAGATCGCCAGGTAACCTGGTCAGAGCACTAACCCACCTGCTCTGTGAGCTGCCCTTGAGCTGACGTATCGAACAAGCCGTCTGGAATGGCTGTACGAGCTGCCTATGCTGTACCTGCTCAGCTGGCTGGCTCACCACAGCCCCACAGCACTGGACTCTGTGGATGTATATCACAACATACTTGTTCACATTTCTAGTTCTGGGCAGCTCTGATGGGACAGCAATGTGCCTCGACCCATGGCTACGCAGGCTTGCTCTCATTTCAACTGGGGAAGTATCACAGCTTTGTTGGAGAGCATACACGTGTCCTGCAAAGGAAGAAAGTGCCACATGTACCCTAGCTACCTTTTTTTTTTTTTTTTTTTAAATTTGCAACATAAAATTTAGTGAGAAACAGAGCACAGAAATTACAGAAGGTTTTGTATTTCCTCACAAAATTCAGTGTCCATAGGTGGATAGTACAGAGCTTGTGCACTGCTCACATGCAGAGGAGACAAGCCACAGAACTGAGAGCTCATTAAAAAAACCACACATGGAAAAATTCCTGACAAAGTATCATGTTGAAGTTATATGAAATCCTGCCTTGCATGCACTGTCTCATAAAAAGCAAGTTTATATCACATGATGACTTGACTTTATTCAACTGGGATTCTGCCAGCCCACAAGAAACCACAATGCAGACTTTTCCCTTAATTCCTGGTACTTTGAGGTATACAAGAAACCAAATCATATGAACAATGTCCTTGAAAATACACTCTCTTTAGCCCAATCTCTGGCAGTATATTTCATTTTCAACCATTCTGGAAGTGCCTTAAGCTCTGTCTGCAAATTCACTTGGCCTCACATTCAGCAATGCATTATAGACCAGATGGATTTAGGAAAGTGCACTGACTGGATTGATCAAATTAAAGGGAGGGGAAGAGGGAAGTAAAGAAAAATTATTTTTCCTCTACTTCCTAAAATATGTCAATAAATAGAATGAATTTATTTGAAAGAGTTGCCCAGGTTTCTCTCTAGGTACTTAGGTTGTAAACCACAGCTTTGTGACTGCAGCCCGCCAGCAACCAGGGATCCAGCCCCTGCATGCAGGGAAGCTGCTCACTGTCCAAGCTACAGGCTGCTTTAGTAGTATTTTTCTGAGAGCTGCAAAAATAACACGTAATAACCTTAGAGAATATGGGCATCAAAACAACTGAAAATGAAAATAGGAATAAATTCATCTTTGTGGTACAAACCTAACCAGACTCTCCTGATGCCAGAGCACAGATAATTTGGACACAGTTTTGATGTCCTGTTTAAATTATAGAATCACAGAATCATAGAATGGGTTGGGCTGGAGGGAATCTTAAAAACCATGGCAATGTCTGTTTTCCACACTTCTCACTACTGGCATAATGAGCACACCTCAGTTCACACCTATATATTTAGCCCCCTTTTTACAAGGTCAGCTTTGTTTGTAGGAGCTCACACTAAACAGCTATAGCTAGTTCTGTCAACTCAGAGGTCCATACATGAGTTATGGCAGAGCAGACTGACAGATGACAGGATTCATCCCAGAATTACAGCTGGTGGGGGATGTGGGTCAGTGACCTACAACTGCATTCCAGGGAGTGCAACCAGCAATATGGATATCTCTTGCACTAAGGAAGTTTATCTTCACAGTATCTGCATTAGTCCAAAGCATCTATTCGTCTTCTTAAAATATCCATAGCAAAAAATAAGAATTTTTAGAGCTGACATACTGAACATGGGATTTTTTTGGTAGAAGTTAAGTGCTCTGTCCTGCTATGGCATTGGCTTTGCTCAAGAATAAACTGTGTGAAAAGGCATTTCTTAACACAGCAAAATAGAGTTGCATTCACTTTTTCGCCAATGGAAAGCAACAGTATACATAAAATTGCAGCCTGGATGATGTAGCAAGTGTCACACCAACAGGCAAAATACAGGCATATTTTCTGCCAGAGAGTATTTAGCCCTAACCACTGGATGCCATTGCATTAAAACACCAGCTCTGAAATCACAAGCTGTGCTTTTCATTCACATAAGGATAAATGTTAGGTT
Organism: Anabacerthia variegaticeps; assembly: GCA_035583185.1. Taxonomy (NCBI): domain Eukaryota; kingdom Metazoa; phylum Chordata; class Aves; order Passeriformes; family Furnariidae; genus Anabacerthia; species Anabacerthia variegaticeps. The sequence continues at coordinate 34,380,144 of JAWWEW010000078.1, read as the reverse complement.
TCCTTCATTTGAATTTTTAAATGCGTTATGTATTCCTACGTTCAGCCTTTCAGACAAGCAAAACAAGTAAATCATCCTATGTCTTTGCATATTAACCCCTCTCACTTTTTTAAACAAGTCCTTTCTTGGACCCTTCTGTCAGACTGTTGCCATGTACACACCTATTCCCTACCACGTCTCATAATCTGTGTTTTAAAACAAAAGTGACTTTGAGAAGCTGAAGACTAACTCTAAGGCTTAAGCAAGCAATGGTGTCTTTGTGTCATGTTTTTTAAGAACAAGATGAATGCTTGTTCTTAAAAATGGCATCAGGCAGTCACGTTCCCATGAAACCACTCATTGCATAAGAACAAATGGGTGTCAGCAGTGTAAGATACCCTAATTCAGTCCCCAGAAACTCTTAAGTAAATATGCCACCTAGTGTTTAATTGGGACATTTTCATTCATAAATCATCTTGATTGATTCCTCCCAAGCTGTTCCCTGCAAGTCTAGGTTGCGTAGAGTCTAGCAGTTATCTGCAGATGCCTTTTCCAGATTTGTCCCCTTCCTCCCCTTCCGAAAAGCCTCATCTCAACTTCTTGTTGAAGGAATATTTTGCTCCTGATAAAGGACCAAGCTACACTCCCAGCCTTTCTTTCTTTTTTGAGGAGCCCACCGCTCAGAGTGCCATGAGAAATGCAGAAGGCACTGAAAACTGACCTTGGAGAGTCATCCCTGCTGTCAAGGTCCCAGGCAAGCCTTACAGGCTTCAGAAAAGCTGCCTTTTACCACCAGCCAAATGGCACCTAGCCTGGACTTTCCACATCTTCCTGCCTACAGGTACTTAGCACAATTAATCTGGACAGGTGAAACACTGTCTCTGGCTTACTGCTTGCCAAAAGGGGATGCGTGGATGACTTACCACAGCAACAGCTACTGTTTTGATGGATGGATGAACAAGCAGAAAATCAGAGAAAGAGGCTTTCAAAGTGTAGCATCTCCAAAAGCAGTGGAGAAAATTTCTCCTGAAGCTATGTCAATATTCTCCTTTGTCACCTCCAGCTCCTGTTTAATAGTGGCAAACCTGGCTTACATGCAAACAACCCTCTCCAAAGAAGAGCTACTGCAGATAGGTGGCTTGGCTCCTTTCTGTGTGTTCAAAACATGCCAAATTGTCTTCTTACAAATTCTAATTGAGATTCTCTTGATGTTTCTGTCATAGATGCCTATTAAGTTCCTAGGGATTAAATTCTTATACTGAGTGACATCAGAACCCACACCATCTTGACTTTTTGGTAATGTCTTGTTTGTACTTTTTCCAGATCAATAAAAATCTTAAATGAAACTCCTGTCCCTGCAGTACTTCATCAGACATCTTCCCCCAGCTTATCAAGTTGCTGCCTATCTCTATTCTTTGCTTGAAATTCCTCTACCTATTTTTGGTCCATGAAACCACGTTCATGAGCCAACCAATTTGAATTAACGTCAAGAGTGCGATTCCATGAGACATTGTACTACTTTGCTAAAAATCCAATTATTCTGCATCTGCTGTATTCTTTTCATTCAGTACTTTTGTAAATCTACCAAAAAGGCAATCAAGCTCAACTGGCAGTATTCATTCTTTATAACCCATGCTGATGACTGCGCGCAGTCCCACTGTTCTCCAGGGCTGAGAATACATTACAAGAAAGAGCCCACCACAGCGTCCTCTTTTTCAAATATGAGCAGTTATAAAAACTACTGGTTCCTGACCTTTGTAGTCAAAGCTCAGCTGAGAACAGTCAACAGCACGTGCTTCACTGGGGTCAATACCAGCTGTCATTCTGCTCAGGCTGCTGCCTTCTCCTGTCTGGCAGCGCTGTGAAGCTCTCCCAGCTGAGACTGTGCCCAACCCTGTCCAAAGGTGACCAGGTTGATACATGCACCTGGATTCCCAGTATCGCAGCTGTAGGGTGTGGGCGCACGCTGCTAACCTGGCTCTCTGTGGTGAGAGCCCAGATGAAAAGAAGGCATCTGCTGGGGCTCTGCACCTGACTTCAGCCAAGTGCCCACATGCCTCAGGGGTGAAACCTACTGCACTCAGGATATGAAAGGAGACATTCAGTGGATATGACATACACATTTTATGGTCAGAAAGGATAATATCTAGGGCATGATGAGACAAATGCTGGTCAGCTCAGAGGGCCCGTAGAAATCCAGGGTTTTTCTTGGCAGGTCTGCAGAGGATATAGCAGAGGAAGAACTTAGTGTTTGATGGGTAGTATTAAGCATTTTTGTGGAAATCTTGGACATTAGAATCATGGCTGCAGCTAATTCCCCTCTAGTGCAGTGGCAATTCTGAATTGAAGGTGGAATGTACGCTTCTCACACTGGGAGGAATCAAATAACTGCTCCTTAGCTATGTTGTCTTCATCTAGCCAAGATGAATCAGAGCCTAGATAATATATTTTCAGACCCAGAAAACCATAGAGAAAAGGACTAGAAGATACTGTAGGAAGTTTTTCTCCTGCCCACCTCAGGTATACATGCTATCTGGGCCATTTCTCCCAGATGCTTTCTAACATGTTTCTATGCATTATGATGAATGAGATTTTGTTGCCCCCCTCAGGCACTCTATCCCAGCATTTCACTGTGGTTTTGTGCCCCTTTAATAGTTAACCTGCAATGTTCATCATTGTATTTCAGTCCTATCATCTCTTGTCATGTCCCACATGAACAGGGAGAACAGGTTATTTTTTTCCTTATAATTAGCCAAGCAAATGTATGACCTAAACATGCACATCACAAAAAACTTTCTAATCAAAATATAAAGAAAAAATACTAGTCGCTATTTAAATACTTTCCTTTTGACACTAATTTCAAGTCCCCCAGTAACAGAAATTAATATCACTCTTACACTTAAGAAGTGGAACACTTGCCTTCCAAGATCAAAACATGACAGTTTAAAGGTGCTTGAAAAATTTTAGTGTCTAATCCTACACAGAGTCTCAAGGTTCATGCAAGATAATCAAGTATAGATTTTTAATTAAAAAATGCCTTTTCAGTTTCCAGTGGCAAGACAAATGAAATGTTTATGCTGAAGGCTCCATCCCAATCCCTATGGAAGTTTGTTATGAATTTAATGCCAACAAACTATGTAAGAATATAAAAGCCAAGATAAAATACCCTCATGTAAACTTTTATTTTTAATACCTTGAACAAATCATGGGGTTTATACAACAAAAATTTAGCTTTGGTAGAATTATGAACATGCTCATAACAGGAAAATACCCAGGAGAAAAAGATTAATTTATGTATTCAGCAGAGCTTAGCTGCTGATATAGTACTGTACTTGAAGAGCCAAGTGGCATTTGCCTTAGGATCACTATAAGCATTTCCAGTCTATCAAATAATTTTTAGTACTAAACTGACATTCTCATTTGAGAAAATTTCAATCTACAGTTGTATTCAGATATTAAGGTTTTGCATCACTTCCATTTGGCTGCCTTTCAAAAACTCTGGATTGGAAAGCACTTTGGTGGCAAAAAAGTTCATATTTACCTTTGATCCATATGCTTAACAATACCCTGAACTGCTCCAAGACTCAGTGAAATCCTCGGGGGTCTTCCCCTTAATTCAGTAACATTTGGATCAGATTATACCCATTGCGTCATGTCATTTGAGTAAATCAGTATTGTCTCCAACTTACAAGCTCTCTTCAGGCATAATCATATCACTTATATGCTTAAGGCAAAAATGAATTCTAAGCTGACAGTAATAACATAACACAAACCAGGAACCTGGAAAGATGTTAACAGTTCATGGAAGCAAAGCAACCAAATACCTTGCAATGGAACCTCTCTCTTGATTCCCTCAACTTCCACTACTGTTAAAATTAATCCAAATTATTCCTTTCAAAAAACCTTGTTTAATAAGGCAAAATATTAGGTAATAGTTAGGAGCGCCACAGTAAACTACAAAGCAGTGTGCCTTATACTGTACATAAACATAGACAGAGGGAAGGAACTGAAAGAGACTTCCCACAATTTTACTTTTGTAGCTTTCTTATTTTTATTTCTTATATATTACTTATTTTATATTTATGATGCTTAAAAAAACCAAAAAGCTGTAAAAAGACAGCTGGAAAACACAAAAGAGTGCCAGTATTGAAGGGCAAAAGAAAATGATCAGCTGACTATATTTTCAGTAGGATGATACTTGTCATTTGAAATACAAAACTGTTTACTAAAATACATGTGCTAGTAGATCTCCTGTATTAATATAAACTCCCCCTTGCTCTGGTATAATAATAAAGAATATTCTGGATGGAATCACTGCTGAATTGCTAACAGTTATTTAAAGAAGACAGTCAGGTATGTAGTTAAGTACTCGTGTCAGGGCATGCTACAATTAAGTATGTACATGTAAGTAACCTGTGTGTCAAATACTACTCTTACAGGACAAGCCTAACTGACTGATGAAAGGAATTCATTACTCCCAAAGTCATTTTGATGTATTAGTTTGTTGCTTCTAGCAGCAAAAAATGCCACACACCTTTTATCACTGCATGTATTACTTAACTCTGCAGATAAAGGCCACCTTTGTGCTTTTTATCAGTGTGGTGCCTGAGTATCTTCTAGTCAAAATCAGTACTGCCAGGGAGAACTTCCTTGTGAATCTGTGGCTATGCACGTAGGAGTGAGACTGTAGCCTCTAATAAAAGACGGTGTGTTGTTAATGATGATGTAGAACTGAGCATTTTAATTTGCTCTGACCAAGCATGCTGCAAAAAGCAGGGAGTTGAAGGCAAAGTAAAACACACCATGTCAAATTATCAGTGTGTTTCTAGCTCAGAGTCTACAGGAACAGATGTTTCTGCTCATTATCTTCTTAACCCCAGGATCTGCTGCTGGGACAGTGCAGTACCCTGCAGCCCCCCTGTGGAAGGAAATGCTTAACATCTGGATAGACATCCCAGCAGAGAATTAAACACCATCTAGCAACCTGTAATAGGATCATTAGAGGTTTAGAGGAGCTGCAAAATGGGAAGAGTTATGAATAAATGGAAGACTGAAAAGATTTCTTTATTATTGGCTAACAGCAGTACCTGTAGAAAATTCAATGAAGACACAAAATTGGAGTGGCAAGTATGAGGCTAAAAACTCTTCAGAAAGGGATGTGGTGTGAATAACAATGTAGAAGTGCAAATACTTACAAAAATCGAATGAGACCAGAGGCTGCCTTAAAATTGACTGTCTCTTGTGCAGTTTTAACATAAGAAAAACAGCAGTGCCCCTAAAAATATAATTCCATAACCAGATTACATCACCGATTAAGGGATGTTAGAAAATAGTCTTTCCTGGAAGTCCTGCATCTTCTTCTGTGGGAAACTGTGTGTGAGCAGCATAACTAATGAGGACAGTAATATCAACTACAACTTCTAGCAAAGTTATTTTTCCTTTTCTGTCACCTTTGCCTTAGTAGGACTAGCTTTCTTATTTGCCTATTAGTGGTGTGGGATTTTCTTCCAAGGAAATCTACAGCCTCCCAGACTCCCTAATATGCTTATAATTTCAGCTCTTTTGTTCTAGCTGCAGTATTAACTATGGGCTCTGTCATTTGCACTTCCATGTCCAGTTATGAGTTCCAGCAAAATAGATATAGAAAAGTTACTATGTCAAACAGCAACACGGTTTTCTGCACTGTCCTGCTGTCAGGTGTAGACTCCATATACAGCTCGCTCTTGGTTTAGCTCAAACTGCTTCATTGTTCTGTACAGGCCATCATCATTAAATGCCTCATGCTGCTCTTGGCATGTACTTGCAACCAGAGAGCAGAACAAGCACTCCAGCTCAGGCTCCAAGCAAACTCATATTTCATGTACAACCGGTATGTTTGAACTGACTGAGCCAGATCTGACTAGGAGAGAAGTTGATGGGTGTTGCCAGGATTCATGTAAGTGGAGACCTGGCACTGAAAAAAACCTTCCTTAAGTCTTTACTGCATTTACCAACAGTTTTTCTTCTATCAGATAGGTTAAGATCATTCTTTTTCACTTTAAGCTCAAATGCTGTCAAAGGTTTTCTTTAACTCCAGCCTGCTGTTCTCATCAGACCAGCAGAGCAAAGAACCAAAGTGTGGGGCGCAGCCTTTGCCTGACACAGGGCACTGTGCCGCAGTGTCCCAGTCCCACCCAAGGCAGGGGGTGGCTGCAGTAGCGCAGAGAGCAGGTCGCAGGAGTGGGATTGTAAGTGCAAGAGCAGGGAACCAGGAAGGCTTCTCATCAGTAACTGCAACAGATTTTACCTGATCAGAGCATTCATGAAACTCCAGCTTGCATTTACTTCCAGCATTTCAATTATTTGAATATATTTTCCCAAATTACACTTCTTGAGGTAGAATTAGAAAGGAAGATTCTTTTTTTCCCTTGTCTGGGACACAAAGACTGCTGACGCAGTAAGAGCAGCATTTGCAGGAAAATGTAATAGCGATGAATGTTTCAGAACTACATATTTTACTGACAGTCTACTGCAATTTTTTTCTCTCATAAATGTGAAGATCAATTGCTTGAAGCAAGTTACATTTCTCCTACATTCACCATTAACTTGAACTACTGGCAATTAATTACAGTATGTACCAGTACCAGGTACTTATCTGCCCTACATCTTCTAGTATGTGTTCATTTGCCTGAAGTACAGCATTCCATAAGCAGAGCAAACATAAAGCAGGTGATCACAACTTGCCCAGGTTTAAATCATAACCCTAAACAGACAACATGTGATCTTCAAATGTTCTTTATACAAAAAACCTGTTTCTCTACTCCAAATCCTTGTTGAAGCTGGATCCTATTAAAATGACAATTGCCTACAACAGTAAGAAAGTATCTGCAGTATGATGTTCTCCCACAACACATTATTTTCTAAAAATCATCACAGCTCCTTTCAGACTGAAGATCTGTTAAACTATTCAGACCAAAATTTGGAATCTGTGGCTAAAAATCAAGCAGCTCCTTAAAGTCAGACAGAAATAACTTTTGGATGAAACACCCCCATTAAGTACCTTAAAGCATAAATGTTTTCTTAGGCCTGTTACAAAAAGTGTTGGGTAAAAAGACATGAACAACAACAGTTTAATCCAGCCCAATTATCACATCACCCGTCTGGAATGGGCACGACTCCACTAATTACAACCTCAAAGAAGTTATCATTATGGGAACAGACAGGTACCCCAGGCAGTACCAAGACATTTCATGTGAATGCTGGCTACTCCTGCCAGCCTGTGCCTTGGTGGCCTCCCTCCACCGACCTGCCGCAGGGGGAGCGGTGGCGCTGGAGTGACTGAGACATCGAATAATCTCCACTGTCAACACGGGAGGTGACAGAACGAACAGACTCCCTGGATGGCGTTAAAAAACCCACTAAGGAGATGAATGCCTTTAGCTGCAGTTTCACACTCTGGAATTGGTTTCAGTATAAAACAAAATCTCACTTGTAAAGAGCCTAATCTGTAAGAGGAGTACTGATGCTTAACCTTAGAGCACTGAATTTTCATCTTCCTCCCGAGAAATAATGAAAGTTTCTGTCCTGCACATATGGCTTTCTCCCATCATTTCTGAAACATTCAAAATACTCAAGACAGCACTTTCAAATAAATCAGCTCAGCAATGAAAACATAACATTGTACCTGTTCAACTGGCCAGTGAAAAAATTATGAATGATTTTTCACACATTTTTTCAATAAAGAATTTACTTTGCAGAAAAATGTCTCACTGAATATCCATTCACTTATTTCTAGGGGTCTGAAATTTGTTGCAGTAATTGAAGTGAGTGAAGGTTGTAATTTGTGAGCAAACCATGGCCTTTGTCTAAAATGCTGTACAACACATGGCAGCCTCAAGCAAAACATCTGATACAGCTCTCACTGAACTTCTATTCCCTCATAATAGTCTTGTATTTTAGAGGACTTCTGAAGTTTATATAAAACCAAACATTAAATTCCCTTTATTCTCCATTGTCCCTATATCTTAGTACTGAAAAATGCTTCACCATACAGACTTCTGTTAGCTAATAATTTCAGTAGCTAATGATTTAGTTGATGTGATCTTTTCCCACGTGGATTTGCATGGGATGATGGAAAACTACTGGTACCAGTAGAGAAGCCCATTGGCAGTCCTAATCATCAATACTGAGGCTTCAGCTGCTATGTCAGGTCCTCAGCTTGTGAGCAAATCCTGTTGCCTATTTAACTCACTCCTCTTATAGCTGTGATTGCTCCTACTTCTCTTGGCAAGGAAAATATGTTAGAAACAGCTCGTATTCCTCCTTCTGCTCTTCCCCTCAGTGGGAAGAAGGCAGAGGGTTGCCAACAATGGCTGAAGCCAGCAATTTTTACATGACAGCACAGTCACACAGCCCAGCCTTGCAGGCTGCTACTATCTGCGTGTACAGAAACCCAGATGAGCACCAGTCCTTATAGGGTAAGGATTTGCGATACTGCATTTTGCATCAGGAACCACCTTGGAGGTAAATAATACTTTTAATGCTTAAATTTCATTCAGCTGCAATACAAAAAAAGACCTAATACAATCACTAATGAGGCCCAGAGGTGCGTTTTCACTATTGATAGTGGGGTACAAGTCCAAACATTTTCAAGCACAGGTATCTGGAACTAAAAATGCAGCACTCCACTCACTTTAAGCCAATATAATAATTTTCTGAGCTGTCAACAGAGAGGAGTCTTGCACTCTCCTCTGTGCTGCACTTCCACTCATATGAGGTGGATAGATGGCAGATCTGGCTGAAAATTAACTTATTTTTAATTCTGGCTGAGTCAATTTTAATCTGGAGCCATTTTTTAGTGTCACTTATTGTGTAGCTGCATGAAACTGTAGGTCAGCAAAAAGGTGGTGGTGAAGGAGAGAGAGGATGGGTCCTTTCAGCAACAGTTTGCCTTCTGTTGGTCTAAAAGAGTTTTTACAGTCTTAAAACTGCTCGACTTTAAGAATGATATCCAACTCCAAGCACAACAGAAAATATAATCTGTTGTGAGATACATGGTACTAGAGCAAACCCCTCTGAAACCTTTGGGAGCACTTTGAGAATTACAAAAGTAACTGGAAGAACTGTAAATAAAACTTAACACAATTCTGAAACTGTACTTTTGTTTGCACAAAACAAATTCTCCCAATTTCCTAGAGAATGTCGCATGATCTTCAATTGTCATGATTGCTTTATTACACTATGGCAATGTAATAATGTTTACAATCATCCCAGAGAAGGTCCAGTTCCAGAACACCCTCTGAACCATTCTCTTACACAAAAACACTTAAACAAAAACTGTTTGTCACACTGCACTATGTCTATTTCTTATTTTGCCTTAAATAAAGTAAAAATTCACTTTCTTGTGCCTGTTACAGAATTCAAAATCAACCAGTGTCGAATCACAGAAATCAGCTGAAGGAGCACTGGATATCTCAACAGCATCTACTCCTTTTAGATACTAAAATACCATTGAATTGAACAAAAAACTGTTAGAATAACTAGATTAATTTTGAAATAAAACTTGAATGGAAGATTTGTTGTTGTACCATTCTCTAAAGGCCCTCCCTAAAAAATGTCATTGTTAATGGATTTAATTTGTTATAGAGGATGAATAGGTTTACATGTCAGGTCAGTTATTCAAGCAATTACTATTACTGAGAAATCCAAACCAGAATATAATCATCCAATGCAGATATGAGAACCCAACAGATAATTCTGCTAGAAATGTCCAAGAGAGACAAGGATACATACAAAAAAACTGATTGATTTTCATGTTCATCATGACTGTATGACAGCAAATTCACTCCCTGCTTCCCAAATACAAACTGGCTCTCGTTCCCAACTAGCTAGCCAGCATACTGAACACTAAAATCAACAGCCATACTGCAGAAGTGCACTAAACAAATGCCAAAACAAAGAACCAGACTAAAAAAAAAGTTTTATTTGACAGTTCTTACTGCCTTACCACCTGGGAGATGAAAATATCCACATGTCACTGCTTACAAGGCTGCTTCTCATTTGCAAAATAATTTCTAATTTTACATCTTCAGATGGTTGCTAACTGCATAAAGTTCTCAATTTATCATCATATAAATAAGAACTAGTCCATATAATGCTATGGGATACAGGTGCATGAGAGAAGGAGATTAAGGAAAGCCCACTTCACATGAGAAGAGCAAAAAGAAATGGAGGCCGACAACATCCCAATTTCAGATCCATGAGAAGAAAGGGAAGAAAACACACAATATTCCAATTTGAGACCCATCCACCAAAGGCTTGGCAGAGAAGAGGAGCTTTGGACCATATACAGAAAGATAACAAACTTGAGCTGTGGTGAAGGGTCAGTGGGAACCAGATCCACAATCCTACTGTGGAAAATGCTTGAGTATACATGGACAAATATAACTTGTGACCAATTTTAGATGCAGTTCTTAAGTTAAATGGTATATACCCATATATTTACACAGTGAAGACATTTGCATTTGGTCCTTATTAGTACCAATAATAAGTGGCACCACAAGCTCCAGTGAAATATTAGTTTGGAGCCAGTATCATATTAACAGGATGTAAACTTTTCAGTGGGATAGCAATGCTTATTGAAGTATTCCTCTCAGATTTGATAGAAAGACTGGTATTTATTATCAAAATTTTGAACTGAATACTTACCTTTTCAACTGGAGTATTTTCTTCGCTTGTTACACTTGCTTTTCTTGATTCATTTTTTGTTCTGCTCAGCCTCCGGGACACTTTTTCTCTTAGCAAAGTGGCATATCCAATGTGCTCATATATGGGGTTTGTTGTCATTTTGGAAATATATTCAGAAGCCTTTGTTTCTATATACAATGTAATCAAGCCATCTGTAACCAGATCATGGATTGATTCAAACCTTTTCTCCCCAACAAAGTGCTTCCCATCATAGAACAACCTGTAGTTTAGGGTCTGATTACCAAATCTGCAAAAAACAGAAAAAAATGGAGAGAGAGAGAGGAATTCAGACTGGCAACACACACAGGAGGTAATTTCACTGACAACCCTCTATGTTTGGATTACATATGGAATAGGCAAACAGCTGCAGCTGGACCTCTTTGGAGAGACCAACCCAAGTTTGAACCCAAACTTGACTGCATCACATGCAGTGGATGACGGAACTGAGGCCAAGCCTCCACAACAAGCTACACAACCCAGGTGTATGTGATTTAAATCTAAATACTAAAGGAACTAGCACAGGGATTGGAAAGGCACGTCTACATTGGCAAGGCCTTATACTGGGATCCATAACTGTGTTAAAGGCTCTTCAATCCTGAAGCATTTTTGAGGTGCAGAAAGCAGGTGCTTAACGGCTAAGGGCATATTTACAGTCAATGAAGAGAGATGAACATCTCTAGCAAATAATTCAAATCCTAAGGGCCTGAATCATGCTCTATTAGGAAGTAAGGGAGATCAGGCTCCTAATTCAGGGCCCAATTAAATACCCAAAGTTATGTGGGAAAATTCTGGTCCTATTTACAGCAGGTGTAAACTATTGGGGGGTTTAAAAATCAAAATGCTGTAGTAACACATAAGCACATTCAGTTTCCAACATTGAGGTTAAAATCCCACTATTGATTAAAGGATTCAAAGATATTATAGTGGGTTAAATGGTCCTTATATTGCATCAAAACTGCATGTCTCTGCATACTTTATTAGGCATTCAAATCAGAGTGTTTAACCCTATTGTTTTTCACCCACATTTTTCATATGAATTCCCAATTTATAATCAAATTCAGTTTTTGATCCTACAAATAATTATCCAGATGGATTCAGAAATCATGTTGTTACATCAAAACAATAGGCATTTTGCCATAATTCTCATCCTTCAGGGTTCTTTTTATACTTTATTTTGAAATCTTTCTCCAAAACCCTAAAAAATTGTGTTTGCTCTTTTTCAGCTGACAGAAGTTGGTTTTAATTTACACCACTTTTTAGTTGGCATGACTCACTAGCTTTTCCAGCTTTACCATCTGTACACCAATACAAATTCTAAGCATGATTTCAGCACTGTATCACAGCTACTTCGGGTAACTCCTTAAAGGATTTTTCCTTCTGGTTTACCAGCGGAAGGGTAAAAATGCAGACTTTTAGTTTGTGCGTGTCTCACAGAAGTAATAATGCTATAAAAATTGCAAAGTATTGCCAAGGAGTTTGATTTGTCAAAACCCAGCTGTCTATCTTGTCCTCTTGCCACTAATCCCCAGTGTCTTTAAGACTTGCATGGGCAGGTTTTGAATGACACAGCCAGGCCAGGAGTGGATGTATTTTCAAGGAAACACATCTTGAGGGGCAGTGAGTTCGTAGCTTAGGTTCCCACTTAATTTTTCATTCAGTTGAAGAGAAGACTCTCACTCCTTTGAGCAGCAGCATCCCATGCTTCACAATGTATTTCTACAACAGGCTGATATAATCCCTTCCATTAAATAAATTTCCATTTGAGCCATAAGCCTCTATTAAAACAGCACTTACCTGAGAGCAAGAGTATAGCAGCCGGGTTGCCGCTGGCTTTCTCTAAGAATATATGCTCCTTCTACACCAGCAAGTATTTCATCTGCTTGCTCCCGAGAAATGATCCCGTGAAACCTAAGGGAAGACATTTCAGTGACTTACACAACAATCCAACCAGAAATACGTCCTCATCCACCCCAGAAACCATTCAAAAACTTCAGCACTTTAGAGCATTGTGGTCCAAGCCATCAGGAGAGTGTCCAAGCAGCAGAGCTGTCATCCAGCCCAGACAAGCTCAGCATAAAAACAGAACAAAAATTACACTGTAAATGCAGTTTCGGTCAGTATAATAACCAATGGCATTATTTCCTGTAAATGCCCTTTTCACAACTTTTCTCTACTCTAGTCTACACCCCTATTCCTTCTTTCCTTTCCAGAGGGCTTACAACAGAATTGAAAACTAGGCACAAAGGCATTTTTAAAAAATTGAATTATTATATTTAAGTATGTAGTTATTTAAATATATACATACATATTTAAATATAATTAAAATTATAGATATTCCTTATTATCAGTTTGTTTCATTTTTATATTAACATTACTTCCTCAAATTTGCAAGGGAAGCTGAGACAAGAAATTGAAACAATTATTCAAAATTCTATTCTGCATATATTAAAGTAGAGGAAGGTACAGAATAGTCTTGAGAAAAATACTGTTTTCTTCATTTCAATGAGTTCCTCATTCAGTGCTGGAGAAAAGCAATATTTCTCTGATTCTTCTGTCATTGCTATTTTAAGAAAGAAAAAGGGCCTAGGATGCACAATTAACCTTATGATAATCAATATATGGCAGTGATTTCTCCATAAGTACAAATGCAGTCTTGACAGCAGTTTGAGTCTTAACTCCTACGCACATTTTGCTAGCTGATAAGTCTCTGAGGGTCTCTTCAGAGGTTTTGAAATTTTCTATTTTTGCTGCTGTTTGAAAAAAGGCACTAAAATGTACTGGCCTTCAGCATTTTCTCTTTTCTGACAATACATACGAAGTGGCGCATCCCTAACACTGCCTCTGGGTAGGAAGTGAAAGAGGAGAAAAACACGTTGGATGTAAATGCAATTGTTGTTCCATTCTCTTTATGTTGTCTTTTCATAACTAATATATGTTGAAAACACTAGGTTAAGGTGACCTTTCCAGTGTGACTTTTTATTAAAAGTACTGAAAATGGATTAATCTTTTCTGTCTGTACAAGTGGGGAACATGCTCACTAATTGCGCCATCCAAATTGAAATGAGCATCCCCTAAATGACATAATTTAAGCATGACTTAATGAGTAAACTCAGGGCAATTCATAATTCTAGTTGCAAATAATGAGCATAAGCTATTCCCCAAAAGAAATGTACTATAAAACAGGCTGTAGGTTACATATTAGGACAAAAACTCTCCCTGTGATCAATTTAACAAATCACTGGGACAAGATACTTGGAGCACGTGTGAAATTTCTTTATTCATAGGTGGTAAGCACTGGATAACCCAAGCTTTCTCATGGATATTTTTAGTACATTTATATAAGAGCATGAAAACAGCTTGTACATCGTACAAGTTCCTCTGAACTCAGATGTCTGCTTCTGACAGCAGCTGACAAGAAATGCTTACAGAAAGAGTATAGGAAGCAGTGACATATTTCTTTCACTTCACATCCCTGTCCATCCATCACTGGTTTAGCCACAATTGTGTCTGATCAGTTGTGACCTTACCTTTCATGAATTTGAGAATCTCACTTGTAAGCCCTTTAAGATCTTGGTCCTTTTGGGCTCTGAAGCCGCCCATGGCAATGAACTTGAGAAGGACACTGTGCCTGTCCCTCTCTTAGACATCCACTGAGGAAGACATGTTCATTTTTATCCTGTGGTAGGAGCTGCGTCCCTAGTTGCACCCCTTTATTTGACCATTGTTGCCTTTTGCCATACCTTTCATTCATTCTACAACCTTTGTAAAAAGGATGGAGGAGAAAGAGGTAGAGAGGGACCAGAACTCTGTGCCCTATTTAAAATGCAGCCACATCACAGATTTATATGGCAATATGTTTTTTCAGTTTATTTACCTAAAACTTCCTATTTCTCTTTCCAAGTACCACTGAACACTGAGGTAATTGCTTTTATAGGACTTCCCCAGTGCTTCTGAAGTCTTCTTTCTGAATGATAATAACTAATGTGATCTTGCCTGGGCAGGTTCACCAAGGTGACATCTCACAATTTCTGCCAGCCCTGCTGCTCCCCAAACCCAGGCAAGTCCCTGGATAAGAGACTGCAACAATGGTTTTACAAGTCCTGCTGTAGGAAGTGTGATGTGTTACTCAACCAGGTACTGTCTTCAGCTCTGTTGTACTCTAGTGGCTGGATCTGAATTCCTCATTGTCAAAGATAATATTTAAAAAATGAAACTTCAGTAATTAGGGGCAAAGCGACTGGCTTTTGAGGTTTCTGATGGTAGAAAAGGATCATTAAACACATATGGTCTGTCTGGATGGAAGAAAAACAGAATATGGGAACTGAGTTAAGGGCTGAGACCTCAGCAGGTGACTCTAGAAAAGGGCAAATGCCAGGTCTGGGTGGCTGCTGCAGTGGCTATACCCTTCAACTTCACCTGCCCAAATCTCCATGCCAATGCACAACCCAGCCCCTTCCAAGCTGTTTATGAGCAAGAAGACTACTAAGCACAAAGGAATTATCCTCCAGTGGTTCATTATTTTTCTTACAATAAAAATACACTTCTTCTTTGGGTAATTTGCACCCTGTAACTTTAGCAGGGAGAACAGCATTTACACAGGCAGTAGGATACACACACACAGAGCCATGCAGGGTGGTGAAAACATAGGAACATACACAACAAGGCAGTAAGAGAGACAAGCTGCTTCTCTCCTCTCTAGGCCACTGCAGGACCACTGGATGTATAAGTGACAACCAAAAAAGAAGGAAGAAGTACCCCAGACAATAATTTTTTCTCCCAGACTCTCATGAGAAAAGCAAAATAAACATGCAGGCTCACACAGCAGCATAATCCACAGATTGTGAGCAGCAATATTGGCCTGTAACACAGCTAAATTATTAGGCTCTCAATATATTTGGCTCCTAGTTGAAGTAAATGGTAAAATAAAATATTTCATTAGACCCCCATTGTGTCTTTCTTTTTTAGTTCTAGAACAACAACTTTTGGATACACCCAACAAGCACATGAAAGAGGAAAATACTTACTCTCTTCCATAATACTTTGGCCTGTTCTCCACCTAAATTTTGAAAGAAAGAAAAGAAAATATTAAAAACATATTCAATTTTAAGTAAACTACAGAAAAATAAATCATGCTTGATTATTAATGAGGAGTACTGCACCCATCTAAGTGACAAAGTTCTGCAGTTTCAAAACTGTGACTGAAACATGACTACGCAGAAGAAGCGAAAAAATGAAAATAGAAGAGGTGGTTTTATCGATGGATTTCTGTGAGAAATAACATGTATTCGTAGTGAAAAAACAGAAGTGAAAAAACACCTAATTGTATAAAATCTAACCAAGCAGATAAAGAATATTTTACTGCAGTTTTGCCAATCTAGCATTTGTAATATAATGTAAGACTCTTTTTGTTATATACCCTTTGTATACATTTATATATCCTTTATATGAATTATATATATATATGTTACATATATGATAGATAATTATGTACATTTATATGCCCTTCACATAATTTTTTGCCTATATATGACAATGGACAGAAGTTTAACATTCCTGGGAAAAACAAGGTTTCTGAATTTAGACATAAGTCTTAAACGCCTTGACGTCTCATGAATTCGCAGACCGGACCCTAAGGACACTCCAAGCTGCCGGAAAGACCCTCAGTTATTTCAAAGACCTTCGAACCAACCATTAGGAATGTGTTCCCCAAAAAGCGCCTCCGTGCGCTGCCCTTGCCCTTGCCCTTGCCCTTGTCCGTGCCCGCGGCGGGGCCGGGCGCGGCCGGCAGGGGGCGCCGCTCCCCCGCCTTCCACGGGGCTCCCGCAGCGGGACCGCAATTAACGCACACCGCGACTGTAATTAATCACCCGGGGGAAGGGGGGCTCAGGCGTAGGCACGTAGATGTGTCTTTATAAAGAGCTGCTCCCTCTCCACCCATAGCACTCATCATTGCTTTCTCACAACAACATGACAGAACTTCACAGATGATACACATAAATTCTCCAAATTATTTAAAATTCTGTATCCCAATAAACAAGCCCGCATCAGTGGAACTACTGCTTCATGCCTGCTACCACACGTGTAGACAAATTGTGGTTTCAAGACTGTTTTATCCTTTAGCATAAAATGTGTTTAGGTGATTTCCCCCCCATTTTATCTGACTGGAAACAAGAGTTCTTGTTCTTGTTTCCATGATGTCTAATTATTTTGCTCATAAAAACTTTAAACTGATGAAGGTTTTTCTTTTCTTCCCCCTCCCCTCCCCCGAATAGCAAATGCATAACTGTCACATTAATCTACACACCATGCACTAAAGTGGAGCAGCTGAATTTCTACCCTGCAGCCACTAAGGCTACAACACAGAGCAAGATGAACAAAAGTCTGTACAAGATAATGAGAATCTTCAATGGAAGACCTATGGGAGTTCAATCAAGTCCTCACTGTGCTTCTTTCCCAGCTCGGCATTTCTTTTCTAGCATGGCATTAACAATAGCAGTATCATACCCTTGAAACTCCTGCCTAGGAATAATACCTTGATGCAAACATTTTTGAGCTCTGAGGGGCAGGAATAAGAGAAAGAAGCAAACACAGAAGTGAAGAGAGAGTGAAATCAAAGGAATTGCCAAGCACAGGTACTGTGTTTCTATGTGCATATATGGGAACTCAGAGAAGAAAATGTATGAATTCATTTTTTTTAACTTTCTCTTTTTGTAAGTAAAAAAATAATATCAAGAAAAAGATGTACTATCTCTGAAAGGAGGTGTTTCATATGTTCAATAGCACTATACGACTTTATTATCTTGGAACTACACAGCCTTCCTGTCATCCTTACAGGCCTTAATAACCCTTGAAAGCATGTATTTAGCTGGGAACTCAATTAAAAAGTGGGTATCAGAAGCTGGGCTAGCTAAGACCACCACATGCAATCTCCTCTTTCACGGAAACAAAGGCCACTCGCTACATTGAAGTTTGTGACAAGAAACAAACATACTGTTCTTTCATTCTCACAGAAAGTCAGATAAAACCTTTAGACTGTAGAAGGTAAAGCATGACTTTCATTTCGTAGTCAAAATCTGCTTCTATTTAAAAATACAGATTTACCTTGATTGCATTTATATACCAACTAAATCTCAACACTTTCAATCTACCTCAGAAAATGAATTAACAGTAGTAATACCCATCCCCAAAATTAGCTTTAAGCACAAGTTCCCCCATAAATATAAATATCCATACAAATAACAATATACATAAAGTGTAAAAGCAATCTGGAAATAACTCCTTGAACAAATGGAGGCACATTTTTTATTCTTCTCACCATTTATATAAAAATACAAATTTATCTGTGAAATTTTTATCATTTAACTAGCAACTGACTGAACCACCCTGGATAATGTGACTTCCACTTTTCCTGCTGTTTGTGAGCTAAAAGATTTGCTCTTCTGAGAATCCACACAAAGCCAATCTACTCCTCTATTCTTCCTCCTATTCCATAAAACAGAAACCTTTGCTCCAATATCTTTTAGCATCCATATGTCTAAAATAGCCACAACTTCAGTATTTGGCTTTGAATATGAAAGATACTGTAGTATTTCCTGAAATGAAGCTCCAGATCTGTCAGACCATCCAAATGCCCCAGACTCTAAAAATCCCCCGTGTGCTCACCAGAACCTTTACCCTGAAATAATAATTTCTCTCCTAACCAACTTCACCATTAGGAAAACACAGGGAAACAAAGTTAAAGCAAGATAAAAGATCAAAAATACCATCAAGGTCTCTAGATCAAAACCAGAATGTTGGACTGAACTTGGAAATAAACCAAAAGCCTGCACAATTGATGAAGCAGTGGCTTAAAAATATCAAAGGAGCAAGTAGGTCTGTTTTGTGCCTACTGCAGACTCTGTCAAAACTTCAAGGGAAGTTCTATATATTCCAGAAGGCAAAGGTGACTGAAATTCAGTTGGGATTAGCTTTCCCTTTCCTTCTATAAATGGGTCTGCACATACAAAGTCAAACAGATCCATCTAAGAGAATTCTTAGCACTAGAAAGAACAGAAAATCCATAGGTAGGAAAGTGACTGTTCCCTGGTGGTAGGAGCCTGGAACAATCAGTCTTACCCTGAGGACACGTACTTTTAGGGCTTTTTTGCATAGGTAATGGTTATGAAGAACACTTTCATCACTTTCCATATAGCCTTCACAATTTCCTTCCTGAAAAAGGAGCCACCTTTCCCAGGTGGCCAGTTGGTTTTATGCATCACTGGCCCATCTTCCTAGACAGTGAGCAAGGGGAGAGATCAGACAATTTGAGTCATTTAGGACTCTTATGCTAACAGACAAAAACAAAGTACAAAATGAGGAAAATGATATAAGGCAAATTATAGGTCTTCACTAATGAAAATATATTTTGCCTAAAAGAGCACCACAGCTTGCTTTTACTTCTCCCATACAGAGGATAAATTAAATGGTTTCTCCCTCTCCACTAAAATGGTAATTTTCTGGCTTAGAAAAAGGTACTATTGCCAATTTCAAACCAAAAATGTTGTTGCAGAGCGGGCATTTCTGGATGTTGTTCCAGAAACCACAGGGAAAATGCTGAAAATTACTACTGAAATTCATAGTTGTATAAATTGTGAAACAGCAGTGAATGCCAAAATTGTTTAAAACTAAAGTCACATTGATCAGAAAATAAGATGTATGGTAAAACAACCTAAATCACTACTAATCCAGTAATCTTACAAAGCCAGCAACATTCAATGACATCTAATCTTGATGCATGCTCAAAGAGAAATGAAACCCAGCACATCTCTCCTGACACTCTACAAAGGCCTTTGAAAGCTCATGTTTGAGAGGCTCTGCATACTCCAGCCTTGACTCCCAGCCTGCCAAACCTGATTGCCTCTCCCCACTCCAAAATAAAACCCCCTTATTTGTACATTTAATCTAGTTTTACAAGATTTTTTATGTTACAGAGTATTTTTCAAGGTGTGGAGTTAGTTGTACTCAGGTTTGATGTCAACATGAGAAGAAAATAAGTCTTCTTAATAAACTGGCTATCTAAGCTAATTCAAAATATTATGTTTACATAATTTTGAAATTTATTGAATTTTAGTGCAGTGGGACTTGTGGCTCCTGTTTTGGCCAGGATGGTTCAGCCCTGGCATGACATACTCCTGCTAATGTACAGATTATTGTACTAAAATCCTACACCACTCTGCAAGATAACTCATCACAAAACTACAGGGAATAATGCAGGCAGGAGGTGAGCATCCCCTAATGTGACAGATTTTCATTGCCAGCATTGACATCCAAGCCACTCTGCACTGAAAATTTGAAGATACCCTGAAAAATTCTTTTTGCATAGAAGTACCACCACAGAAATAGGATAACCCTCATTTCAGAAAAATTTAATTTCTCTTCAGCTTCATTGCACAAGACATATTTCCTTATCCAGTGGCCAAAGCTGAAATCTAGAAATGCTGGAAAGAAAATTTAGAAATCGCTCCAGGACAGAAATCTGTCTGTAATTTAGAAGGGCCAGAACAGTATAACATTGTGTACTGTGGACCTATTGCAGCCACTGCCTTAATACATCCATGACAAAAATATAAAAGGAGAAGGGAAACAATAAGGTGGGGAGCTGCACCTGGCTCTCTGTCCTTCAATACACAGAAAGAACAGAGAAACAAGATCCAAGAGTTAATAATGGTGATGTGTTTACTCAGAGCAGGCAGTGAGGCATTTTCCCAAAGGAAGTTTAATCTGATATATTTTCTGTTTGGAACAATCCTAATTATTTTTCAGTAACTCTGGTTGACTGGATATAAATACGTTTTTCAGCTCAGTTTGACATAAAGAGAAATAGAAGAGTTGGAAGAGAAGCTTTCAAGACTAGCCCAGTAAAAACACACTATAGAGAAAAGGAGCTTTTTGTCTGCATTGTTCAACTTTTGGCAGACTTATCATAAGGCCACTGCAAATTTTACACTCACAATCAACAACCAAAAAAGATTAAGGGAAGTTATAAGCCCCCATTAAATGGAATGAAGAAAAGCTATGCTATATTTCATTACTACGGTAAAACATTTTTTTGCCTCCAAATTTGTCTTAAAGATCTATTTAGATCTCTTAGCATCTCTAACATTCCCTCCAAATAGGACAAATTATTTCACATCAATGATTCTTAAGCAATTTAAACTGGGAGGACATTCTTTTGGATGAGAAATATTTATCCACCTTTTTTACCACTTTCTTCCTATTACCTTATCAGACTCTCTGGCACCAGTATTTTCAAAGAGAAACAACTCTGGGTTTTGCAAAATGTATCATATCATAAAGTCTGTTGCTAATTTTGTTAGAAGGAATAGCAGCAATGCAACATCTCTAGTCCCCAGCGAAGGACAGGCCAATTATGGGTACTTACTATGTACATACATAATGAAAAGATGGTGCTCTCCCTTAAGATTTTCAGTCAATGGCATTCAGCATGACTGATCCGACATGCTTCATATGACAAGCCTATCCAGCACAGTAACTTCATGAGTATGTTCCTGTACTTTGTGTGATAAGACAGCAGCAAAGACATTCCTTAGAAAGAAACTAGCAATGCCCAAGTGTCCAGAACATCTTCCACCTGCTCTGCCCATATTTCAGAGGCTGTCCAGAGAGAAAAGTGACATCAACAGTTTTGGAAGTGTGCATCTCCTTTTGTCATTCAGTCACAGAGCCATGTTGATGCCAGAGTTATGGCCACTTGAGGGATGAACATTCAGCCACGTTACAGCGAGGGATTATAGTGCCTCCAAGAAAGTAGCTGGGAGCAAGATGTCAAAATCATTCCAAATACCAGAGGGGCAATGACTAGACAGGTCTCTGCACAAAAGTATCCTGGCACCATTACAGATCAATAAATGAACTTGAATCACTGATGCTGTCTACAGCAAAAACTGCCCAAACCAGAAGGTCGTACTGAGATATAAAACCAAGAATGCAAGTCAACAAGACACCTTAGAGTAATCCTCTCCTTGCAAGGTCCCCTCAGAAAGCCTCTAGATGGAATACTGACCGTGGGTTTGGGTACCACGTCTCGAGAAAGACTGGAGCAAATAACTAGAGTGAGCAGGGATTTAGCGACAGTGACAAGACATGAAAAGAGATTGGCCTGAAGAAAAGAAGATAGAGAACGGCTGTATCAGACAGGTACGAAAAAGGCTGCTTTCCAGAGAAAATAAATTTGTTCTCTATGTGCCTACTAGACATGACAAGAAGAAATAGGCTTGAACTGCAGAAAGGGAGATAGAACTTAGAAAATGTTAAAAATAATTAAACACTAAATAAATAAGGAGAGGCAGTCAAGAAATCTCAGTGAAGCCTTTCTTTGAGGCTTTAAGAAGCGGATATGCAAACACCTCTTCTTGACACAGAGATGACAACCTCTTGAGTTTCTTCTGGCCCCAAGATACCACAGTCCAGCCTATTCCTCACCTCTGCCTGGACTGCTCTCAGGAGATAAGCATTAGCAGTGAGCAGGCTTGAATAGGCTGTATAAATCCCCTAAAAAGCCACAATAATACTCTGCCCACCTCTGTGAGGCTCTCAGGAGAGAAGGCAGCGTAAAGAAGGCAGTGGACTGAGCGAACTGTTCTGGAAGAGAAAGCCAAACCCTCAGGTGATAAACTTATCACCACTTAATAACAAAACTCCGTTTAAATCCATCAGCATAACAAAGCACCAAACTGTGTTGGGTATCTGCTAACAGAATACTCTGTGGAAAAATTTGCAGTGCCGGGAGAAGGTAGTGGTGTTCTTCACCACTAGGAAGAATGTAAAAGAATATAAGACAGAAGTGAAGAACACAGAGAATACTTTTAGTAACTGCTGTTCAAAGCTGCACAACTTGTCTGCTCTGGTGACATGCTGTAACCTATGGAAAGAGTAAAATGCATAATGATCCTTTTGCAGAGGGAAAAGAATGTGTTGCAAAGAAACGCAGGAAGCTCAGCAGCTCTGACTGTTAGTGTGGCATTTACTGGAGGCCGATTTCCACCCAATCAAGGTTATTTCTACCGTTTTTAAAAACAAATAATTTTAAAAGAATTCAATGTGCTTATTTGCTTGTACCAAACTTTCAAACTGGCTGCTTTAAGCCATCCTTTATGAGGGTATTTTTAACTCTGGTTTGTTTCTATGACCTTGAGCAAACTGTCCAGCAGCCAATAATCAATACACTAGAAAAAACACCACAAACACCAGAAGGTAACAAAAATTTCCCCCAATATGGACATCTGCTCTTGCTGCAAAACCAAAATATATTTCTGTATATATTCACTGCTAACAGAAAAGAGCAAGACTGAACAAGAGAAGAAAAGCCAAATATTTTCTCACCTAGTAAGGAAAATAATAGGCTTCTGAACATGAGCTAAAATAAACTGAAATAAATCTTAATCAAGAAGGTTGCTGCTAAATAGTCAGAGGAGACAGGGTCAGGTTCAAACAATTTCAGCAGCAAAAGCAGGAGTCATCTATTTTGTTATGTAGCTTCCATTCACACAGTAAGGGCATCACTAAATGTAAAAGGAATATCTATGTTACCCTGAATGCAAGATGAAAAATTTGAATACAGCATTTAAACTGTGCTCCTTTTTTTCAAGAATGATGTGCTGAGTCATTTAAATAGGAGGCAAGATCTCCCCAGCAGCACATAAATACAGTACGCCGCATTAATGCTCTGAATTCTTCTGTAACAAGTGAGAAGCACTAAAACATTTCTACGACACATACCACAACAGTTCACAGTTCCAAAAAGATGTGTGTAACTGGCTGATTTGATCATTATGTGTGTATAGCTATATACATACATGTACAGGAAGTAGAGGAAGGACAACAGAGAGATGTATAAGGTTTCTATATTTATTCATATTAGGAATGACAAATTCATCAAGTACTCATTACTCTGTGTTTCTGTGCTGTTTCTGGCTGGAGTACAGTTAATTTTCTTCACAGTGGCTAGTATGAAGTTATGTTTTGGATTTGTGCTGAACACAGGGCAGATAATATAGAAATGTTTTTGTTATTGCTGAGCAGAACTTACACAGAGCCAAGGCCTTTTCTGCTTTCTGTACTGCCATGCTGGTGAGGAAGATCAGGGTGCATGGGAAACTGGGAGGAGACACAGCTGGGACAAGTGACCCAAACTGACCAAAGGGATATTCTATATCATATGACATCATGCTCAGTATATAAAGCTGAAGGGGAAGAAGGAGGAAGGGAGGGACACTTGGAATGATGCCGTCTGCCTTTCCAAGTAAGCATTACATGTAATGGGGCCCTGCTCTCCTGGAGACGGATGAACACCTGCTTGTACATGGAAAGCAGTGAACAAAGTCCTTGTTTTGCTTCACTTATGTGTGTGGCTTTTGCTTTCCCTATTAAACTGTCTTTATCTCAGCCCACAAGTTTTCTATCTTTTACCCCTCCATTTCTCTCCCAATTCTCTCCCTGATCCTGCTGGTGGGGGAGTGACGGAGCGGCTGCATGGCACTTGGCTGATAGCTGGGGTTAAACCACAACAGTTCCTCATCTTAAAACTTGAAAAAAACCAGACAGGAAGTATCAGTCAGGTAGGAGAGACACAGAGACCCCCTTCTACGTATTTAACCAGACACAAGGAATACTGGCCTGAATGGGAAAATGTGAAACTGTAGAAGCACATAGCATTTTACCTACACATATTCTTATTGATAAACTTTATCTAAGTGGAGATATAGAAAAGGTTTTAATTTAAAAAAAGAACTAGATGAAGAGAGTGATAGGTAACAAGAATAAAAGGAAATATAAAACTAGGGAAATAGCAAAATCACAAACAGACAGACAGACACACACACACATCACCCACTTCCAAGGAGAGATGGAAGTGAGGGTGAAACTTTGCAATGATTTCAAGCAAAGCCAGAGGGATAATTAGCAAATTCATCACTCCATAAAGACAGCTACCTACAGTTTGTGCTCATCAAACTGTATCAAAAACCTCAGAGTTTGCCATCGTGTCTTCCAAAAAGATGCCTTTAACTTTTCCATTTCACAGTGATCAATAAGCGCACTGACTGGTTCATACCGTCTTCCTCTGATGAACACTCATTTAATTTGCAAATCATAACTTAGAACATTAGTAAATCAAACCTGAGGAAATTGAAGCGAAACAGACAAAACTCTTCTAGTTTTGTTTAGCTGTAACTACTTAAATGAAATATTTACTATCACATCTGCAGAATAATTAGAAAGCTTTCTCCTCCATTCAGTAGTCAATGGGCTGTTAAAATGAGAATGATGTGGCTTCATCTGAGCGCTCCACCTTCTTACTATCGCTGCAGAGTGAGACTGCAAGACTCATGGACTCTAGGAGAGACGAGATTTCCTGTCAGTCAATAAAGTGCCTTGGAAAAAAACACCAGCAAATTTCTCTGACATTATAAATACAAGGAAATTCTGGGCAAGCAATATTCCAGGCTCCCTTCTTTCTTTTCTCCACTGCTACAAACTACAGGCATTTTGCAGGACAAAATTCACTATGAAGAGACTATAGAAAAATGACATTGGGTGTAAACCCACATTTTAAATTTATACAAGAAAACCTGCATGTAGCCACTTTAGAGGGATGCTGCATACAATACTTTTTGACATTCATTCCATGGGTCCTCTGCACCACTTTAGCCAAACACCCTCCCTGGCTTTCAACTGCTCTCAGCCACCACCAGTGCAGCCAGGCTTTCTACTTTTGCTATGGGTTTCAGCTGAAGAATTTTCCTCTTTTTGTCATTGTCTATTCAAAATTGCTCTTTAGCTTCATTTGCAACCCACAGACTACTGCTGTGTCCTCCCCTACTTCTTTTTGTTTCTATCATAAAGAGGATTATAAAAACACAATTAAAGCATCAGAAATATTATAAGAATTTGAAAATATAGGCTCCATTAAGTCTTATATGTGCAAACATTTTCATTAATGAAAATAGTTTTCAGCACAATTCTGCTCATTTTCACTTAATTGCTGGCTAATGGGGTCTCAGTGTGTCACTGTGTGTGTTCTGAGGTTTCTTTCTAAGGGAAATATAGTATAATATTCTGAATTATCTCAGATAAGCTCTCAGCATTGACAGTAAGAGACACCTCATGGCAGTGTCTGACTTTTTGCAGTAGAGTGATTTGAACAAGTGCCATGAAAATTCCCATTTACTCCCATTATTTACCACCAATTTTATGGCCAATTTCCATGCCCTATTACAGCTCTCTGGTACTTTACTACAGTATAGATATTGTTCTTAGAAAGATGAGGGCAGAGAGAAAGAGGAAATATTCAGCTTGTAAAGGTCAGTAAGTGAACATAATAAGTGAATTCAGGGAAGACTCATTGCAATGATTAAATACTTACTATGCAGTCAGATATACTATGCAAACATTTCACTAAGGCTGAATTCTAGCAACCTTGTTCAAGATTACCTAATCACAACGTTTTTCTTATGTACAAATATAAAATATTATTGTATCTGAAAGAAAAAATGCCAAAAGTAAGCAGTGTTTTTAATATTGCTGTTGTTTAAATGATACTCTTCTAATTGCATTGTTCTTAGCTTGAATCCCATGCTTCAGAAGAAACTTTGAGGATAAGTGAGTGAAGGGTAATTTGCAGCAGTTCAGTTTTGGATATGTGCAACAATCCTGCCTATCTGCAGCTAATAATGTATGAGATGGCAATGGCATTATAAATCTGCTAGTGACCATTTCAACAGTTACGCTCTATGAAATGCCACTATTTATACACTTGTTTTGATAAAACTAGGTAATGGGTACCCAGGGGGTCAAAACAGTTCCAGTCCCTCTGGATGGTTAGAGTGAAAAACTCTCAGCAGTACAGTCTAATATACCATCATTACTTTAGTCTCTTACAATCACTTCAGCAAAAAGAAATATTTTTTTTTCAGAGAAAAGCCTACCTTTAGTAATCATATTTGCTTTCAGTCAAAAAACCATAATTTTTATGTTTTAAAGGCAGAGATAATAATTTCTACCGCTTCTGACACAACCTATTTGGAATTCAGAATGACGAGGAAGGCAATTAACTTACATTTTTCTACATAATAATATAAGTTAGGGCTCTAAGGCTTTGTCTACACTAGGGAAATTTAGATGAGTTTCTCAGTGTTGCTGACACTGGCTTGGCCAAGACACTGTTCGGAATGTGGAAGGTCTAATGGCAGACAAACTCAACAGCCTCAAAACTTGCTGTCAGCAATTAAGGCTTTCTTGGAACAGAATGAGAATAGCATTCACATGTATAAGTATTTCTACACAAATAATCCAAAAACTCTTGGGTAAGACTCATTCCCTCTTAGAAGAAAATCTATAATGTGCTTATAGTTTAAGCAAAAATAGTTCAAACTGATCTCACCATCCTTCCTTAATTCTTTTACTTTGTTAAAGCCTCCATTTCTTTGAAATATATTTTAACTTTGAATAATCTACTTCTGAAATATTTCTTAAAATTAAGAATTTTTTGAAATTTTCCTTTTGAATGAAACAAGGAAGTTGAAAGATTGAGTAATTTTCTGAGAATATAATTTTTTCATCAGGATTTCTGTAGAATAAACCCTAAAAGATGCTTTATAATATGACTTCCTCACAACACAAATCTGATTCTTTGGTGCCTATCATCACACTTGCTCAATATTTAAAAGCTACTCCTCCACCTGAATAGAGCTTTTAAAATGAACTTTTTCTACTTAAAAGATAAATCATTAAAACGCTGCTGGAAGGAATATGGTTACAAAGGAGGATATTGGCAGAAATCCAATGTTATTGGGAAGGTAGGATTTTCACACTAGTCTGCTGCCAGTGGTATTAATTAAAAGACATTAGATACCTGAAGCTCAAACAGTTCATTCAGTATGATTCCCATTGCAGGAATGACCTGCTTTTGCTGACAAGTTATTTATGCAAGCAAAAAAAAAAGAAAAGGAAAATCATGATAGCAAATCTCAAAGACAGAAAGATATAAATGTTCATGTTTTATTTACAGCCTCAGCTTTTAGTTTAGTGCTTTGCATATCAGGAGAGGTGATTTCTGTCTCCACAGTATACTTAATCAAGAAATCCACACAAAGTAGATGATAGAACTGCAGAGATCTGAGGCTAAAACCCCTGTGACTATGGAGCAATAGAGAGGTAATGGAAGAGCGAATGAATGCAGAGAATGTGCAAGCTGACAGTGGAAGAGAGGGAGGAATGATGAAAATGCCAAGTGGTGAGAGCAAAAAACGTCCAACCCTTGTTTATCTGTTGGTGTTACAGATTTTGTTTGCAGCAGATGCTTCAATTTCCCTGGAAACAGTGTTGAATTTAGCAATTACAAATGAAGACATCGTCCCATAAGCATGAAGGATTTACAATTATTTGCAAATTTTAGATCTGTCTAAAGCAGTTTGAATACTAAGTTACAAAAGAGAACACCCTCAACAAGGTCCAGTTCCTATGATATGCACATGAAGAGATAAATCTTTCCCATCACTCACATATCCTGCTGACACCTGCTCTACAGATGTTGGATGAGCATCTGCATACTAAATAACTACCGTATTTCCATTTAATATATTTTCACACACAGCACAAGATTAGATTTTGAGATCTTTCTGTGTAAATGACAAATTCAGGATCAATAAGACATCATCTTCCGTGAAGCAAGCCTATACAATCATCAGATTACACTGAAGTCAAACTAGAATCAAGAAAAACAATCCCAAAACAACCACCTTACAGACTGTGTGCTAAGAAAAAACCATTAGGTGCCATAGGAACATAGTGCTGAATTTTCTCTCTAAAATAATCTGTGATGCTCTGTAAAACCACTATGTAGTTCTCCTTTATAATAAATGAATAATATGAACCACACGGAGCACTCTAAGTATCAGGGCATCCCATCTGTCCCCCTTCCCTAACTATATACAAAGGTAAAGCACATCAGTGAGTGTGTTTTTGGCTCTTGGGCCAGAGAATCTGTGTTTCTAGCAATCAGTCAGTGAACACGTACAGCTGAGCTACACAAAGACTCAAAATCTAAGTAACAGGAATCAAAGATCACATTTGTGGGGATTCACACTTCTTTATATACCTACCCCTAAATAGAGTCTGTATTTGCAGCTGTTTGACTAAATTAAAAAAAAAGGGTCAAAACAACTCAAAATAGAACTCTGCAGTCTATGAAGTGAGCTGCTAAAAATGGTTCATTAGTCAGAACCAAACCCAGATCATGTGAAGCAGACATTTTTTACTTACTTTGTTATGTACTGCTTTGTCAATGATGTACTAATTTAATTAATATGATCTTAGCTTCTTTCTGCAAATCTTTGGAAGTGACCTGAATAGGCACTAGATATGTATATAGTCTTTGAAAAGGATGACTTCAGTTGTACATAACATGTTCTTGAGTTCAAGGAAATCAGGTCAATGCAGCACACTGGTAAGGAGTTCACAGCTGCACATTTACTCCATTTGTGTAGATAACCTTGTTTCTAGAACAAGAATACTATTGCTACTTCACTTTAAAAGACTATTGTACCTTGATTCAAGCTTTGACTCATGGAGGCAAATTAGAAAATGCTTAAATTTGAGTTAGTGTAATAAATTTTTGATTAAACTTACTCAGATTAACTTGTAGCCCCACAAAGATGAGTTCAAATTGCAGACATGGTTTCCTAAGCATTCAGTGCTTGTTAATTGAATTTTCTAAAGACAAGTTATTTCTCAAAGTAGTTCCAACATGAAATAGATAAATAAAATATTACATAAACTATTATCTCACACAAAGAGAAAAACTCTAAAGCTATGCTGGAAGTAAACAAATTGTTTACCTTAACTATTTTCAACTATACCACAACTAGTCTGATACCTGTTATATGATATTCATTTAGTAAAAACCTTAATGCCCTCTCCTTTAGAGAATACCAGCCACAGAGATCTAACTGTCTTTTGGTTTGCATGAGTATTTCAGAGAAGAAGGTCTTGAAAAAACCCTCAGCACATGTGCACTGAAGTCCCAGAGCACTAGTACATGTTCCTTCTCCCCAGGCCTTGTCTTTGACAGGGAGAAAGGATGACAAGATATTTCACCCACTCCGGTGTTTTGTGTGCCCTTCTTAGCATCCTATGCTTTGGGACCATCCCAGACTGAGAGGGCTTGAAGACTTCCAGTCTGAGGCCAGGACCCTGCTCTTCCTGCCTTGAAACTAGTAGATGGGACTCTCCTTAATTCCTGGTTTAGCAATGGATTCTCTTCATGAACCCAGGCAAGTACCTATACCTTGATACAAAATCTCCTGCGCCATACAAAAGTGTTTTGAGCCAGTATCTTAATATTGA
Source organism: Anabacerthia variegaticeps (assembly GCA_035583185.1). Classification (NCBI taxonomy): domain Eukaryota; kingdom Metazoa; phylum Chordata; class Aves; order Passeriformes; family Furnariidae; genus Anabacerthia; species Anabacerthia variegaticeps. The sequence goes on along the minus strand of JAWWEW010000078.1, from coordinate 34,350,039 downwards.
CAGATGTTAGGACTCTGCACCACACAAAAGTGTTTTGAGACAGTATCTTAATATTGACAGATGTTAGGACTCTTCTTTCATGGGTACACAGTGTGGGAAGCAGGACAGAGCTCAGGATGCTGTTTGAGAGTGGAGCTATATATCATGCCAATTAGCCACAGTTTCTGTCTTTTTGCACATCATCTTTTATACTTTGTGCAATCTCACACATTTAATATTTCTGTTACTAGTACTACATGTCTATTTGCCCAAAATTAATCCCTGAGATTATAGAAGATAAAGCTATCACAGTCCTATTGATTGAGCAGAGACATTTACATACGTGTTCCATTACAATTATGCATTATCATGCAGGTTCAGGAAAAGACATATTAAGTATGTAGATATGGAGAAATACAGAAAAAAACCTCAGGAGGACAAGATGACTCAGCCAAACCTGGAGGCCTGCAGATTTCTAATTATCCTATAGTCTTTAAAGTTTCTGTGACGGAACAGAGCTCTCTGGCTATCACTCCAGTATTTTAACTTGAACATAACACTTGGCAGGAAGCATTCAGCAAACTGAAGCTGCATGTATCATGTTGAAACAGAGGTTATTATGTAGATGCAGGAAGAAAAACACACCTTCATTTTGAGAAGGAAACAAAACTTCAGGTAGTATACAGAGTAATACTCTAAGCAATAAGTTAGCAATTAGCAATAAGTTAGGTGCTTCCAGTGGTAGAATGAGGCTGTCATGGCTAATTAGCAAATATTAATCTGCTTTAATTTATCAATCTTAAGAAAAATTACTATATACAATAATGACATAGAAAAATTAAAGCAAAGACTACCCACAGACTGTACATAAGGTTTTTTGGTAATCATATGCTGCTGACAATTCATCAGATACAGTAAGGTAGAGCAAAAGAACTGACCTCCCGAGGACAGATGATTCTCTTGGGACGTGGAGCCTCTTGTTGCAATTGATACACTGTCAAACACAAAAATGTACAGATCATTAGAAGATGGCAACATACACAAACTTTTATTCAGATGAGTCTTTTTAGCCAGAGGCTGCAGAGAAAAATGCAAATGTAAAGAAAATGACAGCAAAATGAGGTTTTCCAGTGTGTCTAAGTAATTTATATGAAAATTGGTTGTTGGCCTGCAAACTAACTAAAGTGATCAGTGCTTTAACTTCTAGGATATTAACTCCTTTCGTATTGTCTTTTACATTTTTATACCAGGGGAGACTGGCCAGAAAGACTTGTTAGGTGTATCTCAGGATAAAATCCCACTTTTGCATGTACTGTGTTGTAACAACCTAAGAACAGATTGCTGATCAGTAACACCAGTGGCTTTTGGATAGGCCAACAAAAAGTTCAGTGCCTTTGAAAGGGTTCATCACAATCTTATAATTTATTTCAGGATTTGCTGGCAGTTACTGAAGAGCAAGCAAAGATTCCTTTCAGAGCCATTATGCCCTATTCAAATGGCCCTGGATCAATTTTGCAAATCTTCTGAGGGCTGGTGGAGAGAGACCTGAGGCTAGGGGTAGTTGCTGCCGGGCCCCAGCCTCTTCACTGCATGTATTTAATGAGATCCTCTCCCTCCCTTCCACTCGGGAGTCGTGAGAAGAAGCTGACATACAATGACAGTAATCAATTCCAGCACAGACAGACTGTCTCTCTGTAACTGCAGTAAAAATCCCAGAGGTTTGGATTCCCTCCCTTGAGAAAGGCCTTCTGTATGCTGACCTTCTTGTATTTGGAAAGATCATGTCGTGTCTATGAATTTTTTTAAAGACTGAGTTTCTAGGACAGGTTTCTTCATCGTGTTAGTGAAGCTCAGAATGATGTGCTGAAAAGTGGTAGATTACAGGAGGAATAGAAATGCCTGTAGGTTTGATAAACAGAGAAGGCCCGTTGCAGAAAGTGAATGGAAAAGGTAGGTGTTAGCCCTCAGCACCTTCTTCCACCTTCTGCACCTTCTCTTTAAATGCGGCTAAAAGTGATTAAATCTGAGAAGTGGAGACTTCCTTCAGGTTGCACCCCAGTTTGTCACACAGGGGATGTGAAAGCTTCTGCTTTCTGCTCATGTCAAAGTGGAAAAACCCATAACCTCTTCTTTTCCCAACTCAACCTTCTTCTCTGGTTCCTTGGAGGGGCACAGAAAGAGAGTTCATGATTTCACACATTCCCCATCCATTTAAATGAAATATAGCTCTGCATTTGTACTCAGGTTTTGGATATACCCTGCATCATTCAGCACTGCCAGATCTTCCACTACTTTTGCACATGATTTATGATAACTTCTGGTCTTTTTTACCTCTTGCAATTATGTGACTAAGATTCAAAGACTTAATTCTACTCTTTTGTGATTAAATGACTTGTGTATCCAAATGAACTGTCAAAGAAAGCAAGAAAATTTTATTCAAAAATCACTTTTTAAAACTCTGATTATTCTGGAGCCCAATTTTAGAGTTAATTTCTGAATGTCTGAAATCAGCATAACCACTGATGCAGCAAGTTACTGATGCTTAATATTAAACATATCCAAGAGGTAAATAGTAACTTTTTCCTTCCCCATACATTTTCAGCAGAGAGAAGGAATTCTAAGGATTCAAAACATTGCAAGAAAATGATTGCTTCTCGTTTAAAATAAATTATATATTCCTCTAATTAATTCATTTGAATTTTAACTGAAAAATCATGCTTCATAAAAATCCTATTTTCAGTAATCTAATCTGTTAAATATTAACTTGCACAGAAAATTAAGCTAGTGGAGCCATTTCTAAGACAATTTGATAACAGTGATGAAAAACAAGTTGGTCCAAAGAACACACAAGAAGCCCATCTTGTGATGTGCTGCATTTATAAGAAACAAACAAACAAACAAACAAAAACAAAAACAAAAACCCAAAGAGTTCTCTAAAATAACCAAAAGGATCTCTGAGGCTGATAACACTGGAGAAGCAATGGTGAGGAGAAGGCTCAGCAATTCACAAAACAAAGGAAGGAATCATTAACAGGAAAGGGCAGATACATGAAAGACTTGAAAGCAAACACAAAAACTGGATGCTGATTGGATGTAGTGGGATGAATCAGTTCAGGGATTCATGATGAATGCAAGGAAGACAAATCATCTTAACAACCTTATTTTGAATAGATTGGAAAAGGTTGCTGTCATTCTCAGAGAGACATGGGTAATTAATCTGCACAATAATGAACTGAGAAATATATCTAGTTTAGAAATACATCAGAAGAAGATGTGGTAAGATTATTACTACACAAATAAATAATAATAAATTATATGCTAAATGTGCCGGATGACAAAATGGCCCAAGCACAATTGAGATTGTGAATGGCGGTAATCACAAAAAATGTTATGAACAGGAAGTGGTTCTCTGTGAAAGATTTGGCCCTATTGGCTTTACATTGATAGACATTAAACTGACAGAAAGATAAACCCGTGGATCAACAGGAGAGAGATGCAGAACCGGTAGATGGAAGGAGAGAAGATAGATTGGGAACGGAGCGAGAACTGAGAACCACCAGTGGCATTGTGGTAAGGGACACCAGACAGCTCAGTGGGAGACAAACAACAGAGAAGAGACAGACAGACGCACAGCCACCAAGAATGCACAGAAAAGACACACAGCAAGGCAAGGGTGGAGAAGGTAAAACAACAGTGAAAGTTCAGTTAACTGTAAAACAAGGAAAGGCGGTATCCTACAGACTCAGGTATTAAGGAGCAAAGCCGGTGTGACCCTACCAAAAGCTGTGTTCCCTTTTAGAAGGTTCTCTCCTATTTCTGCTTCAAATGATTGCCACGTGAAAGCCTGCTAATGGGCTTTGAATACAAGTGCAATAATATGGCTAAGGTGACTTGAGAAAAATGTGCCCTACAGCTAAGTTCCAATGAGCACAGGCACCTCATTAAGTGACCTCATTTTCAGAAGTGCTGAACATCCTGCAGCTCTGCCCAATTTCATTATACAGGTTTTCCAAAGTGCTGGGCACTCGCACTGCGGCTGACATTGCTGAGACACCAGCACAGACCAGGGGATGGTCAGAGGTTCAAAGGCACATGCCCCTCACCTACTTGCTCAAATGACAAAGAAGGCCTTTCTGCCTCATTTTCCCATCTCCCCCTCTGAAAATCTTAAAATAGAAACCAATGTATAAGATTATGGTTAACTGAAATAATAGAGAAAACACACTTATTTAATGCAGTAGTAAGCAGTGATTGACATCTGACCCAGGCTATTTCAGCATTTAGAACTGACAGGCAGGTTACAGACAAACTCACGGTGATCATAAAAAAGATGACACTGGAATACAATGCTGTATTATTATTTTAGCCCTGAGAAAAATAATCTTTCAAAAAGTCAATTTCATGCAAAAAGAAAATATATTATTACTGCTAAGAGAACAGCATCAGACTGCAAGTGGCTTTTTGTTCAGCATCAGATGCAAATGAAATATACAGTAATAATGCACACTAAATACTAGACAGAAATGCAGCACTGCAACAGAAGAATGCAGTAGCTTTTAATTGGCCCTTGAACATCTTTATCAGTCTCATACTTCAGATAGTTTGCCAGTATTCATAGTATCATAATCACGTCCGAACTTACAGTGTTAACAAAACTCTAATTTATTATTGAATTTCTACAGGAACATTTCTTTGAGATGTAAAGTAGCTGACTAGAATATATCCTTCTCTCTTTTGTTCCTGCTACAGCATGAGTTGTCTCAGGGGATGAATAAGGAAAATTCTACACTATGTTTTAGGAGGAACTATCTGATTCCAAATCTGATCTGTCTAAGAAACAAAGGGATGGCACACAAAAAACACTTACTCCTTTTCTGCCATGAAAGAAGGTCTACCATCAATTTCTGCCTATTTTTTTTTCATTCTGCAGTGTGTCAGGACCTCAAGCTTTCTCCTTTAACTCACCTATGACGAGTGTTCAGTGATGCTCCAGCGGAGAGGAAAAATTCCTATCATCATTTTTATAAAGCAGCAAGGAAACATACTGCCTTCTGTTTGAAAATGTTTCGCAGAGTTCCTTAGTTCTACCTCCTCGGCCTCATCTCAGTCAGGCATTTATCCATGTGCTGAGCTTGAACAATATGAGCTGTCCTATTTCTGCAGGATTACTCACATGCTTAATTAGGAACCTAAGTGCTTGGCTGAAACAAAGACTTAATTTCTAGCAAAAATGAGTCTCGGACACTGTGCTTATTATTTGATGAAGGGCAAAGGCAAGGAAACTTTGTGAGGAGCTGAAGCATCACATCAGCTGATGCTCTGTGCTGTGCCACACTGCTTCACACCAGCATTCTGATCTTAAATAATGCAAATATACATTGAAGTGGCATTGACACATGACTGACTCAGCACATGCCAATCTCAGCAATGGTAAAAGGAGAAAAAGAGTGATTTTATATCTCTTCAAAATTCAAGTACATATGCGCTGTAGCTGGAAACCAGCAATAACTAGCCTGTTTCAACAGTCAAACAAATTGCCTACTCATCCCATGAAGCAGGTAAGATCATTTGTTCTACTCTAAGAGGACAGTGCAGCACTGGAGCAGGTTACCCACGAAGGTGGCAGAGGCTCCATCCCTGAAGGTTTTCAGGACTCAGTTATGTAAAGTTGTGGCTGTTCTGCTCCAGAGCTGACAACAGTCGTGCTTTGAGTGGGAAGCTGGATTAACTCATCCCAGAAGCCCTTCCAACCCACATTCTGTGACTCTTCCTTTCTTTACTCCCTCAATGATGGTAAAAAGGCAAAATGCCATTTAGTTTAATATCTCTAACACACAGTAGACTACAAAAAGAAATCTGTTATCAGATATTTATTTGTTGATCTGCTACTCAGATATAAATGCAATCAAATCCACTGTCTAGAGCCTGCTGGCTGCTAGAAACTTTCCAGATCTTTTTCCCAAGTCCCTTCCTGGTATTATGAAATAATGCTTGCCATTTCTTCTATTCTCTGTGTCCCAGGGCTATCAGAAAAAGTCTGAAAAATTTTGTAACCTGTGAAATCTATGTGAAATTCTAACAATTATTCATAAGCAAGTGAGGATCTTCTGCATTAGCAGGGTTCATCTTTTCCAAATACAGCTGAAACAAACTTGTACATTATGTCAAAACAGTAAGGCTTGAATTCTGAAAACTGTTCCACTTTGATCAGCACTTGTCCACAGACATGTGCAATACTGTTTATTTGATTACTTTGTCTGCATAAACAGGAAAATCTGCCTTTGTTAAGACACTAGAAGATTGAAGCCTTAATCACGATGCCAATAAAAGGCAACATAGTGCACTTAAATTTATTCAGCACTTAAAACAGAAATCAAAACTGTATGCAAAGTATCCTACTAGTATGTTAGCAATCTTTAAAAGTTACTAGCTAAAATTGACCAAAAATAATTGTTAAAAAAGCATTGAACACAAAATGCTAAGTGTGAAACACATACACTAAAACTGTGATGAGACAGGACAGTACATTGAATCAGAGACTAATATGATTGCTGGACATAACCTCCATAATTAATTTACCAGATTAGAATTTTTCTAGCTGAGTGAGGCATCCATTACCTAATATTGCAAAGAAAAACGTGCTTCTGTGGCTAAGCAGTCTCAGCAGTAAATCTGTGTAACCTTAAACTATTTTCTGCATCTTGGAGCTGTGTAACTTTTTTTAGCATTCTACATATAAAAAATAGGAAATTATATATTCATAGACTATGAAATAATTTTTTTTTTTTTTTTTCATTTTAGAAAATGTATCCTTGAACTATGTGCAAACTATCAGGTAAAAGTAACCAAACTTTTTGACTGAATGCAGTGATCTCTCTGCTGCACCATTAGGGAATCTAAGAGTAAATAAGCAAAGGTATATGCTTATTTCTTGACTTTTTAGCTAAAATGTCCTGCTACTAAGGAAACATCTGTCATTTCAAATGCTGTTCTTGTCAGCGTCAATGGGAGCTTTGTCGTTGATTTTGAGTAAGCCAGGTTTCTCTTTAAAAAGAATCACTGGACTGTCTGCTTCTTTCCAAGTACTCACCAAAGTATCCTGAAATGGTCTAAGTCAAATAGATACACTCTTGCTGACTTTTTAGGAGGTTTCTCTTATAATTCAAAACATTACAACAACAATAGAGTCTTTAGAAAACAGTGTTCTGAGAAGCAATTTTTGTAATTTAATGGCATATTCAAATTTTGGTTGAAAAAAATCCCAGCCCATTCTGGGGGAGAATGTCATTCTCAGGTAACACAAAGGTGATGTCTTTGAAGTCAGCAAGGTAGTTTAATGTGCATACAAGTGAAGTTAGCAAGTTTATTCCAGTCTTTAAAATTATACATGTACATGCATGTAACTACTGTGATCCTTGTCCTTTTGTAGTTCCATTTTGGTAATGGCATTGTACTGAATTTGAAGTTGCCACAATAAAAGAGACAACTTAGGATAGTTCTGTATCAGATAACAAAAAAATGAAACAGCCCTCTATACCCAAAGCTACACTTTTACTAAAGTTCCAGTAAGGCTTTAAAATAAGAAGATCAAATTTAAAGGCCACCTTTAACAAGGGATTTAAAAGCCAACATTTTGTTTTAGATCTGTGCTACTCTATTAGAAAATACATTTGGAACAAAGCAAAAGAGTATAAAATATGCACTTCTGCACTGCACTTTATGTAAATGATTTTTCTAAAGGCAGACAGGAAGGTTCAAAGAAATGATAGTGCTGTCTCCAACTTCTAAACCACCACTTCAAAAATCAGCTTCTGTTGCTAAGGATCAAAAATATTATTATCTTAAAGTGATTTGGTGACCCATATAAAAAGACAAGTATACTCAAGCCTGACCTTTAGTAAACACAGGAAGCATTAATCTCTACCTCTGAAATCCTTCCTGAAAATCTCAGCAGCGAAACCACAAAACCCAGGATTTGCACACTTGTCAGGCAACCCAAGGAGTCTGGCATACATAATCCTGCTACCCTTGCCCCACAGAAATCCAAAAAAGTTCAGGTTTTGCTGCTGTCCCATACAGTAATTTCTACAGGTACCTAATACATTTACACCTTTCTTCTAAACAAAGACAAGACCTAACAGTGACTGACACCTTGGTAAGGTACTAAGATTATTCAAATTTTGTGCATACTCACAGTATGATTTCCATATTGGAGGCTGGTATTCTTCAGCATCTAAAACAGAAACAAAAAGGAGGAAAGAAATCAGTCAATTGGCCACTGAATCAAACTGTCAGCATGCATTTTTCTGCTGAGAGACCTCTACTTGTCAGCAAAATTCACGTTTCTTTCCCCAGAGAGATGCTGGCCTATTTACAGTACAGTTTCCTATATGAGAGAAGAATAAAAATTTCCACCACTTGTGAATACAATGTGCTTTTCCAACTTATTCAAATGTAAAAGAAATTATTTTTAACTAATTTGCATATAGTTTCCTGACTCACCAGTATTTTTAAAATAATTACCTAGACTGGTAACCAATTTATTTACTTTACTTGGCATGATAAAGAGACAAATCATTATCAGTTTTGAGTCAAGCTTCTAACCCCACTAGTAACATTTGAGAATGAACATCAATGAGTAACACACGTCTGGGCCACGAAAATGCACATCTCAGGCTGCACTCTGATGCACAGATCTGATAGTTTCAATGGCATTCAATTACACTTCTTGGAGTATTTTCCAGAAACAGCATCAACAAAAATAGTAAGAAAAACATAGAAAAAGGAAAGACTGCAAAGCCTGCAATTACGAGCAGACAATTATTAACGTTACTGAGTAAAGGGGTACAAAGAGTTGATATCTTCTGTTAATGCCCACTCCACAGGGAAGTTTTCAGCTGGAGTGTGTGGTCCCACTCCACAGGGAGGTTTCCAGCTCTCTGCAAGAAAGCCTTTTGCTACAACCTCCAGAAATGCCAGGAGAGGCCAACCTTGATGGTAGGAATTAAGCAAGTTACCATACACCAGCCACAGAGGGTGGGGCACCAGGTACTAGTTTGTCTCTGACCTGTCATGTTGCCAAACACTTTGAAGAGTCATTTACCAAGAGTATGTCATTAACCTCCCAATATCGTGCAAGTTAATTAAGGTGTTTGTTATTTACTAAACTTCTACTTAAGTTATGCTAATATAATTCAATTATAGTTGCATAGCTCATGCTCCTTGTCTATTTACATACACACAACCACTTTAAATATATCCCTGCAAAAGTCTGTTTACTAGGAATGTTAATCATTAACTACCATCTGCCACTTTTATCTCCATTGTTTTAAAAGAGCATAAATCTAGCAATGATCACAGTTACTCCCTGGAATAATACCCTGCAATGATTTGTAGATATATTGATTAGGAAACCCATTCAGTCTCAGTTTCAACTGTATCCACCTCACAAATTTGGCAAAATTCAAAACACTCCCAGACTGACAGTTATACCATGCTGTGGCAATCCAAGAATAATTAGCTTGCAAGTTCATTATGCAGAAGACATTTTGAATTGTATGAAGTTATTCATGAGACCAGTGAAATTTATTCATACAAGAGCTGACTAAATTTTTCTCTTCTCACATTATAATAGTAATATATCACTCCTTTTTTTCTATACATCTGGTGCTTCACATATAGTTTAACATAACATTGTAATATTGTGTATTAAATTCCTTTGTCATACTGCTGCACTACTGCAAGAGAATTTCTGAATTTCCTTCTTCACTAACCATATTTTTCCAATAGAAAAAGCATTAAGATAATGCAAATATCTTGTCATCTATACTTGTGACTTCAGATAAGGAAACAGTAGGGGGAGAGACAATGAAAAACCAACAAGTATCAGTTGCTGCTTTAGTCTTCCAAATTAATTAGAAGGCACACAGTAAATTCAGCAGTGAAAGCTGATCTACAAGTGGCCGTAAAGTGCTTCATTAGCTGGAGACAGACTGATGGCGAGGAAACACTGCAGCCTAGGTGGAGAGCAATCAACCAGGAGGTAAGTCATAAAACAAAACTCCTGATGATTACATTTGATTCGTCACGGTTATGAATCTGTCAGCCCAGGAAAGAGTGGGCAGCACCATCCCTCAATAACTAAAATAATTCTTAAGGACAGTACACTTGGAGGAAAACCACACGTCACCAGCTCCACATTCACCCTTACGAGGTACTGCAACACCCTCTGTGATCCCTTCAGCTGAAATCACCTCTCTAAATCACAGGGTATACAATGCCATAGAGGTGATAGTATTAATAGAGTTTATTGTCAAGCTATCATGCCTTTGATGGCATCTGTAGGGAAACAAAAAACAATTAGTTAAAATACAACCTGGAGGCAAGGGTCATGTTCTGGATCTGGGAGATGTTTAATGGAACCCAGATAGAAACCTCTTGCTCCCTCTGTGGAAAGAGGCTGCTGGGCCTGCTCAGACACTCTCATCCTTGCATGATAATGTCTTAGGACTCATGTCCTGGTTGGCAAAATTAGACTCAACTTCAACCCTTCTTAAGTCAGGGGCCAAATGAGGCAAATCCTGCCTGAGCAGATTTGATTACCACTATTTGGCCTTTTTGAAATTTCTGTTCTGCTATTTTTTATTAGTTCTGTTTATTACACAGAAGCTCTACTCATTAAATCGTGCTCCACTCTCCATCACTAGACTTAATACAGCAGTTCTGGTTCATAGAAGCTGTCAGTACCAGTTTGGGTGGTCAGCTCAGTTACTACAAGACATCTCAATTCACACAGTTGCTGCTTTCAGTTCTGCACATGGTAATGGTCTCAGCAAGGACAATAGATCTCAGTTTTGAGCCACTTAGCAAAAGTCAATCAATCAATCAATCAATCAATCAATCAGACTTGACACAAATGACAAATGTCCTACATTGATCTCTCAATAAATTATATTCCTAATATGAACTTTGATCATAATGCCTATCAGAACTGTGATTGGCAGCACTGGAAAAAGAGTTCACTGAGGTACTCTGAAGTGACAAGACAGGGTCTGCTTTCTTGAAAGGTTCATATTCTCAATAGTGACTTCTTGTCTAGATTCAGAAACTGCACCAGGTAAGGTTGAAAGCAGTTGTCAGAGAGGAAACTCAGATGACAAGATGAGAATCAGTTCTGAGAAACTCAACAAAATGTGCCCCCACCTTTCTGACTCTCACTGTAAAAGAGAGATTCACTGTAAAGGAATTACAGAATGTCCAGGTTAGGTATATTTTAAAATTATTTTGAATCTTATCAAAACTATGTCATAAATGACCTTGGCAAAACCAGATAACATGAGTACTCACTGGGAAGACTAGAACTGGCAAAAAAGCATGAGAGACTTCCACACATAATATTACAGGCAATACTGTTAATTAGAACTTTGAAACACACCAGTTGAGAAAGTTAATTTGTTAGACCTAAAAAAGTACTAAAAGTTAGTTGTATGCTAAACAGAAAGGCAAAAGGAATGCTGAATGCTGACTCTTGAGGAATGTTACATCTACCAGAAGGTTTTTCATAATGCTTAACTGATACAAAAAGATAATGGGAGAAAATTTTCAAACCAAAAATTATACTGTGGAATTGGAAAGTGAGAGTAAGGAAAAACAGGTTAGTTCTTAATTTTATTTGCTTTACTCTTCACAGAGCAGAGAGGATTAAAAGGATTTTAGGAATAAAATACTTTCCTAAAGCTGATGGAGCACTTAAAGCTGAGTAAGTGTAGAAATACTACAGTAAAGGGAGTACTGAAAAGTTGGCAAAGCTTTAAGCAGACAGATAAAAAGTAAAACTGAGTAAGATTTTTTTTTTCCAAAGAAACGTGAAGACAGAATACAGTATTACTGCCAGTAATGGGCAGTACAGATTTAATACATTACTCAGAGCCATTCCTAAGCAATTTCTGGGAAATGGGCTTACAGTAATTATATAGTAAGAAAAGTTATCCTTGGACTTCAGCCTTTGTTCTTTACTGAGCCTGGCTCTGTACCAAAGTGACACCTTTCTAGATGCAGTTGCGAAAGACACTGGAATGAGTGAATTGCTTTTTACTACTTCCTTGTACTTTCTGAAGATGATGATGTAAAGCCAAAATGTGTGGTTCTGTGCTATCAGCATTGGGACTGACTTAGGTAAATAAGGTCTAATAAGAAACTGACTAAGTTCAAACTGATTCCTCTGACTACCAAGACTGGTAATGCACTGGAAAGAGGAAACTCTTACAGGAAAGACCACAAATTATGTCATATGAATCAAGTATTTCTGACTGGCATTTCTCATCCTAAGGACAGCAGTAACAAATATCCATACTGTAGTTGTATGCCATGCCCAGTTCTAGATATGCTAAAAAGTATTAATAAATCCTATGACAGTAAAGAATTATGTGGACCAGTAGCAGGACAGTTAGTGAAGGAGTTTGTCATTATTTGCTAATTTCTTTATAGTCACTATGAAAAAGGAGTAAAGATTTTCTTTTTTTGCCTTCGTCCTTACTAAAGTATTATAAAGAAGTATTTTGCAGTTCACCTTGAAAGAACTTTCTCAGCCTAGATTTTCTGCCACCATTGTCTGAATTTTGGACTTCCTTTCCAATAACAACTAATTTTAAAACTATGGCCTGCATGTGCATGGAAAGACACTTGTTTGTGAGGAAGAGCCAATTTGGAAGCCATTGGCTTACCGGCAGTGTGCAGATAAATGATTCACCGGATAAACAAATCTAGTTACTAAATTTTCTAACCTTCTATTGTTATTTTAGGACCAAGACTAATAGTTATTAGTATTTCAATGCCCTTTGTATATTTCCTTTATAGAGTTTTTTTACAGGTTTACCATATACAGTTTCATATTGCTTTGTTTCCAAAACATTAAGTTAGCATATATTGTTAAATACATTTTTCTTATTTTTATATATGTAATTATATATAGAACAATAACATGAAATTGTTAAGTAAAAGGCTCTGTGAAAGATACAGTGTTCGCACTATTTATGCCTTTTTTAAAAACATTTTTCATCATACAGACAAGATTATATTATTCAGTTGATTATAATGCAGATGGCCATCAAAGAATCACAGGATGTCTGAGGCTGGAGTGTACCTGTGGAGGTCATGTGGTCCAACCCCCTTCTCAAGCACAGTCACCTACAACCATGTCCAGACAGTTTCTGAGTATCACTAAGGCCAGAGACCCCATAGACTCCCTGGGCAACCTGTGCCAGTGTTCATCACCCTCACAGTGAAAAGGTGTTTCCTGATATTCTGACAGAGCCTCCTGTGTTTCATTTTTGTGCCCATTGCCATTGGTAATGTGACTGGGTGCCACTGAAAAGAGCTCATGTTGTCCTTCTGGCATCCTCCCTTCAGCTAATGGTAAACTTTAATAAGATTTCTCTGAGTCTTCTCTGCTCCAGGCTGAACAGCCCCAGCTCTCTCAGCCTTTCCTAATAGGAGAGATCCTCCAGTCCTGCACTGCCTTTGTGGCTCTTTGTAGGAATGTCTCCAGCATGTCCATATTTCTCTCATACTGGGACACCCAGCATTGGACAGAGCACTCCAGGTGTGGCCTCAAAAAAGGCTGAGCAGAGGAAAGCAATCACTTCTCCTTCAACCTGCTGGTAATAATCTTCCTAATGCAGCCCAGGATCCAATCAGATTTCTTCAAGGGAAGGATACATTGCTGGCTCATATTCTACTTGGTTCCTGTCAGGACCTCCAGGTTCTTTTCTGCCAAGCTGCTCTTTAGCTGGGTAGTCCTTGGCATATACTGGTGGATGCAGACTAAAGTGAAAGAGTAATAGGGGGCTTCTTTGGCCAGGACAGTTCTTTCTCTACGGGTAAAACATCAATGCATTATTTAATTTCCACTCTGTGCTTAAAAAAATATCAATTATAGAAGCTCATTTTCACCTTATCTGATCCCCTAATGGCTATTCTTGTGGTTGGTGAAGGGCTACTTTCTTTTATTTTGCCCTCTCAACAATTAATATATGCACTTATACAACTATGCCACATTGCAATAATTTTGCAAACTATTTTAAATTGGCACTGTTTTCTATGTTTGATTGCAGTCATTTGGCATATACTTTGGACATTTTGATTACTTCTATTACACACAGTAACTGTCCTTGCAGGCACACTTGACTATACTTTGAGAAAGAGCATTCTTATTTTTTAAGTTGCAAATAATCATACTCTCAAATGAGTCCCACTCTTTACCTCCTGAAAAGTCACTGCTCCTTTGAAGAGCAAAATTAACTCTGTTTCAGTTAATAATTAGAGATGTAGCTGTTGAAACATTTCAGCGTGTCAAAAAACTCTGTTTAATGTTTCATTCAGAACATACAGTTGCCTGTGGAGGAGTGAGCAGTTGCCAGCTTTATGGATGAACTTTCTCATCGTCGGTACACAGACAGCTAAAATACGGAATGAGACTTCAGTTCCTGTCTTAATGAGGCACTTCAGTTTTCAGCGTTAAGGCACAGAAATGATCAAATTGTTTACTTGCAACACAGTTTATAATTGGTGTATTAATTCAGATGATGGGAGCTTCCCACTGCACTGTTCTCTCTTTAAAAAAAATAAAAATCTGTGATAGTGTGTAATTTAAATGACAAAAAATGCTCACAAAAGGGGTGGAGTTCTCTCTTGCACAGCAATTAGGCTGAAACAGTAAGCTTCTAATAACCACGATATAAATTGACAGCTATTTTGTATCTTTTCTTTTTGCCTACCACAAACTTGCTATTAGAAGCCACTGCTGTAAAGGTAACTCATTCAGCCCCTTCTACAAATCAGGGTCATTCCAAATTGTGCTCTCTCCTGCTTTTGCTTCAGATTTCAAAACAGTGTCTTTCCACTAATAGAGAGGTGGTCTGTCCATGGTTAATTTTGTTTAATGCACATGTCTGTTTTACTAAAATGCAAAGGAAAGACCATGCAAATAGATTTATTAATTTAGAAGAGTTATCAAGTATCAAATAAAATACAACTGTGAAGTAAGTGAATTATTAGGGACCTACTCCGACAGATCACAGGAGACTGGAATTTTTTGAAAGCACAGCTAAACTTGTAGAACAAAAGCATAAAGAGCCATATTCTGCAGTTGGTGAGTGGTGTTCAGCCAGCTATGACCATGAGATTGGAGCAATATCCCATTTAATTTAAAAATCTGCTTTTCTATTCTGCACAGATTTAAAGATAATTAAAAGTGTTGAAAATATAATTTTAAATTTGGAAACTGAGAGAAGGAATAACCAGGGTTCTCAATAGTAATAGGAGAAGTGTAAAAGGGAAGAGTATTTGTACAGTTCTAGTTTTAGAACTGTCTTTAGAAGACTAGTCTGTCTTAGAGCCCAAGAAGCAGAATTAAACAGGCTCTTCCAGACTGCAAACCCAAGAACCTGACAGGGTTCTAAGTAAGCTGACAAAATTATTCCCAATGCTTTAAATATTTCCTGGAAAATGTGCAAAATTTAAGAGTGCAGAGGGGTATTCACATTACCTAACTTTTGACAGTTAGGTTCTTTATAATTCTGTATCACACTGAATCTATTTGCCCTTGGATGGCATTTCATTTAAAAACCTCCACGATTTAAGTGCTCTGAAATGTTTCTTTCACAGAGCAACAATGAAGAATTTCCTTATGCAAGTCATTAAAGGTTTGTGTCTAGAAACTAGAAAGACAGACAATTAAAAAAAAAAAATCACAAAATATCTCCATCCTTCCATCGTAAAAAAATCTGTTTAGGATTAAATTTAAGCTGGTCACTAAAAATTGCACCCCAATGGGTTTTACCATTCTCTGTTTTAACACTGAGGCCACTGTAATTAAAATGTAGCACAGTTATTTTCACATTTTCACATTTTTAGTCTATAAAGCAGGGGCATCAGGACACTAAAAAGGGGCAATCAGGGCTCTGCCTGACTGAGAGACTGGACAATTTTTGGTTGGAATAAACACATAAGTTAAATCACATCACATTAACAGACCTCCTATCTTACACATTTATACTTTAGCTTCTAACTAATGACCTGTTAGTATCTGACTAAAAATCAAAACCAGATAATCAGCTGGCATATCTGAGAATAGTTCTGCTGCAGTAATTTTATCACTGTGCAGGATGTGGCAATACATTTCCAGTCATTTACTTATTGCATCCTAAAAAAAAAGGCCCCCACAACCCTCCAGCCAATGATCCCTGGACTCAGCAAAGCAGTCCAGGCATGGTAGGAAAAAGCATATGACTGAAATAACAACAATAATGTCAAAAAATGGCATTAAAATGGTCACCATGAAGTATTTAGATTAGAACATTTATGTAGAAGTATTGCCAGCACATTTCCCATTCCAAAAATGCACTTATACATTGACATGATACCTATTTATCTGGCTTGTCAAAAGAGCCATCGCGTGCCCTGAAAACTTATTAACCTTTAGGAAAGTCCAAATCATTGCTTTTGGCAACTTTGGGGTTTTTTTGTTTTTGTTTTTTTTTTTTTTTTTTTTTTGTTTTTTGTTTTTTGTTTTTTTTTTTTTTTTTTTTTTTTTTTTTTTTTTTTTTTTTTTTTTGACATGTGTCACTTTATCGAGTCACTAAGCAAGGGTACAAGTGTTTTGATGATTCAAGGATATGAAGTGGTCCTAGTCCTGCAGCTGACTGTGGAGGCTGTTCATCAGCTTTTCAGATCTCCACCTTCCTTACCTAGCCCCACACTTGCCCCTCTCTGGATATATAAGTGATATATGAGAAATACAAGTGTTTTAAAGACTGAAACTGCACATTCAGAATGAAGTGGAAACCCAGGCATGTGAATCAGAGAACTTACATTAGTAACTTACAAAAATCACAGAATGTGTTGTACTCGGCAGAGGAGCTACTCATGTCCTAGAGACCTTGCTGAAATCTGTCTAATCATAAATTCAACCCTCAGACATTAGAGATGAGAACTACCCTGTCATTCAGAGCATGCATAATGACCCACAGAAGAATAAAAGTTGAGCAAATAATTAGACTTGACTTTGGCTTCCTTTACAGGTCCTGTAGTATTGCTGCAGTATTTGCTTTTATACATTAAAACGTGAAAAACAGGAAAAACACCACCCACCTACAAAGCATATTTATCATTCCCAAGCTCTTGGATAAAACTGAATAATCAGGGCTCCTAGGATAAGAAGCAACACTGTAGCTGTCTACTTCAGCTGTTAAAAAAACATGACACTTTTCCTTTTAATTGCATTCTTTGGTGGACAGTTCCATCTAAGTGTGTCAACTACATTCAACGGCAGTTGAATTATTACTTTATGTGAAGTTGGTCTCTGAATCTTCAATTTATCTCTTCTAAAAAATAGTTTGGATTAATGTCAGCTGTTATTGAGGCACCCACCCTCTCTTTAAAGGGTGCTGTACAAAGGGGCAAACACTTCACAAGTCGGTTCTATTGTATCATCACCTACCATTTCACTGCTCTCCCAGTACAGTTGTTCCTGGACTTACTACTTTGGATCTAAATACTAGAGAAATGTTTCTCTTCTTAAAATTCAGCTCCATTATATGTTTATGCTGACAAGGGTCTTATGTCTCAGAAAGGTCTATGTAACTACACTTTCCGCCGGGCAATCTTAGCCATAAAAGAATTACTACCAGTATTTAAAATCACTAGAAAACTATCATGGACTAGTTCCCCTCAGAAGAATATGGTTCATGTATTGTTTCCTTACTTGGGAGAAATTTTAATTGCCTTGTGAAAGTCTGTAATTCTTCCAAGAGCTTTTTACTACAGCCTGGCACTTTAACAGCTGATAATGAGTTCTTACAGTATCATATACTTACAAAATACCTTATATGAAACACCATAAAATTTAAAATACACTTAGGTCTTACACAAGTTTTACCAAACTAACCAACAGGGCTGTGCAAAATACCCTGATGCTTGGGCATAGGTGATAACTTTTCTTTGCAAATTGCAATGTTGACAGCATTTTCCCTAGAGAAACACTGGCTAATGGCATCTCATATAGGGCAAACCCTGTGCCACTCTAACATGTTCGTCATCAAATTAAAACAATTCCAACTGGTGTTCATAAGAGAGCTGTACGAGTGCCTCCAGTGGCACTGAGTGAGAGGACAGAACTCAGTCACCCACAGCATATAAAGGGAAACGCAACTCCACCCTGGCTAATATCCCACTTTACTATTTTGCAAATTTTAAAGATGCATATAACACAATAATACTGTATCTAAGTGTCTTGGAGTACATGAAGTTTCTTTACTTGTCATAAGTATATTATATCCCGCAGTAGCAGTAATTCCCACTTTAAAATGGATTTTGCTTCTGTGTAATGAGAGATAGGCTGGTTATTTTTTCATAAATAAATTACAAAGGAAGAAGAAAGCACAATTTTTCTCAGCAACTTTTTTGGAATTGTTTTTCACATAACATTTGTTTCTTATGCCACTTATCTTTCAGAAAGACTCAGAAGACAGTCAAGCGAGTTCTTAAAAGCAAATCCATCATAGCTTTGGTCATAAAATCAGTCAGTAAGAAAAAAATACCCTCTTCTTTTCTATTATTTTTAAAGATATACCCAAGTGCCACAAAATTGAACAAACTCTCTAACTCATCCTACTGAAACACTTTGTGTAGGGACACTTAATTATGAATAAGGTTATGGTTTTGGCACAATAATATTTAATACATTTCATGGCAGTGGCACCAGGAAAAGAAGCAATAGTCATCAGAAATTCTGCAAATGTATTTGCTGTAAGCTTCCAGCAGATAAATAATAAACAATATTCAATACAATACAATTAAGCAAGTACACTTTCTACTGTGATTTATATTCTGAATGGTAGGTACAGCTTAGACATCAGATATCCTCATTTTTTTTCTGTGGGCCAAAACCCGCAGCTGATCTACACGATCCAGCACAGTTTTTCCTTTAAACAGCAAATGAGTCAGAATTCTTTCAATGCCATAATGTAACCACAGCCTTGACGATGAAACCTGGCTGAACACAAGGCCGAATTACAGGAGCTGTTTCACCCCTGTGCCTAAGCTGCCAGGGCTCATACAGAGGCACCAGTACTTTGGAAGATCAGTAGCTATTGACACAAAAAAAGATGTTTTCCATTAATTGCTTCCCAGGAATGAAATCAAGGAGACCTTTTTTGCTTCTGATAACATACACATCTTCATAGAACTAAACAAGGTTCATGTTCAAGTATTTTGTTACTCCCAAAAGAAAAACGTGTGTCTACATGTTCAGAGACTCAAAACTAACAATTGTTGCTCTGGAGCACAGAGAGGGAAGAACAAAACAAATTCAAGCCTTTCCTTTGGAAAGATCTGGCAAATCTCCAAAGGAAAATGATGCAATTTTTTTCAAGCTAAGGGGAAGGGTTGGTGCTGAGCAAGAACTACAAGTCTGAGTAGCAAACACCACTCCGCAGTTCTGTTCTGTTCTCATCCTGGGAGATGGGAAAGCTGGGTAAAAAGATGATCTAATTCACTCGTGTCCAACATCACCACAGCTGGAATTGGTATTTCAACTTGTAAAGACACTAATCCATGTGTAACACTTTTTTAAAAAACATTTTTCCTGTTTTTCCTATATGTTTGTTTTATCATCCAGGAAAGCCTGCCAGAGCTTGTTAGATCATTCTAGTAGCAAAGCCTCCAAAAATACAGATTTCCTTGAGAATCCAGAGGCTGGGGTTGCTAGTTGTCTGTGGCTTTATTGGCAACTTCAAAGGTTTGTAACTAATGACTGAGACAGTGTGCTGCCCTACAAGCCACCTCAAATGCAACTGAGGTTTTGCCAGGTTTTTGCTTCATTTTGTCAATATTATTTGATGCTCGCAGAGAGATAGAGAGCAACTGTGTCAGCTTTGTGCACCAGGAACTACAAAAATATTCCACACCTATAAAATACATTTATTTTAAACTTTTATTTTTTGTTCTTGTTATTTTCAAGGATACTTAAGGGTAAATCAGTCTTAGAGAGTAAATATGCCTGCTTATGACAGCAGAAAATAGACCTGAATATTAAAAAGAAACACATCTCAAGAGGCAAGGGCAGTGAGACTTAAATCCAATTTGCAAGATAAAAGCTAACCAGACCACTTACTATTGCCATCTGATAGCATTCAATATTGCTTGAAATTCATTAATAGGCTAGGTAACATAAGTACAGTGCATGTATACAAAATTAATTCTATTAATTTCTACATTAGAAAAATCTAGTGAAAGAGGACAGGAATAATTATAAGGCAGTCTTACCAATCTGTGGAAAAGGCATAGGAAAACCAGTCTAAACCTCAGAAGAATAATTATCCCATGAGACTCCCACCTCCTGGGAGTGCCCATTATTGTGCTAGGAGAACATAAAACTGACAGCTATTCAGAAAAACCTCCAGAGCAATTTTGGCTTCGCTCTACTGCTTATCTTACCTTGTCATCTTTTTAGGATATCTGCAAGCTCCCAGCTAACTTACCAATATTGTATTTTATTTTTACAAGCAAGCAATAAATGCTTCTTTTACAGCATTTACTTTGCTTAGCAGCTCAAATGCTGGAAAAATGCTTATGCACCTTAAATAAAAGGTCATTCAAATTTAAACATCTTTATAGAGTAATAATATTTCATTTAGATCTGCCTAGTAACTGCTGATTGCTCACTCAGATTAGGTGGAACTTTAAATGAGAGAGAAACAAAGCATTTTATTATCATTTAATATTCCCACTATGGCAGCATTTGGAACCCAAAATCAGGTTTGGTGTTACGTCCAACTGCTAACAAGTACAGTTTGAAAATAAACAGAGCAGTTGCTGACCTAAAAGTGCTTGTGATCATAGTGTGTGGAAAGCATCCACCTGATAAAAGGAAAAGAGAGGAAAAAGGAATAGGGCAACAAGACTGCTATCCATGTCAGAGTCATAAGTACCAGTCACAGCATCCTCCCCTAACTATTAAGAGAAGAGTTTCATATGAATACAAGAAAAAGATAACTAGAAAACAGAAGAAGGTGGTGTTAAAAAATAAATTAAGCAGCACAAATTATCATATAAACACACTAAAGATAACTTCGCCTAGGCTGATTTGTTATTATATGAGGAAGGTTTGCTTATAAATGTTAAGAAAAATGGTGGAGATTTAGTTCTTTCTGAGAGCATGAGAAAAAACAACCTCAGTACATTTATGTTACATTTTATTGAAGTGACACATCGCATAAATAATAAAATTATTCTGAATCAAGGTTTTATAATAATTTATTTCTACCAAAGAGTGAATTATTCCAAAACAAACTGTAGCTCATCATGGGCATATCCTTCCCCGCTTAACATGCATCAGAGAACAGCAGCAGACTTCATTGTATTTTCAAAGATATGCCTATAGCCTATTGCTCAGCAGTTTGATTTCAGTGCATCATTTTATCTGATGCCAGTCAATTTATTTACACTGCAGCTGTGCAAAGTCTGATCTAGAGTCCCCCAATAGTAAACATTTTCAACAGATAAATGCTTCTTTTCTGAACCTAATTTATTGTCTAGAAGAACCACATTTCCTCCCAGCTTCTCACTCATTAGGGTCCAAAACTCAGTCCCTGGCGGAATGAGGAGGCCAGATTTGAGAGCAGTCATGTATAACTGATGAGGTCCAGGAGGCACCCGATTGGTGCCATTAAGACAGTGAAATTCAGGAGAATGCCAAGTTCTGCCGCAGGCAATTTAGGATGACATAACCCTTGGATAAAAGGAGCCAGGAAATGTGGGCTTCCATCTAACAACCCAGTGGTTGTGTGCAAAAGTACTAGAAGAATATTAACATGAGGTGGTGCTTTGTGATCATTAGCTGCAAATCACACCTCCCCAAGAAATGCATTGCAGGCACTTTTAATACAGCAGGAGAGTCTTGTACAAGCTAATCTCAAAACACTCACTTGAAAATGCTTAAGTGTTTTTATAACAATCAAAGAAACAATTGATTAGGTGCCAAAACGGTTTGATGCCATCTCTGAAGCAAAGCTTTGCAGCCTTTATGATTTCTCTTAAAACAGATTCAACTTTAAGGTGGAATGTCCTTCAAAGTACAGGTGTCCTTTGTTCCAATCAGGATTTCAGAGCTGTGCCCTGCCTGCTCCTGCTGCTGTACAGAAGCACTAGCCTAGCAGGCATACTATTTTTTGCATATCCTAAACCAGGGCATTAGATTCCTGCGCTACTTATTCTGCACCTAATGATTATCTTTACTGTCTGAACAATAGGTGACAAATGCTAGCATGTTTTAATTAAAAAGTGTCACAAAATATGTATTAGCTTTAAATTTATAAAAAAGTGAATTTAATTGGGATTAAAGTAGCATAATTGGTACTAAACATCTCCTAGAAGGTAAAAAATGAATGCCGCCTACAACTGAGACTCCCATGATGTTCCAACTCAATAAAAATGTTTATATCAGAGATTGCAAAACTTAGATTTATAAAACCTACAACTTCTCCATTGATTTCAGTAGGGTGAGAGTGATTTATTTCAGCCAAAGAGCTGTCCAGAGTTATATATAAGAACTGTGAGCTCAGAAATCCCAGTGGTTATAACTGCAGATGTAACTGCAGACAGTTCTCATGGTCTTCTCAGAAAGCTCAGTACCAGTGGCTGCAATGTATCATACTTCATAGTGAAGTATCTAGAACTTATGTTTATCAACTATAATAATTTTACTCATGCACTATATACTAACAAGAGCCTGTTACTCTCTGATTTATCCCTTACAGTCCAGAATTCTTACCCCTGAAAGGGCACTTGACTTTGCACCCAGGTCTAGAACTACAGAAGTACTCCTCTATAACAGAATTTGCATGACCCACTAAGGGAGTGAAGATTAAAATGACGTATGGAACTAGAGAAGTATGTTCTTCCAACTCTCCACTGGATGAATACAGATTCTGCTGATCACTGAAAGAAGTATCTAGCCTGATTAAAAAAAAAGAAAAAAAAATAAAACAAACAACTGAAAACCTCTTTAAAGGCTAAGCTATGACCCTCCCAAAATCCCAAAATAGAAGCAGGATCAAACACTTTTGAATTCAAATCCAATTAAATCAAATTCCTTCATCCTTACATATTGTCAAGATAACCTGATTTTAGAAATGAAAGCTGAATCTTTACATATAACCAATGTAAAATACAGCAGTCCTGATCAAACACCAGTACCATACAATGACATTTAAAAATGGATGAATTCCAATGACTATATCGTAATATAGACGAAAAAGGTTATCAAAGTACAAATTTTTTTCTGGGTAACTCTTGATTCTTATGGTTTCAGTGGATTTTTTCTTAATATAAGGAATAGTCACTAAGTTTTCTTTCCTCTTTGCACTGACTTCCAAAATAAATTTTGTGATTTTGCCAATTTTTTATTCAGATTTCACAGGTCCAGCCAGACAAAAGGCAAACCAGTGACACAGGTCAGGGACATAACCAGAGGGAACATCCTGATATCTAGAAATTATAAAGAATGGATTTGTAATTAAAGGACAGTACTGAATCTTCAGACATTGAATTTAATTTCTAACTCTTCCGAATGCTCTGTGTTTTGCTTCATCCCTATAAGAGAGAGAGAAACTACCTCTCTGTGCTTTCCTGGGGATGGAGCCACCTTACCCCAAGTCTTGTGCAGCAGCAGAACCCCTGTTCAGATCTGACCTTTAGACATCATCTTAAAATGAGCCACAAATACATCTACTGCCTCAAATAACAGGGCACATTTCAAAACCAAGCAGCTCTCTACAGAGGAAGACTGAAGTAAACAAATCCAATCTTCAATGCAAAATTCAGTAAATGTTTCTAATTTCACAAAAATAGCCTTGTGGTGCTGCAGTGCTCCCGCTGGGACACAGAAATCCATGGGAGCTCTTGAGAGCATCATTGAAGAGGGGTACAGGCAAGGAAACTGCTGTTGCATGATGAGTCAAAGTGTGTCCCATTTCCAAACAGGGATCTTCACAGCAGACAGAAAAAGCTGAATGCCCTCCCTCCACTCTGGTTTTAGCTGCAACCCCGCCCTGCCATGGTAGAGGAAGTAAGAAGCTGTAGGGTGTGGATGTGGAAGGAAATGAAGAATGAGCTTGAGCTGGGATAGAGCTAACTTTCTTCCTTAGTAGCTTTGTACAGTGCTGTGCTTTGGATTTAGCATGAGAATAATGCTGATAATGCACTGATGTTTTAGTTGTTGTTACATAGTGGTTACTCCAAGTCAATGACTCTTCAGTGTCTCATGTTCTACCAGTGAGGAGCCACACGAGCCCAGAGCGAGCAGAGCCAGAAGAGCTGACACAAATGGGCCAAAGGGATATTCCATACAACAGAACATCATGGCCAGTGTATAAACTGGGGGGAGCTGGCCAGGAGCTGCTAATGACTGGAAGCACGTCCCAAAAAGTGAGGCTCCACACCTGCCCAAAATACAGCAGGAGGATGAGAAGGACAGAAGAAAAGTGGTTAAGAAAACCACCTGCCTTGATTCCCTGCCCTCATTGTGGCCCTGCAAGAGGATCTGCTTGGCTGTGTGGGCTGGCAGTGCACCAGCACCACACGATGAAAAAGAATCTGCTGGCTCATGCCTTCACCTACCAGCTCCTCTCTAACCAAGGGCTTTCATGTGGTTTCTGCTCTCTTATACTACTTGTTCTGGACAAAAAGAGCAGGTCAGGTCAGACAAACTTGCTGCTGAATCTTGGCAGCTCTTTATTTCTTTATCTCTAGTAGCACAATGGGGGCTTGGTGGGTACCACAGCCTCTTGGGCTCATCCCGTAAGTGCTTCTACATGCTGGACTAGCCCCTCCTCACCACTTCATTCTGAGGGCCTTCAGTTCTGACCACTGAGGTGAGTATTTTCAGCCAGCAGCTTCACTACATCAAACAGTTATCACTCTGAGTGCTCTTTTCATTAGCCAAACATTTCTCTACACTCTTAAGCTGAAACCACCACTTCTACCTAATAGAACAGCAATTAACTTGCAATACTTGGCTTTTTACTGCAATGCATCACTCTTTCACAGTCTGATATGCTAATAAAAATTGTGTGCTAACATAATGTATAAAATATCATCTCTGATTTTAAACTAAACCAAAATTTATTGGCTCCAACAGTGCAATAATGATCTACTCAATGAATATTAATGTAATAACTTAGGCAGCAGAATCTTATGCCATCAGGAAACTAAATCAGAGTGGAGCAGATCATACAACACACTGAAGAAAATCTCAGTTTTTCTGTTTCAGTAGAAATTTAATTCTACTCAAATCTAAATGCAGCTCCAAACTGAAAAGTAGACTTGAAATGATAAGGTATTTTTTGTCATGTGGCAGCTCTCATACTCCATAAAATATTCCATCAACCCCCCAGTAAACAAATTAATTGACAATCTTGCAAACAACATTCCCAAGTTCTTTTATTTCTCCTAAGGCATCATTATCAATTATGGGATGCTGGCAGGACAAATTACACTCTCAGTTATATCTCTACAACCCACCGCTCTTAATCCTTACCCACTTCCACTGAAAATGCAAATCTTTACAATTATGACTGTAGGGATAATGGTACAACATTACTGCAATAAAAATGCCCTTTTACCTGAATGGTACTTAAACTCCAAGCTTTGCATTGGCATGGGAAAACATAAATTAACTGCAATGTTTAAATGCTTAAGCTACTATTGAGTAACCACCACCCAAAGCCAAGCCAGCAAACTGCACTGCTAAACTCCATAGGGAGCTACACCCATCCATTTCATCTGAAAACGGAAGCTGATGCAATGCAAGATGACATGAGAAAGTGATGATTGATTTAGTTCCTCATGAATAACAAAGTACTCCCTAACTTCATGAAGAAGCAGAGAAGTGCAAGAAGTAACTGAAGTACTGAGAGAAAAGTTACCACCGAACAACAACAACAACAACAAAAAAAACACAAAAAAACCCAAACAAACAAAAAACCAAACAAAAAAAACCAAGTATGGTGGGACAGACAGAATTATCAAGGAAAAAAAATCTCAAATAGCTGTATAGTTCAGGTATCTTTTCTTTCAAGTCATGTAATATTTTTTTCCTGTTCAAACTGGACAAGGACATATTTACCTTACCCACTTCTAAAAGTTATTGTTATATATCCAATTTCAACTCTATTCATATTAATTTATGGATTTGGAATTTCATCTTGCAAGCAAGCTGTTATCGAAAATCTTTGGAGAAGTCTCTCTTGTGACCTTTGACATGTCTTCGTAAAAGAAACATAATTTTGAAACATAATTGTGCAGCAGACCTTGCACGCTAATTTCTCATAGAGTAAACTTAATTTAGGTAAAAGTCAAGTGCTATTTTGTTACTGTCTGGTACTAGAAACTAACCTAGGAATAGGCCATTTCAGCTTGAGTAAGAAATACAATCAGTGAAATAGCAAATATTTGTGCTGCCATTAATGCATTACAAAACAAACACATGCACTGAAAGTTTGACATGAATAGCTTTCACATTATTTATTTATCCATCCTATTGACAAATTCTAGTTACTAATAAAATGTATTAGAAAAACACATTCCCTTGAACTAAATATGTATATGACACAGTTAAAAGCATCAAGACATAAATGTCACGAGAACTGAAAATTGGCAATACCAAGGGAAGACAAAATGCCCATCTCATCCAACATTTCAGAAGAATCTGAGAGCAGGATAACCAAACTGAAGGACATTCCTTCCCACATGACACCATCACAGCTACATCATACCCACTCACTCTGAAGAGCTTTGGACATAAACAATTCCACGGCATACATCAGTACACATACAGAAAAAACACGGGAAAAGTTTTATGTATGCATTACTTTCTCTTAATTTTAAAATATGGATTGTAGCCAGATACCATTATTTGGTCTCTGAAGTAGAAAAATACGCACACTATAGACAGGTTCACTTCCTATATTTCAATTTTATGACACTTTAACTGCACTGAATTCAAAAACAGTAACATTGTAGTGTAATTCTAAAAGTATTATGTTGAACCAGAGCCATTCCTCTGAACAACATGGCTGTTTACACCAGTATTCTAATATAATACTTATTTATAATAGAGTGCCTGCTGAGATAAATTAGGCATACTGCAAATAGCCATCAGGGATATGGAAAGTAATAGTTTCTCACGACCTGTTACATGTGTACAAAAGCAAGTGACTGAAATTATGTAAATATTAAGATGGTATATTTAGCAGGCACTCCTCTGCCCTGAAGGGAGAGTGACAGGAACACCGTCTGGGCACTTACAGCTTCCCTGTTCTTTAATGAACACCCAAGCTGCAGACACACATCCTCTCCAAGAAGTATTTCTGCTAGTTAAAAAGGCAACAGAAAAGGAGTATAAACACATTGCTCAGTCCCTAGGAGGTAACATCAGGAAGGTCAAAGGCCAGCTACAGCTGCATTACCCAGCTAGGCAAAGGGAAACAAGAAGGGCTTCCGCAAGCAATGCCAGCAGCAAAAGGAAGTTCAGGGAAAATGGAGGTCCAGGGACAAACGGAACAGAAAAGCAAAATGGAAAACACTTGCTTCCAGACCCCTGCATGGACCTCTACAGTTTAGGAAAGTTTGGAGAGTTGATGGTGGGGAAGTAACTGGCCAGTGATTCCTCAGCAAAAATTAACGTATTTATTCAAATATCTGGAACTGAATACAATTCATCCAAGGTTGCAAAAGAGTTGACTGATGTGATTGTGTGGACACCATGTCTGAGAAAATGCCCATGGACCACAGTAGGTCCCTAGAGTTAGAAAATCTTGATATGCATATTTTAAGAAAGGCAAGAAGGAGGACCAAGAGAACAACGGGCTGTTCAGCCTCACCTCAGTCCCAGGACAGGGCAGAGAACATATTTCTTGGAGTCTACTTCCAGACACATGGAAAACAAGAAGGCAATCAAAAACATTCAACAGAGGCAGACCATGCTTCATCAAGCTGACTTCTTTCTGTAACAAAAATGACCCTGCTCTGCAGATGAGGAGAGGTGGATGCAATATACCTTGACTTATTAAGGTTTTTGACACTGTGACTCTTCCATACTCATTTTGGAGTTGAAGAAGTAAGGGCTAGAAGGTCTGGAAGAACAGACTCTTAGGTCTGTTGAAAATTGGTTTGTTGGACTGACAGTTCTGAAGGGACATTACAACTGCTCTGCAGCCACTAATCAGCAGAGTACCTTAATACCAATAGCAGGCTGATATTGTTCAATATCTTCATCAAGTACTTCAGTGATAAAACAGATCACTCAACAATTCTGTGGACAATAGTCAATGACTTTTTAGCTTAATCTCTCCCTGAGAGATTCAGCTGAGAATCTAATGAGGTCCCAATGCTCCTTAAACTGAGGACTGGGACAACAAAAACTTCATCATATTTGACCAGAAGTGCAAAGTTCCATCTCTGAGCAGACTAACTCCATGCATCACCGAAGGCTCAGAATTGACTGCCTGCATAGCAGCCTTGCTGAAATGATCTGGAGGTCATGATGCATTCCAAACAGAATATGAACCAACAGTGTGCTTTCTTCACAAATAATACAAACACCATACACAAGGCATATTACCCACAATAAGAGGTTAAGGGAGCTGGTCTTTGTTAGTGTGGCAAAGAGGAGGTCAAGAGGCAAACTAAGAGCAGCCCACAATGGTTTAAAGAGCATCTGAAGTGCTGATAAACTCACCTCTGTAGTAGCAGACCATGCAACAAGTGGAAAACATCACAAATTATAGCTTAGATGCTTCAGACTAGACAAAATGTGATTAACAAAATTCTGGGCAGCAGTGGAACAAGCTGTCCAGTGAGATGCTGCAACATTTACTCTTGGAGGTTTTCAAGACTAAGCTGGGCAAAACCCCAGTTCAACAGATAGAGGGCTGGAAATGGTTTCCATTCAAGGCCTCCAGAGGCCCCTTTCAACCAGCTTTTCTTGGATTCAATGAGAAGATTATTGCCCAGATCCCTTACACAGTCTTCTTGCCAGACCAGAGAATCATAGAATAATTAAGGCTAGAAAAGACCACCAAGATCATCAAGTCCAACCTGAGATGTCTCAGCGCACAAAAGTGCAGCAGGTAGTGAAAGCCATGTTTTCCAGGCTGCATTAACCAAGCTTGTTTTGGATGGAACAAGGTCAGGAAACGTCTTAAATAAGCGTATCTGTGGGAAAATCTGAGAAAATAGTTACTTCCAGCACTACATCCACTATAAGCAACTGAGGATGAGCTAAAAAAATGCTGCAACATATTGCAGAGTTGGCAATAGCTGCTATGTAAGTAGCTGTACACTTCTTAGTTTCTGCCAGGATTGCCCTCCATACACCAAGAACTCTGTACCTTCCTTATCATCCAGCAGTGGCTCTACAAACAGCTTCAAGAACTTTCATGTTGTGTTCTCTTTTATCCTGATTTCCAACCAAACAGGCAGGCCCAGCTCACTGATGTACATTACATTTCTCAAACAATGAAACTCATCAGATCTGGAGTTTAAAATTTATTATGGTACATCCAAAAAATGCCAACCATGCTGACACTGTCTCAACATCTCAGCCAAAGATCTCCAATAAAAGCAGTTTAAAAGATGATTAACACAATCCAATTAGCTGATTAGTCAAGATCCAATGCATGTAGGTATACAGACTGCAAAGCTAGTAAACCAGTGTCATGTAGTGGTTGAAGAGGCAAGAACAGCTGAAACTTTAGCTAACTGCTTCTGATGGTCTGGCACTGGCAGAGATAATCCAGTGGCTGAAACCCTGTCAAAAGTCACAAAGAATAAATCAGGAATAACACAGGAATACTGTGCTTGGTATATTCTTTCCAAAGAAGATAAAATCAATATTACCTTTTGCCTGAATCTGCCAATGAAATGATGGGTCTGAGTGGCATGTCATTTGTACTTATTGAAAACAGATTAATCTGATCTACCCTCTATCACACTTAACACCTACCCGTGCATTGAGAAA
The DNA here is from genome assembly GCA_035583185.1 of Anabacerthia variegaticeps. Classification (NCBI taxonomy): domain Eukaryota; kingdom Metazoa; phylum Chordata; class Aves; order Passeriformes; family Furnariidae; genus Anabacerthia; species Anabacerthia variegaticeps. The sequence goes on along the minus strand of JAWWEW010000078.1, from coordinate 34,319,984 downwards.
TCTAGCCTCAGACTGTCCGAAAACTAAGTCTGGACAGAGTGAGCATAACAAAATATTTCAAGGGATTTTTCTCCTTAGCCGTCTAGAAGTTGTGCATTTAGGTCTCAGCTAGTCATTTAGGCTTTAACAATCAGTCTAGAGAGAAGCTTGCAGGTGCGTTTGAGTCCTGTGTAAGAAGGATGAAATAAACCACTTCTTTGCTCCCTTCTCCTCCCACCGAGGTAGCTTCATCTCCGCACTTCTACCACAGGGAAGAAGCCATTTCAGAACACTATGAAAAGTGGTCCATAATGGGGGAGGTTTTGAGAGGGTTTTAATCTCCACCTCTACAGTACAAAACCTGCTTATGTAACTGCATGCTGGAAGAGAAGATAGAAGAAAAATACTAGACAAAAATATTGTTTAACTAAATTTTTCACTTTTGGAAGGGTGATTATTCTGAAGTCAAGAATTTCTCATCCAAGCTTATGAAGAGATCCTGAACATGTCCATGCATAAAGGATATGCACAACACATACATGAGTATGCACGACCTTATCTAGCTCAGAGCAAGGTTGTGCTTTCAATTGTCTAAAACTGAAATGCTGTTGCCCATGTGAATTAAGAGAATGTCGACAGAAAAAAGATCACATGGGATCAGTTCCAATCTCTGGGTGAATACATATACATCTTACTGATTTAAGGGGAGTGCAAAGTTTGCAAGAGTCCTAATTTATGTGAAATCACCGCAGGACAATAATTTTCAATCCACAATATCACATTCTGCTTCATATTTTTGCTGTTACTATGTAGTCAAAGTTCCTATTGACATTAGGACCTCTAAAAAACATGCCAAAGAAACTGAACATACCTAATGGAAAGAAGACTCCCAAATGTCTCCTGCAGCTCAGACCCACTATCTGTATTTTATAAATTAGATGTTGGCTGCTGTGTAGCTCTGCTTAAAAATTATCTGTATCTGTACTTATTTCACCTAAGAATTCTTTTGACCATTTCTAAAACAAAGGTAGGAAATGGGAACAGAATTGTAAATAATTAAAATTATTTCTTCTGACAGAGAGACAGGAAATCACTGTTTTAGTTTCTAAATCCTGAGTTTAAGGAGTTTCCCTCATGAGGAACATTCACTCATTCTTTACTGGGCACATATTTCAACAAAGACATTGGAAAACTGTGACAATAAATGACAATTATCAACACCCAGTTTGGTATCAGAACATGTTTTTTCCTCCAAGGAACTGAACAGTGACAATAATGAAGTTTTCCTTCTCATTTGCTACTCATTTACTGAAGAGGCTCTCATCACCATTCCCGGGTCTGAAGAAGGTCGGGCTACCCTTACAAAGGTGGCTCCAGCAAACAGGAACTCTCACACAACCCATTAGAACCCATACAGTCATTATCAAATGTTGGCCTTGCCCCAGACTGGATACTTGGGACTGGATTTGTGGCACAGTTTTCATTTTATTTTCCAAGAGGAATGCTTCGGCGAAATAAAATTCACCCCCCTGTAGCTTATTCCACTCTGCCAGAGAGGGAAATAAAACAAAATGCGTAACTCTCCTAAAAAGCCATTCAGCACTCAAAGGCCCGCTCATGATAGGGAAGGAAACAAGACTATTCTAATTCATGACCCAAACTTAGATTTAAATTATTAGGACAGCAAAAATAAAAAAAAAAAAACAAACGACTTGCTGCTTCACTTAGCACTTAACACAGTACAAATTCTGGGGCAAGAATGAAATACAGAAAATAAAATACTAGAGCACTGTATCTGATCTGAAATCAAATCCCATGTATTACGGACAGCTCTCTTCTTCTAGATTCATCTAGTGTTTCTTGCTATGTCCTTTCTGCTAAATATAACAGTCTTCTAATCTCCTTTTTGTAGAGATCAGTGTGCAAGGGGTAGAGGTCAAGACGCAGAGTAGATGTTAAAAGACTGACAAGGTACAGGATATGTAAGATCATGAATTGCTCCTGCAACTGATCATTTTCAAATCTGAGTATGGTTAAAATTGAAGGTTCTTAGCACTTACTAAAATTGAAGCTGAATACAAAAATATAGCAGTGATTTTAACTACAGCACTCAGATCCTCCTGGGGAGGGTGCTAATGACCAGGTATTTTGCCCCCTCCCAGCAGGCATTAGTTGTACTCCCTCAATTGACCTTTCCTTGCAGCTACTTTTAAAGAAATGAAAAGGCCATACAGCCAAGCAAAAAAACCCCTCATGTCAATAACCAAACTTCAGATTATATTTTAAAAATCACTCCGACTGCTGCACTGCTACTGAAATCTTCCTCACTCCTAAAATTAGTGCAGTATATTGTATGAATTTACACCTCAAAGTCTTATCTTTCTTGAAACCCTCCTTCAGAAGAAAATGAACTCAGAAAAAATAATCACATTTTAAAAAGTTCTTGCAGTGTTCCTAACAACCATCAGTATTAATTCGGTAACCATCTAACCTTAAAATACCTTCTGGAACATTTTTGTCTAATGCTTTGGAAAAGCCCACCTCACTCCTGCTCCCCCTTCTCCAATCTTCAGATACTCCTAAAGCCATAAACTTTTAGAAAAATGGCAGCATGCACTTTGCTCTGCATTCACAAAGACACTGCCATTCATTCAGTTTAAGAAAAGCAGGTAATTATTGTGAACTGCAAATAAAACAGCATTTTACCCTTCCTTTGTTGGCTTTTCAGCACTGTTTGCCTACCAGTGTTTTCAGTATCATGTGTATACTAAGTAGAAATGCTGCTTTACAAATAAAAGTGTTGTGAGTTCATAGGTGGTTTAAAAGACAAACAGAAATTTTAGACTGAAATAAGTTTGTGACTAATTCTTACTATGGACTTAAGCACTGAAGTACTTCAGCAGTGAAATAAGTCAGTGTGTAGAACAGGCACATTAACTTTAATTGCATAGAGGCTTCTTGTGGATTAACCACTATATTACTGTCTTCAGTCAAAGTGATCTGGTCATTTTATTAAGTTTCCTAGGACAGCGTGTCAGCAACTACATAATGTCCTATATATCACACCCTTATTTTTACTAATGTTTTATTGAAATACACCTTCTTGAAAAGTGTTCAGTGTTAACTGGAAGAAATCAAGGGACAGACACTGCACTATCTCCCTTGCTCATTCATCCTTTCTCATGTTGAATCGAGTACCTAATTTCTACTTCGACTTTATCTGGTTTCTGTTTAAGACTATGACTCATTTTCCACTAAATTAAAAAAGCCTTTAGCACTCCATATCTCCTCTGTGGAGGAATTTGTGTGCTGTAATCTAGCTCTCCCTCAAACTCCTTTCTGACAAAATGAGCCTGATGTGTTTTTTACATTTATTGTATAAGACTCATTCATTACTCAGGCCCTATATCTGGTGTCTGTCTTGTTTGCTGTTAACTTTTATAACTTCCTTTTTGAAAGAGATGAGGAGGACTGACTCAGAACTCTAGTACCAGTTGCACCAGTGACATGCATACAGTAAGTGATCAGTCTGCTCCTGATAGTTACTACCCTACTTACATGTTCTCAGAGTTTATGAGCTCATTTTGTCAAAGCTTCTCTCAAATTGTCTTCACTATCAGTCTTCAAAAAAATACCACTCACTGCTTGCTGGGACACTGTAGCCCCATTCTGACACAGTCAATCAGAGATCACCCTTTAAAGGAGAAACTACTTTAGCTGTCCAGACGATCATGCTGCTCCGTACAACTGCCTTGTCCTCCTTATTAACTACATCCACTAAAGACATCAGCAGCAATTTTGTGTACTTTAAGACTATTGATCAAAGCTTCATTTCTCTACAACCCAGTCACAAACCCAATTCAGTCTTTATTCCTCACAAGTACTTTCTGGTAAATGTCATATTACTTTTCAAACCCATTTGGATCATAACACTGCTTTCTGTTTCACAATGAAATGACATTGAAATAATCTTCAGGAAATCAGCAAGGAAGCATAGATAGGGCCAATGTCCTGTTTCATTCTAGCTCTTTTCATAACTTAGCCTATTTGAAAAGCCATGAAAAGAAGCAAAGCTCATGTACACTCACCAAGTGTCTCAACTGTCACAGAGCATAAAGCAAAACCAGGGAGAAAGAGAAATGTAACTGTGTTACACTGAAACAACAGCTAAAACTGTGCCAGTGCCATAGTCTTTATGATAGATTAATGGTGAAGTGTTACTGCAGCTAAAAGCATGTTTGTGTGGAAAGCCTGTCCAGATTCATCTTAGTATTCTGTCACCTTGCAAATGAGCATTTTGCACATCCTTATGGTCACTAAACCACAACAGTGCACTACTCATATTATCCACCATAGGCATATTAAAAGAACTTCTCTAATCCTTTATGTAGTACAGGAAACATGTTACCAAAGAAGTGGCAAAACTGAAAAGCCCTTGAACAAATGTATGATTGTCAAGTTGGTGAGAGTTAATTAGGAGTTAGTCGAGGGGTTCTCTGCATCTTAAGGACTAGAGATTTCTAAAAGCCTCAGAGATCCTACAGTTCAATAGAATTTCATGCTTTGAACATCTGAAATTTTTTCTTTCCCAACTAAATAGTGTCTTAAGGCTACAAGTGTCTTAAGGCTTACATTTTATCAGCTGCATTCTCAAAAACAAAGCTTAAAATTCATCACTTACCAATGCAAGAAAGGCCACAGCAGGGATTTAAGAATTTGGTTTGTTAAATTTAAAAGAATACATAGCTGCACACCCGGCAGTCAAGTGAGAATGAGAGGAGGAGAAAATATGACCAGGGAAAGAGTACAGGGGACTACTCTGAGGCAAGGGAGCACTGAAGACCACAGGAACTGCAACTGGCAATATTGGGATGAAGCAAAAGGTGAGAAGGTGAAGTCATGCAGTGCAGTGGGTATGCTACAAACCCATAGGAAACCAGGTTTCATTGCTGTTCTGTTCATGGAACAACTTGTTCTTGACCATGATGATTGCCTAATTGAGGAAGCATTATATTCATCCACTTTAGTGCCAGGCACAACCATACATCTAGCCAAAGATTTCATTCATTGTCCTTTTATTCCTGCAATTGTGAATCATCCCTGCGTTTGCATATTCATGCCTAAGCCTGCAATTAACCTGCCAGCCATGTTACTCATGATTAGAAATTGCCAGGTTCCTTTCTTATTTTTTTTTTGTTTTGTTTGGGCAATGAAGATACGGCAAATACATATAAGTTTAAATGGTATTCTATATACTCTCTAGCCTACACCTGATTATAAGGAGCAAATTACTCTTATCATACTTGGATACAAAGTCAACATCCTGTGAGAGAACAGCATATCTGAATCAGATACTAAAAGACATTTAAAGACACATTAAACTTTGGAACCAAATAAAAGGAAAAACAACATCCAAATCTATCACCAAAAACACTGTGTTATAAAAAAATGAGTGTTTACTAAGCAAAATACATGTAAATATTTGTGTTAAAGTAGCAAGTATCAAAAATTAGGTCTTCTCCAAGTTCTGTCTTCCTATCAGACTTGGCACAATGCCAACTGCTCATATCTCTCAAAAACTAAGAACTTAGCACTGCAAATTTGATGTTAGCTGGGACATTGGCACTCTTTTCAAGAGATTCTGAGTCCTAACTTTTCAGCTTCAGAAACTTTCAACCAGCTGCTCTCAGAGTACCAAACTGCTCACCTAAAATTTGGATACACTAATCATCAGTTGTTACTGAAGTCACTGCTTTATGTCAAATTTTCATCTCCTTTTTGCCAAGGGAAAATCTCCATGTATATTCAATACTTAGGACTAAGGTTCTCTGTTGCATGCTTATGACCCTATAAGTTCAACTGCTTTGTTACTCTAAATACTCATGCAACAGAATCACTGCAGGCTTGCCAACTGCCTCACCCAGGATGCTCCACACTATCAAAGTATACTTACAGTCTTCAAAATGTATTCTGTATTTGGCTTTGACTCTTTTTAACTTGGTATTTTAGTCATTTTGAACTACTGGGGTCACTCTCTTGCAGCGAGGTGATTTGAAAGTTATAGGTAAGGTAAAAACCTTACCTATGCTTTTATACTATCAATAGACATTTTGACTGCAACCCTAACAACATTCTCCTAAAACTGATTACTACACAGAGTTGAAAGAACTTGAACGCCTGTGTTATATGCAGACTACCATTATGATGTGCAGACTGAAAACAAAGAACAGCTTCAAACAACCACACTGCCGGAGGTAAAAAAGGCAGAGGGAGGCTCCTTTTGTACCAAAGAAGCTTTGAAGCTGGCAGCATCAGTGGCAGGTCTAGACTAGCATCAAGAGCATAAAGTAAACAAAAAACACGTAGGTAAAATTTGAGATTATCAGCTTTACAGTGTCTTTTAAAACAATTATTTCATTGCTGATATGCTCCATGGCTTTTAGAATCATACTTCCTATTAAAAATTCTCACATGTAACATAAACAAAAAAATATAGGAAGCATTATATAAAAAAAATGCAATTAATAACTCTGGGTTGGTTATTTCACAACACTTTACACATCTGATTTCTCAAAGGCATCTAGTCATGTTTTGCTTCCTTATAATAGACATTAGAGAACAAATTACAGACTTAAAGGTAAATGAGGGTTGGGACATGGAACTAAGAAGTCCATCTATTACAAAAAGTGTTTTCCTGACTGCATTGCAATTAGGGTGGGAAAAAACATTTCACTATACCTTTAACATCATATTAAAGGGGTGTCTACACCAGAATTTGTGTGACCAATATTTGGTGTATTATTATATAGATTACCCAGATTTTAAATTTTAAACAAAGAATGAAGCATCTCCACTTCTCATGTCTCCAAAACAAAGCTACTTAAGAGAACTTGGGGATTTGTCATGATCTTATCACCTTGTGCAAGAGACCTATGGTAGTTATACTGTTGTGGCTTCACAAACTCCCCCAAAATAGTAAGCAAGTCCTTCAGTAAATCATTGCCAAACACAGGATGTGGCTGTGTCAAACTATTCTGAGCTGGGTTATTGAATCTGGAATGCTTGATTAAGCTGGGAGTGGTGCTGAGTCTTCTGCCCAGAGACGGGAAAGTGCTGATTCCTTTCTGCTCAATTTTTAAGTACAACAGTATATATTAAGTATCTTTCAAGCAACATTTGCAGTATGAGATATGCAATGAATTCTGAATTCTTAATAAAAAAAGTTCAAAATTTTCATTTGAAGCTTGCATTAACTGCCTCTCCTTGATGAAAATTTTGTTAATATTGAAGTTGATTATACCTGTTTCATTCCTTAAGGCATTTGTCTGAACTCATAGAATAAATACATTTAACATAAAAATCACTTTCCACAGCATGCAAATATATGTTATTGTATAAAACATCCAGGTCTTATTTTGTTAAAAGAAAGACAGTCTAATACAGTAAGTTCTAATAGGTCCTAAAAGACAATTAATCTTTGGAAAGGACCTTTCTATTTTAAAATGAAAAACTCCTTGTTTTCTGAAACTCTTTCTGCTTTATATATTTTGCCATTTCCTGGTGTCACCCACCACTCTATCAATTAAGTTCAAAAAGCTGGAGGCACTTTCTGTTTCTTTCTGTCCAAGCAGCATTCAAGCAGTACTACTTTTTCACAACATCTCTAGAGTTGTCTCCTTTCCAAAACAAGACAAAAACTATTCTTCACATCCCAGCAGTTCCTGTCTGAATTGTTGGTCTACTCAACAATAAATATTGGTCTACCTAGACCATATGAGGGAAAGGTGCTTCAGCATAAAGATTTATGAAGTGCTGTGGGGTCTCCAATGCTCTAAGAACCTCTGGCTGGACAGTCATATCAACTTCTTTTGACTTCTAACAGCATTTAAACTTGCTATTGGATAAACGTTCTCTGAAATCACTGTATTTTTTTCATACATGACATTACCTAATTTTATCAGGCCCAACTACCATTTTTCCTAAGAGTAAATTTGCCAAAAAATGCTAAGTCCAAAACCTAAATACCACCCATGTGGACTAGACAGTTTGCCTAAGCCAGCAGATCTCCTAACTCATTCTAATTCCGAGGACGCAAATGATAACAGCAGCTTTCCGCAGATCTTCAGTGTTTTGTCTCAGTGGAGATCTGATTCAATGTTTTATGTACTTGGTTTGTAATAAGATCCATGCAGAATTGTTCTGATGTGCATTCTTTGCACTCCCAAACCTCCTGCTGCAACTCACAGTCACTCCTGGAGTACAGGCAACACAGGAGCAATTTCTAAATAATACTGGAGCACAAAAAATCATATTTTCCATGGGAAAATAACACACAGCTTGTGCATCTGAACAGAAATCTCAACATATTCTTTGGTTTCAGCCACATTCTTGAGAAGCCTGAAGCATTTGGTAAATAATCTCTTTCCTCAGCAGAAGAATTATGATTCTGAAGCCACACTGTGCAGTTGACGCCCAGGTGGTTTTGCTGAGCAGAGAGCAAATGGGAACAAGAAATTGCATAAAAAACATAAACTTTAAAGACGGTGTTTTACCATCCTGAGACTTGACTTCTGTCAACAAAAGTATTCTGTACTACACAAGACATAGACTAAGAAAGAATAAGGTTTCCTGAAGTGGTGAATGGTGTTTTGTGCAGTGAATATATCATAAGGTTCCTAATCCCAGTTTGAACATTATGATGCAGTATGGCAATACAACACCAAACTATAAACATGGCTAATCAAAACCTTTGCCAGTCCCAGAAAGGAGATATTCAGGTTTAAACATTTTTAAACAAAGCTAAAATACCACACCTTCCAAGTTGTTTTTTTTGTCTGTGGGACATTTAATCATTACCTGTTTAAAAAACAGGATACAAACAGTTTAAAAGGGGAGTGAAAGCATGCAGGGCTGCACACGACTGTTTCCTGCTGGGCTTCACCAGCTACTCCTGTGACCTGCGCTAATCAGCAATCAGAAATAGGAAATGCCTTAAAGAAGGCACTGGGCTGCTTTGAAAGTATACACCAGCTTCCTATCACTAATATAATACATTTCTTCTTTACATTCATTTACTCCTTTCTGCTACTATTCAAGTGTTCAAAATTTCTCTTCTTGCCCTGTTAATTCTTTTTTTTCTATAATCTCTCTATTGGCTGTTTCGTCTACAAATAGTTATATCTATTCACAAGTAATTTTTTTTTTTCATTTTCCTGATATTCAAACTCCTTATGTCCATCTTTTACCTTTCTATTCCCCTAGGTCTGAGCCAGCCTTTCCCTTTAAATTCCCCTTAGAGCTGGTGAGCATATCAATTCAATGCTGCTGCTGGAAAGAAGCTAAAGAAATTAAGCAGCAAAATTACCTAAATCTGAGCACTCCCAAATATGCTGTGCTTGCTAAGATCTAAGTAAAGCAAAGGTAAATACACACAAATCCCTTATTTACATAAACAACAGGAAGAATGTGTGAACATACAAAACATGTATGCATGAACTGCAACAGTTTACAATATTACTTATCACCTGAAATTACAGTCAGAAGAATGAAAAAGATTTGGGACATGATGAAAAACTTGACAAAGTTCAGAAAATTCCACTTGCAAAGTGGGCCATAGTCCTGTAACTTTTCTGCACTCTCAGTATTTCTTCTGCTCACTTAATTACATTCCAAACTCCAAATTTTGGCTAACACATTTGCATATGCTTTGTATTTCAAAGGCTGACTTGCTTATTAGCATAGCCTAGTTCCTGTTACTTGTGTAAGTAACTACGAACAGGAGTCACTGATGCACTGATCGAGCTGCACCTCATTTATATTCTCTGTATTGGGAATTCTTCAGATTCAGCTCCCATGGAAATTTTTAGTTGGTTTGATATTATCAGTTTTTGATTATGTGCTTCTACACAAAAAAACCCCAACCCTTTTTATTAATAGAAAAAATTAATTTTGTTTGGGAAGTTATAGATGTTTGTGGGCTCAGTGGTAGGTAAAATGTTGATGTCAAAACAAATTAACTTAGATATAAAGCGATAAATACAAACTATTAAATATGAAGATTAGAAGATGACAGAATTTTTTCAAACACTGGAAGAAAGCCTTCGTATACATAAAATTTTATCTAAAAAGAGTTTAATTTTTATATAGTTCACTTTATACATTTGAAAAAGTATTAGAAAGTTTAATTCATTTAGGAAGGTTTTTTTTGCAAGTACAATAAAATAGTATAATCTACGGTACACAGGTCAGGTAAAGTTCATATATAAGCCTGCTCAGTTCTAACTCATGGCAATACTTAGGACTCCACAGCTAAACTTCAGGTAAGCATTGTGGCCACTGAGAAGCCGCTGAATCAGACCTGTTAGAATGTCCTTTAACAAAACACTGTGAGGATTTTATGAGGATTTTTTCTCCTCAATCTATTTAGTCTTTAGCTACTCCTTCCTCTTGCTTGGCAAGGAAAGTTTCTTCTAAGAAATTAATGTTGTGTTTTATTCCTGAAGGGGTATGTACTAAAGATTTTCTGATGGCATCACCACATCCTGCCACTGACCATAACAGATCTTTAAAAGGGAGATTTATCATTCTCCTGCAGGGTGACCAGAACACCTCATGTTGGCAAGCAGGACAGAAAAGCTAGAAAACTTTCTCCTGGAGGGGTGTAGGATAAAACTCATTTTCTGAGGTTTAATTATTTTTCCCTATGACAATCATTTACATGCATTTCTAAATTTCTTCTAGAACCTCTCAGGAACTGTCACCCACTTGAGGCTTCCTCAAAGCCATCATTCAATGAGAGTTCATTGACATATCCATTCTTTACCAGGAAAGCAGGAAGGATGGTGGACAGACGTGACAGGGCCTGTACCATCTACAAGGGATTCGTCAGCATCCTTCTTTCTTCAGTGAATTCTGACCAACTGTGGCCCCAGAAAGTCCATTTGCATGAGGGCAATCCACCCACAAATCAGGGCATGTTCTCCTTGGTTATGTACCAGACAAAGTCTGGGCAAAGCTTAGTGTTTTGAAAAGTGTGCTTTCAAATTTCTTCTAGCCAGAAAACAATGTACAGTTATTCATTAATTTTAATGCCCTATAACCTAGTTTGTATAAACCATACATCCCATGTCAAAACAAGAAGAAAGAAGAAGTTCCAGTTTCTTCACAGCTTCTGCTGAGCATGCAGTCACCACCAGCATTGTTATGGAAATGACGTATCCTTTTGGAAAAGCATTGACAAGCATCTCTTTGAACTGAACTCCAGACTCAAGATGAGTAATGGCAATAGGCCCAACATGTTTGTGTGCTAAGCCAGTAAATGAGTCTGTCATCCTTGCATTTTCTTCTGTGCCATAGTCCCCCATGCCCTGGGTTAAAAGTGATTTATTACTCATCAACTGAGAAGGCACAACAAGGAGGAAAAAGGAATAAACTTCAAGAGTTCAGAAATTAGCATATACATTGCACAAATGGCACCACCTTTTCTGCTAATCCAACTGTGCATTTCAGCAGGAAAAAAGCCTTGCCCAACATATGCTCATTATTAAAAAAAAAAAAACAAAAACAAACAAACAAAAAACAACAACCAAACCTCTGCTTTTTGAAGTGCAATGCAACATCTTATCATACCTTAGCATTTTTGGTCCCTAGTTTAATTTCCCAAAGTTTTTATTGTTGCATGGTTTTCATATGTCAAATATTGCCTTCAGCATACATATGCTTTTGGTGGTCTAACAGGAGAAATGATCTATATATGGGAAAATGATACTTGAAAAAGTACAAAATACTAAAGACCCAAATAGAAGAAATAGCAGAAGTATTGACGGTTATAACTTTTCTTTTGGTCTTTTGTGATATATCAATTATATTAAATGAGATTTTTTCCAATTTTTACTTTCCTATGGGAGAGCAAAGATGCTTTTAGAGAACAAAAGTGTGCAGTTCTTCACCTGACATTATTTAGGAAGCTATCAAAAATATACCAAGGGGATGGATTGTTCGTTCTTTGGCTGGTTTGCTGCTAACAGCACCATATGCAAATAGAGCACAAACTCAGATCATTCTTAAAATACATGAATTTTTGTCATATTAATATTTCCTACATTATAATTTAGCCATCACTGCCTCTTAGTCGACTCCTAATTTATTAAGGACATGTTTACAAAAAGATTCACTTCATGGAAAATTCACATCAAAATGTTAATCTGTCAAAATAAGTAGCATAGAAATAGCTGATATAGTTATCACATACTCATCAGAAATATTGGGGGAAGATTGCATTCAGCTGTATTTTGAAGAGAAACACACTACAGATTTTATTATTACACTGCTAGATCCTCAGGTTTCTTTTAATGGAGTTAAGTGGAATAAATTTCTCGAAACATAGTTTTATATTTGCTGAACCAAGCATTCCAGAAAACACTGCATTTTCTAAAAAGTCAAAGAGTTAGCTTTTCCCCTCAAATAAACAATGTCCTAGCCACAAATTTTTTTTAAAAATATATTTCATATATAATAAACAGAACATTATATCTGTAAATAGAGTTTTTAGTTCACAGACTACCTTTTTCAACCCCTTTGTCTTGGAAAGACCTATTTAGATACCTGAAATAACAAAACTGAATTTGGATTTTTAATTCCTCCTGCAGTTGCAACACTAATTTCCTTCAAAAAAATGATCACAGCATCAAAACATTTGTTTCCCTCAGTAAAGCAGGTGTATTGCTACACACCTCACAGATTTCACAAATTAGTTAAGATGTTGCACTTGCTAAGTTTTTCACAGCCTTCACCGAAATATATGTGAAAAGACAGTACTCTTTAAACTGTTCCTTTATATTGATGTTGAAATTGTATTGGGCACATAACAGAAATTTTGTGAGGTTAGATCCTGCTGCCAGCACCCACCTGGCCATAAGGTTGGGTGCTGCCTGTTCCAGATAGCTGGCTCCTCCACCATCACTGCTGCACACCAAAGTCCTGGCAATCCTTCCAGTCCCTGCTACCCTTTGTCACAGAGGTTTTGACTAAATATACACACAGGCATTTATCCACCCTTCAAACACTTCCTCTTCAGATCAGTGCTTCACTGTACACAAGGAAATGTTTCCTGCCCCTCTGTGAACTTGACTAGCCTTTACCATCTCAAGCCTCTTCCAACCTAAAAATAAACAATAGGAGTAAGTACACTTTCTGTAATTAGCAGTTTGCCTAAGATTTAAGCCCCAACCTACATTATTTCTTAAAACCAAATGTAAAATTACAATTAGATAGACTCAGTCTAAGACTACAACTACATAACCTGGGTACTCACTTGCCTGATCTATGTTTAGGTCTGCCTACTTTTCTTACTAAGGACATTTTCCACCACAAGTATGATCTTACCAACCCTTTTGAATAAACACTTCAGGTAAACTGTGAAGCTGATACCATTACCAGCTTCACAGTACCATTACCAGTACCTCCCACTGCACCTTTCCTTAGAGGTTCTTGCTCTTCCTAGTAGATGCTTGTTGTTTCCCTGAATGACAGCAAATTGCCTTCTTCATGCAGGCCTGGGACTTCTCCTGCTGGATAAATCTCACATTTGTCACCTGTTGTGACAAACACAGCAGTATGCCACAGCAGTTTAAAGCAAGGTCAGTCAGGCTCTAACATTCCTGCACAAAGCATCAGCTCTGAGTGTGGGTCCACAAGCGCAGGTGGGGCTCCAACACTCAGAAACAGGCTTTCAAGGGATGTCTCAACTTCCGAAAAGCAGTTCAACTTACATCTGGAAATGGTGTTTCAAGGCTGGAAGGCAGGAAAGAATCCTAAGCAGGTAAGTTTGGGAACTGCTCACATAAAAGATGCATTGGCTTAAACAGGCATTAATTAAAGAAGGTCACAAACATTGCAAATATTGCCTTAGCAGTTTTCAAAGATGCTCCTCTACAGTTCTGTTTATAAAAGTGACACATCAGACATGAAAGAGACTTGCTCACATTACAGAATACATTGCATCATACTAAAATAACCTAAATGCAGTAAGAAAATTTCTTCATGGAGAATGACCCAGTTATAGGAAAGAAATTTAAACACCAGCTTTCCCTCCCATGTCACTTGGTTTGTTAGAAAAGCAAATGCTGATTATGCTCATATATCTCAAAGACAACTTCATAGATAAAGCCAAAGATGTATAAATGTCACACCCCAACAAACATTCAACAATTGAAATTGTGTCAACAAAATGGCTTTTTATTCTCTTTACTTTGAATTTTTGAATGTTTGGGTACATGAAAATTTTGGCACATTCAGCTACATAACAGGCTTATCTACACAAAAACATAGTCCTCTTAACTTGAGCCCTAGCTCTTTGGCAAGACTGGATGAATAGTTTTGAAATGAGACTTTTCACTCCACTGCAGTACTGTTTGTAAAAACATGGACAGAACTCAAGCACCTCTTAAACACACCTCATCCAGATGAAACTCAACTGGGCCCAGCAGTGGTCCCATGCCGTTTCCCCTAGGTAAGGAACTAGGCTGTTTCCAAAGACAACTCTTTCCCGTCCTACATCCTGCTGCACCATCCCAGCTCACCCAATAACATCAGTGTGGGACTGGCCTAGATTGTGAGTCAAAGTCCTTGAAAAAAGGTCAGTTTTCAATCACCCACCTCTCAGTCTCATCCTCTAGGGCCTCTCAAAAGCAGTTAGAAAAGGCCTTGTCCACAGTCCATTTCACATCAAAGAAATTTCCAGTCCCCAATAACATTTAAGGATTCAATCTTCCTAAGGGCAAGCTATGCTAAACTGCTCTGGAGTTTTTGATTTTGCTACTTTTAAATCATGGAAAAATGTAGCCATTCATTGAAAGATGATATTGGTTTTTAATATTAGAATAATTTCAGGCCAGCTAACTTGATATATCTCATTTAGAAACGTGAAGTTTGGAGCCTATTTTCTTATGTTTCCATCCAATCCTCAAGCTCAGACCTGTAAAGGCAGAGATGCTTTTGGGATTCTTGCTCTTGCCCTACACCATTCCTTCTGGAGATTCACTCAATGCCTCTGAATCACTAAAAAACCCAGGCTGGGATTCAGCTATGGATGGTTACTGAAGTGGAAAAGAAAGCATTTTAGAAACATGCAAATAGTTAATCATACAAAACACATATATTGAGTAACAGTGCCAAGAAGTAGATTTAATCCTGAAGTCCTTAAGATGCCAGAGCTAAATGATGCTAAATGTTATGGTCCCAATTAGTAAAAATACTTATGCACAAGCTTTGTATTAGGCATCAGTGTAATCCAATGAAGTTTATGAAATGCATGCTGCCTCAAACAAACAAAACTTACATTGAATACAATAGGAGTTCTGTTCATACAAGGCAGAAAGGCTACCTCTAACAAAAATCCAGTGTGTGAGGATAATACTGGGGCTGAATGACTAATCTCTCTTACTCACATAAACCTTATTTCCCTGTTCAGAGAGTTCTGTCCCACCTTTTAAGGTGTTTTTAGTCTGATGGACATAATAAACTTAATACTCCATCCATAAGATTTCAGGACGTGAGATGCAGAGCATTTAATTCTATTATGGTTTTATCAAAAGAAGCTTCTTTCATTCAGTTAAGGATCAGAAAGAAAGCACTTCTAATCCAATGATTCTTCTAATTTTAGTAATGGAGACCTAATTTAATTTTAGACGTGTAGATAAAAGGATACTAAAAAATGAAACACATCAATTAAGGTGTTGTTAAAAGTTCTGTAAACAACTGTGTTTTCTTTTATTGTCTTGAAGCCCTGCATGAAAATGTCTTCATTGAAACCGGTTCCTTCAAGAGCACGCAAATCATGTAAAAATACAATGGAGACACATAGCTCTTGGAGAAATACTAATGACCCACACTCACACTCAGAATTTCAAAGAATGTCAGGAGCAACTACCTCATTTATACTAAATCTTTAAAAGTGACTGCTTTCAAAACAAAACGAGGAAAACAGTAGTACTGTCTTATGAGGTGAAATTTAGTGCCCATTTCTTTTCTACATGTTCTGTTTGCCAGAGATCACCTCTGCCTGCCACCACCAACCCAAGCTCACAGGACTTCTGATACAAATTGGATTCCCATATGCACACACCAGAGAAAAATTCTGCCAGCAGCTTGGAAGACACCCTCAGACACTGAATGGCAGCAGTGGAGCTATCTATGATGGTGACACAGCAGCATCCCAGCCCTTGCACTCACTGTTCCTCACACCAGGCCTGCACAGGTGCTAAAGCCCTTGGGCAGTGGCACTGCTGAAGCTACAAGCACACAGCACCTCACTGAAGTTACACATTTGCTTTTCTAATGTAACGTACAGGGCAAATAGAATGGCTGTCGTTTGAAGGAGTTGTTCCCATCATGCTAAAGGCTCCAGGACTTCTTGCTCTCTGCGAGAGCATGTGGCCACAGTGAGGGGCAGAGGGGGCATAGTACTAAGTCACTAGTAATACATCACTCTGGCTGCTACACCACTTGTACTCATCAAACATCTAAATGTGTTAAGAACGCACTAATTACTGCTTTCCCAAGATAATTTTTCTGTTAATATCTTCAGTTTGCAAAGTGGCTACTGGTAGCAGCAGTCGCCGAAACATTGATACATCTCATTTTCAGTAGCAGCAGTAACAAGTTTACTTATGTATTTTTAAGCTACTGGCACCTGGCTTTTGCATTTTTCTGAAAATCTACACTATTTCACTGTCAAATGCTGCCTACTTGGTACATTCAAAATATCTTAGCATATTACTTGCATCCCGTATTTAGACATTCTGTATCATAAAGATTAAGTTAACTAAGCACTCTCAGCACCCAGACAATTTCTAATGATGGTAAACCCAGTAACTTGTCAACAGGAATTTTCTTTCCAAGATTATAATCAAGAAAACATTTTTTTTATTGGAGGAGATAACACAGAAATTGGTCTATTTTCTAGCACAACGTTGATCAGAGATAAAGCCAAGAGCAGGAAAACAGAAACTTGTCTTGCAAGTAAAACGACATCCTACTAAACACAAATAGTTATTTGAGAATATTCATGTACTTTATCCATATATGTTATATGCATATATTCATACAGCAATACACAATCCAAGTCTGTAGTTTGTACTGCAGAGCCAACCGAAGTATGAATTACAATTTTTGCTTCAAAAGTATTAGGATTCTTTTGACCATCAAAATAGGGAAACAAGTGACGGGTGATACAATTGTTCATATCCAGATTTTCATTTTTGTGCTCTGATGTAAAATCATCTACTTTCAATATTTTTCAAATTTGCAGAAAAAAAAAAAAAAGGACTTCAGCTTCCCCTTAACTGCTGCTATTGAATGATTTTACACCATTTTTTCAAGCCTGCATTTACTCAGGCTTACTCTCTACATTCAATGGTGACTAATAAGGAAGGACTAATGAGCTTAATTCCCTCTTTCTTTTATGCTTTTAAACAAACAAAAGCCCATGCTTTCTTGCTTCTTTTCAACAGCAGCAAAGGAGGGTAGCACTGGCAGTCCAGGACCAGGGTAAGGACAGATGAGAGACTGGCAGATGGAAACCTAATCCCTAGCAACCTTCTCCCACCCCAGCCCCCTTTCCCTCCCCAATTCCCCATTCCTCTCTCCTATTAAGACCTGCTGAAGCTCACAACTTGCCTCCAACATCTCCTCCCCTCCCACTCAAAAAGGCCAGGCAAATCTGGGACCTCAAAAGAGGACAGTGGAAGCAGAGAGCCAACATAGCTGGACACTGTGGTTTCAAACAGAAGGGAGAAAGGAGAAAAGGTGTCCTGGGAAGAGGGATGAAGCGGAAAGAGAAGAGTGGGAACAGGAGCCGAGGATAGATGCTTACTAGTTTCTGAGCAGACCAGGAGACTAGTGATGAGACTTTGGGCAGAATAGGGGAGCAAAAATGCACTTGACAGTTAAAAGTTGGTCAAATTATTTGGAGACTGAAAACAACCTGGTGTAGAGTTAAGAAACAAATGTTTTTGAGTAGGTTATAATAGGTAATTAGCAGCAAAACGTTCTCCAGCTCTACCAATCAAAACTTTAACTTCAAAATACATACTAACACTTATGACGCTTAATTCTTTTAAATAACACTGTAAGACATTTGTCAGAATCCTGAAACATACAGCCTTGGGGAAGACGGGGAATAATTTCTGAAACTTCACTCCACTCAAACGTGTCTTCAAATAGCCCTAATTTACATAGACATTTGTTAATGTACATAAGAAATAATAGGAGGGAATAGCCAGAAAGCAAGTCCACTCCCCCTCTGTGGGCCATGGCTTTGCTCTGCTTGTGCCTGTCAATACACCAGGCCTCATTTTCATCTAAAATTGGTGTCATGCTGCAAAACGTAGTCATTCACTTTGAGAACTGCAATTATTACTGTGCTCACATGCAGCAAAGCACCATCTGGCCTGTTCACAATGCAGGCACAATGCAGGAAGAGTGAGTGCTGATGTAAATGGTTTTCCAGTAATACCGAATTCCTCCATAAAAAGCAAGTACACTTGTATTTCAATAATTACAGAATCAAGCACTCTTAGATGTCAATGAATACTCAAAAATTTTTGAATGAACCCTGCTATCATCTTCTGTTACATATCAGTCAATATTTCAGGGAACTGAAGAGTCACTGAATATTAGAGTTTGTATCTATCTGGGTAGATTTCCAAAATTTCTAGAGAAGTGACTTGCATTCTCCTTGGCATACTCAGGTATATACATAAAAATGTATATTCCTATTTTTGAGTCAAAGCAACCTATGGATTATTCAAACACATAAGAAAATAGCATCAATCCATGTGATCATTTCAGTAAAAAATTACACAGCTAGGAAGTGCTCACCATTTTTCACAACTGTTAGCATTTAAATATACATGATCTAATGCTCAAGCTAGCATTTCAGCTATGCCTCCATGAACAGTAATAATACCATTTAAAATGAATAGCCCACTATAGCCACAGAATGCATTACTAAGCATATAATGAATGAAGCTGGTCACACAGATGGCAGTTCCTCCTCTGTCCTTCCCCTGCCCCCACTTTGGAAATATATCTATCAATAGTGATGTGATAACAGAGGCAAAGGTATACTGAGAAGCACTAGTTTGGGTACAGACTTCAGTGGGTTTTACACTTCAGTGGGTTTTTAAGCAAGGATCAAGCAACTGCTTTGGCAGCAAGAGTAACCCAAGGTGATGGGAAAGGAAGTAACTCTGAAAAATAACTGCACCAAATTAGTAGAAATCTCACAGAATTATTTGTTACAAAGACATCATTCCCTCTTACATTGAGATCTGGTAAAAATCACTGCTCCTGATGCCTTCCCAACCAGAACCAAGTGAGAAATACTTAGTGGATTTTGGATTTGTCCCAGATCAAAATGTAGGAGTACTTGAGAACAGGTTTCAGTTTGGAGCCAAAACTGATTATAATGCTTAGCAGAAAGCAAGTGGCAATTCAATTACCAATCTGCCACATTTCAACATTTTGTTATAAAGAATTAAACTTGCAAATTTCAGCATGACTTTACAAGTGAAAAACAAAACTATAAGGACTATCAACCATAGAAAATTTGTGTTCAAACTCAGATTCAGCTCACTTACTCTGAGCCATCTGACACTCTTACAAAATCATTGAACACAACTCTTAAAGAACCGAGTACTGTCTTTTACCAAGTGATGAACCATCACGTCAAATACCAAGGAACACAGATAAGACCTCAGCTGTTAAAAAGCTTGAGCTCAAGGCTCCAGGAGAGAAGAGAAAGGATGGGGGGACCCAGGGAATTCTGGCTGTGCCTGTCTTTCTTTGTCCACAGAGAAAACCCCGTTAATGACTATTAAATCACAATACATGCCCAGGTACTCCAAAAGATCTCATTTGATAGAGGAAAGAAGCCAGCATTAAACTGAGAACAAGTACAACAAGGAATGGACTGGGGAAATGAATAGGAAATTTAAAAAGATAGTGTATTATTTGTTCCCAGAAGCACAGCATAAGATGTTGGATGCAGCAGGCATGTCCACCATTGTTCAAATGATGTCTTTGTTATGAAAGTAATTTAAGTTTTTGTGTAGAATACAACGTACAACCATGACAGATAAATGAATTCACATCACCCAAGTGAATAGTCTGCAACCAGCAGCAATATAAAAAGTAAGCTTGTACAGATCACTTCCAACTCCTTCAACTAATATTTACCATGTTAGAATTATTAAGTTCACGAAGACAGACTGAAGGCTAGTAAAATTATTTTAAAACCATTTGAAAACTGTAAGAAAATAGTACTTTTGGAACAATGGTAATACATCTGCTACATGTCAGTGCATAACTGTGACAGGGTAGAGTTGCTCCTATTTTGCAGGAAGAAGACAGCCAGTGCATGCAGTCCGAAGGATGATTTACATGTGTGCTCTGTTACAACCATAAAAGGAGGAGAGGAAATCTAATGGCCAGAAATAGAACTGCTGTAAATTAACTAAGGGAAAAAAAGCACTAGAGAAGCACATGATAAATGAATTGGTCAGTAAAAAGATGGTCAAGTAAAAACAAGGTCAAAGAATGGAGTATCAACATAACACGCAGGGATACCATGCAAAAACGCTCTGTAAAACATGGTGTCAGGCATGAACTGACTGCTGAGGTCAAGAAAACCCCAAATTCCTACCCTAGCACTTACTAAGTCTCTGTGAAGGAAGGACCAAGTTATTTCACCTTACTGTCTTGGTCTGCAAATTAAAGGCAACCCACCTCTTGGACAGGGTAAGAGAGAATTAATCAATGTCCTCACGGTGCTCCGAACACTGCATGTGAAATCCAGCTCTGCTCAAGCCAGTGGGACTTTTTAATGCTGACTTCAACAGTGCCAGGATTTTTATATACAATTTGCTATCAAAAATGTTGGCTGTTATTATTTAAAAGGACTTTGAAGCCTTTATACTTAGTCTCAGTTAGTTCCCAAATCAATGTGCTCAGTGTGTAGGTCAGGAAACAAGCAGGAATGTGGAAAACCCACTCCCACCTTCCTGACTTACCTATTGCTGCCATGAGCAAAGAATCAGGATTTGACCTGAATTGACAGTTTTGATTTCTGTGTTAACAGAGAAACACCCAGTTCATTGCTACACAGCTAAAATGGATCTTAATGTTAATATTAATAGAAGCTTTTCAGACATTAAAAGTTGGCATTTCTATATTGCAATTTTTCCTAGAACAGCTATTCTTCAATATCTGCCCCAGAGAACTCATTAAAGACACATAAAGGAGAAGGAATTAAAAAAGAAATACAAGATCAACAAAAAATATTTCTTCATACTATTATCCTTTTTATTAGGCATTTCAAAATGCAGAGGCTGTCAATATTAACGTTACGAATATAAAAACAAACATTCAGAAAAACTGAAATTACAGACAAAAGGCAAAGCAGTTTCCTTTATTAAACAATGCTGCAAAATAACACTCTCCTGGCACAGTTACCAGGAGATAACGTCATGCCAACATCGTGGCTTCTCCATATGTCAGTTAAGAAGACAGAAGTTGTTAGTGAAAACTTCCAGAGTGCTTTACAGAAACCGGGAGAAACCGGGGGGGGGAGGGGGAGTGGGGGGGTGGGGGGGGGGGGGGGAAG
>JAWWEW010000078.1:34274643-34298241 GCA_035583185.1 Anabacerthia variegaticeps | reverse complement strand
GAGTGGGGGGGTGGGGGGGTGGGGGGAAGGAAGGAAAAATCCTAATGTGTGCCAAATTCCTTTCATAATAAATAATGCTTCTCTGGAATATATATTACACAGAATCATAGAATTGTTTAGTTTGAAAAAGATCTCTAAGATCATCAAGTCTAACTATTAACCAAGCACTGCCAGGTCAACCTAAGTGTCCTATCTGCAAAGGTTTTAAATACCTCCATGGATGGTGACCCTACCATCTGCCTGGACAGCCTGTTCCATGGGTTGACAACCCTTTCAGTGAAGAAACTTTTCCTAATGTCGCATATAAACCTCCCCTGATGCAACTTGAGGCCATTTCCTCTTGTTCTATTACTTGTTCCTTGGGAAAAGATACTGACATCTTTCCTTCCTTGAAAGGGTTGATCTCTCTAATGTCTGATCACACTTTGATTCTAATATCTCCAGTGCAAAAGTGTCAAGAGCATCTCACCCAAAACTTGTAGAAATCCTTGTTTGTGACAGATGTTCTTCCTCAACACTGAATGTAGTTGTTATTACCAGTTTGAACCTGTGCTTGTCAGATATGCTGCTCTCAACATTTGCAAACAGGAAAAACTAGAGAACTACCTCAGCCTTGCAACACTCACTGCAATGGAGTGCAAATAAATTTTATAGTACAATGCAGCCATCATCCCTTGTATCTTTTTTTAGCTTGGAAATGGAATTATATTTCTTTTCAGTTTGGATATTACAATGGTCAAAGGCTAACAGTTTGTAAATCACTCTTCATGCTTTCAGTGTATTTGCAAAGTATTAGGAAAGAGTTCAGAAATGTATGTAAAAAAAGGAACCAGGAGCTTCAGTAACAGCATTTATCATTCAACAAGAAGTAAAACCATAGCTTTGCTGTGGGGAAAAAGGTGCCAGCCCATGCACCAGCATCAGATACCAGGTTCTGTTTCCATGTGTCTCCATAATGATCAAATGGGTATGCAGTTCCTTCCACTCATGATATCAAGACATTATCTGCTCTATTTCAATTCTTACAAATCTACGTGTTCTTATTTCAGGATACTGCAGCTAAAAGCATGTCTAGACAGAAAAATGTTGCAGATTCTACCTCTGCTGTTTAAGTCAATGCATTCTTAAATCTTAAAATGTAACTACTGTCTGATAGACCTTGATGATATTCACAGCTGCTCATGAAACATCTGGAGAGAGAAGTGCCAAGTCTGTGTCTTCAGTCTGAAGGTGACGACAATGTCATCCCTTGGATTTGCACTGGCCTGATCTCCCAGCACAGTGTACAAACTGCATGTGTTGCCTGCAGTGTTGGCTTTTAGAGACAAACCAGCACATTGAATAGTTTGTTTCATGACTAATTTTACCCCCACAGAGGCAATGACTTCAGTATTGGTGCTAAGTTTCTCTTTGGAATACTAGCAGCCCACTACCCTGCAAACTCTTCTGCAGCAGTAGATGCTTTTTAACTTCCACCACTGACCTGTTGACTTTGCTCTGTGCTGGAAGACTATGGCAGAAAATTCTTCTTTTAGTGTACTCAGGGAAGGGAAGTACCTTAATTTCCCAACTCATGTCTTTCATGAACATAAGGTATAAGCACCATCAATCAAACCTGCTGGTAGTGTCTCACCTGACCCCAAAACGGGCACTCTCATGGAAATGAATGGATGACTTTAACAACAAATCACTTTTCTAAATAGATGCAAATTAAAGAAAATTTAGTTCTATCTAAAATATACTTATTGTTGCTAGGATAATTCTCAAGATAAAAGGGAAAAATTCTGACTTGAAATCACAGAAAACTGAAGTTTCTTAGTATTTTAATCAAAAAATTTATTAATATTGATATTGTTTCATCCATAGACATACTTCAAACTGTAACAACTGCATTTTTTCCTTTTTTAATGTATGTAACTAGTCAGACTCAAAGGGATTACATTCAGTCACACAGACACAATAAATCAGCTTTCACATCTCTACAAAGTTAGTTTTGACTTAGCATCACTTCCAAAATGACAGTCCCTGTTTTTCCCACAGGCAAATGAGACTCACTGTAACTCATCGCCCAATTACTACTCTATTTAACAGTGATAGATCTTAAAGACATGTAGTGTCTGTAGGTTTAATGAAATTCCACACCTGGACAGAGATTAAACAAAAGACAGTGAGAACTGAAATGCTTTAACACCACTGATAGTGTTAGAGGGCAGAATGCCACTGGAGACACCATTCTGCAGACAGACAGACAACACCTTCACTGCTCACCCAATGAGTAAGCACACATTTCTTGACAATTACATGCATGTATAACTAGAGACTAGCAAAAGGACAGGGTGACTTTTGGCCAACCAAACTAAAAAATAAGGAGAGTCTGCAAGAAGGAGCTTACAGATTTAGTAGGAGGTGAAAGAAACCAGCGAGGGCTGCAGGTAGATGGATAGAGGGAAAACATGAGCAAAAGTGAGAGGAAGGCAGATAGGGACAGTGTCTGGAGCATTACAGCTGAGTCTCACATAGTATCTAACTGGGACCTGGTGTCATGATTGTGGGTAGTTTAGAGGACTTGGGATAAAGAGGGTTAAGATGCTCATCTATTCACAGAATTCCTTATTTAAGTCCCCATTCCCCAAGTTGTCCACCAGAAACTCCCCAGAAATTGCTGTTAGGACTAAACAGTTTCAAACCAAATCAAAGCCTAGGCCTGTATTATCCCAGACAATAAACAAAGACTGTGTAAATAACTGGATGAAACACACAATTGAAATAGTTAAGGGAAACAAAATAATCACAGGTTTTATCCCCATGATCAAGAATATCGCACAACATTTAGCTGACCAACTGAGACATGCTGTCACTTCATTTTGATGATGCAATCAGCTCTACACAGCTGATCCATGTATTATGTGGGGACCTGCTGATAAAAGTGATGTTCTACAAAGGCAGAAATGTGTAGCCATATGGAGCTCATTGCAAGAAGGAGCCTCTCTTTACACTCCTGCTTGAATTTCTCACATATCCTCATTATCTGTTATTGAACATTTGCAGGGATCTAATATTCTGAACAATGGAGCCAATTCCACTTTTACTGCTCTCCAAAGCATTTCTACTGCTTCACTGAATATATTTCAGATATTTAAGTATAAGTGGCACTTAGTCCCTTTTGAAAAGATTTGGAAGTTTTATGGTTTTTTTCAAACTATTTTCCAAAAGTTTAAACTAACATCTGTGTCATCTCTCAAATTCCCTATATAGCTATTTGATGTATAATGAGTTGTTTCCCAAGATTCAATGGGAAAAAATTGTAAAGATTTTATGTTCCATATTTTATTATCACATCATTTAAGATCATCATCCATCTAAACATTTAAACCTATCAAGTTACACAATGGGTGAACAACTGGCTCACAGGTTGGGCACAAAGAGTTATAGCAAATGGGATGACAACAGGCTGGTGTCCAGTCACTAAGGAGATTCCATAGAGTTCCATCCTCAGCCCGGTTCTCTTCAACATCTTCATTAACAACCAGGACACAGGACTCAAAGGAATACTAATTAAGTTTGCCGATGACACTAAATTGGGAGGAGCTGTCGACTCCCTCGAGGGCAGAGAGACCCTGCAGAGACCTCGACAAATTACAGAGATGGGCAATCACCAACTGTATGAAGCTTAACAGGGGAAAGTGCCGGATTCTGCACCTGGGATGGAGCAACCCTGGTTGTGTGTACAGAATGGGGAACGAGAGGCTGAGAGAAGCACTGTGTAAAGGGACCTGACAGGTCCTGGTTGATAGCAAGTTGAATATGAGTCAGCAGTGCCTTGGCAGCCAGGAGGGCCAATCATGTCCTGGGGGGCATCAGGCAAAGCATCACCAGCCAATCAAGGGAAGGGATTGTCCAGCTTTGCTCCACACTGGTGTGGCCTCACCTTGAATGTTGTCTGCAGTTTTAGTCACCACAATATCAAAAAGACATTCAGCTATTAGAGAGTGTCCAAAGGAGGCCAGTGAAGATGGTGAAGGGCCTTGGAGGGAAGGCATATGAGGAGTGGCTGAGGTCACTTGGTCTGTTCAGCATGGATGGAGAAGAGGAGACTGAGGGGAGACCTCATTGCAGTTACAACTTCCCTCTGATGAGAAGAAGTGGCCAGTGACAGGACTCAAAGAAACAGCATGAAGGTGAGCTGGGGGAGATTTAGGTTAGATATCAGGAAAAAGTCTTTCACTGAGAGGGTAGTTGAGCACTGGGACAGGCTCCCCAGGGCAGTGGTCACTGCACCAAGCCTGACAGAGTTCAAGAAGAGTCTGGACAATGCTCTCAGGCACATGGTGTGATTCTTGGGCTGTCCTGCACAGGACCAGGAGTTGGACTTGATGATCCTGATGGGTCCCTTCCAACTCAGCATATTCTATGATTCTGTGTTACTGACAGATTTAAAAAAAAAACGTTTCTAGAATGTGTTTAAATTAGAGGAATCTGTTTCCTAAAATTACATGACTGATATTCTCTCCGCTTTTAAGCTAATCCAAGTCTCAGTTGTAAAATATTTTGTATATGAAAGAAGTTATTCATTCAGCATTTAAAATCTGCAGTTTAAAAAAATCTTATGGCAAAATATACCCATATTTATTTACACCGATGCTATTTATCTAAAGCTGCTCAAGAGAAAATTTGGGTTAAAAAAAAGAAAGCAATGATGCAATGATTAATAATTAACCAGTTGCTCGTAACAGTTTTATTGAATTGGACAGAAAAACTGTCAGCTGCACAGAAATTCACAGCATTTTTATCAGGCAGGTAGTATGAAATATTGAACCTGAAAACTGGCACTATTTCTCTAGGCAGAAAAGTTTTCTTGGCACTAGGCCAAGTTAATACAATAGGTCACAGAACATCATTGTTTCCAGTTCACTGTTTCAAAGGAACAAGGGAAAAAATGGTAAAGATTGCATCCTTAGGGAAAATAAAAAATCAGTCTTTTCATGTAGACAGCGAAACAGGACTCTAAAATGTTCATGTGTGAGTACACTTCTCCACTCCCCTCTTTTTTTTATTTTTTTATTTTAATCCTTTGGTGCTAGAGAAGTATTGCTATCTCTGTTTAATAAGCACATTTCATTTAAATAGTTTTCTGGAGTTCCAGTTCACCCACCTAATAAAATGCAGTGTTTCAGAGATGTGGCAATATTCTAAGCATAAACTGTGTATTTTATTTTTTGCAAAGTAGCATTACATCATATGCTTAATAATTATATTTTAATATTGATGTTGACAGTAGCCCATGAAAATGTGCACCTAGACTCTCAACTCTGGAATTTTACGGCTTACCATCATTTGGTAAAAGACAATCCTTTGCAACATTTTTGCTCTGTTTGTAATACAGAATATTTTCCTTTTGTTTTTTTCTTAGAAAGCTCCCAGTATGATCAGCTGTGCCAAAATTTAAAACAATATCCAAAGATGCTCTATTAAAATCCAAGAATGGCTCAGATACTAAGGAATTAGCAGAACCCATGTACAATTAATACAGTTAATAGTGCTTCTTACATGAAAGGAATGATAGAGACACCAAAAGATTTTACAGTTATGAATGAGGGGCAGAGGGGAGGTGGGGGGAGCAAGGAAGGGACTGCAGAGGAAGGCATGGGCATTTTGGAAAGCTGCTGAAGAGCAAAGCTGTCAGAAATTATCAATATGCCATGCAAAGTGTATGAGGAGAAAGAAAAATAAGCACATTTAAGGAGAGGAGACCATGGCTAAGCAAAGGCTAGAATGAGATTCCTGATTTTCACTGTCAGCCCTGTTTCTCAAATGATGCCGGCTGCCAGCTCACAGAAGGACAAGATGAGTGCCAGAGCCTTGCATGGCGGCAGGAAGAGCAGAGACCAGGAGCAGGCAGCAGGCTGGGACACCCCCTCTCTCTGGCAGCATCAAGATGTTCAGTCTGTTCAAGCTGCCTCCTGGATCTTCACGCTGTGACTCCACTCTAAATCAGGCTTAAAACCACTCCCTCCTCTGTTATCCTACACATCTTCTCAAATGCTGGGGACTACTCTGAGCAAGGTGAAAAGGTATACCATAATCAAGGTGAAAATGGTGATCAAGGGCACCGGGCTTGCTAAAGCAGAAGGGAGCCACATAAAGCAGGGCAGGTGCACTCAGGACGAATGTACTTCCTAGGGAGTTGCCTCCAGAAAGGGAGAGGTGAGGACACATCATCCTGTCAGATGAAAGCCCCTAGAGTGGTACCTCTGATGCTTCTGGAACTCACCTCCCTAGCCATTAACAGGAACACTTCAGTGGAAGATTTTCTTTAAATCACATAGAGTCCCAGTCCTTAAAATCATATGAAAAAATATTAATAAACTATACATAAGCAACCTGAAACCAAATAAGTACTTTGGCACACACCCTGTACCTCTTGATGGTATGGCCAAACTGAAAGCAAGCGTGACCAGCCAAGAAGAGGCGCTTCTCAGAGAGGGATATTTCCAGGCTGTTCAGTTTCTGCATGGTCCTCACAAAGTTGAACTATTCTCTTGCAAGGTCTAAAAATAAATTCACTTTCAGATAAAGCTCAATTTTGTAAATTTCAAACACACAGGGGAGGCTTCAGAAAGACAGCATGGAAAATCCTGTATTATCATAAAGAGAGCTCACATCTGAAGTGTAAAGAAGAAAGTTCACAGAACAAGCATTTCTTGCTTGCAACAGGTCAGATCAAGATTGATGGCTGGGTAATGTGACATTTTCTGAGTACATGTATCTGTAATCTACTATTAAATTTAAACAAACTGCATCATTTTGGTTTAAAGAAAGAATGTCTACTCACTGTTTCATATTTTCTGAAATTCTCTTACCTTCTTCTCCTACAATATTTACAAATTACTGATCCCACTCAGTTTTTCTTCCCTTTAAGCAGCAGTGTGCCAGTGATGTGTTATGGTGCAATCCAATTACCCTCACATTTCTGACTCTAAAAAGCTTTTTCATTAAAAACAATAGCACAGCTAAGTGACAGGACTTTACTAAGCTTGTGTAGACCACATCAGTCCACACTTATTAAAGCTGTTCACTAACACTTCCTGACTCCTCAGCTGGATCTATCAGAGTCAGCTGTGCCAAACACATGCCATTTTAGAGGAGTGCTCCAGATTCTTCCAGTCATAAAGTTGTCCCACTTTGGTTAAAAAAAAAAAAAAAAAAGTTTAATTATACAAGTTGTCTTCCTAAAACATCTCCATCCAAATTCCAAACCATGGTAGCTCAATACTGAGACCTCACTTCCCAGACTCACTGGGTTCAAAGGAAGTTTGGCTGACCCTCAGGCAGCCACAGGTGCTGGAGCCAGCAGGATCACATCTAAAGGGATAGTTTCTGCTAGTTTAGAGCCTGATAAAAGCAAACAAACCCCAGATTTGACTGCCTAGATTCTACACTTAGAATTTTTCTTCTTGTCAAAAATTAGTATCTGCTCCCTATCTATGATGAACAGACACACGTGCTTACATATTCACTCTCAGTTTTTACAGTTTAGAGTTTTTTAATGGGTTTGTAACTGTAGGTAGTGTTGATATACACATCCCAGGAAATTTTGACAGAGCTGATAAAGCCTTCAAAATTTGATTTTTAAGTCACCCTGGAGAATATATTAAATCTTGCTAAAAGGAAACTAGCTAAATGGGGAAGCTAAGAGAAATAAAGCCTTCCCAGGCAATATGGTAAACAGAGATACCATGGTGGAGGCTGAGCGCCAATACATGACACAAAGATTTGAGAAAGTGAAAAAGGAAGCCAGTGTACCTGAATAACAGGGTATTAGAGGCTGTGAGAAACAAGAAAACATCCTTCTGAAAGCTGGAGTCATGTCCAAAGGAAGAAAGTAAAAAGAGTCATAAGCTCAGGAGGGTTAAATAAGTTTAAAAAAAAAAAAAAAGGCAACACAAACCAAAAGAAAACAAACCACAATTAGGTAAGCCAATAGACAGCCTGGGAAATGACTATCAGAAGACACAAGAACTAACCACAGCCCCTTTTTCGCATCTGAATGCAATGCCTGCCAGTCTGGCCAATAGACTCACAGCAGAAAATAATCAAATATTTTGAGCTCTGGAAAGAGAGAACACAGAACCTGGAGAATCTGCCATGTCTTTATGAAGTACTGCTTGGATCACCCATTTCAAACAGAGATTTCAGTAGAAGAGGCTACAGAGCGAATGAACAATAACAATTTGTCAGGTCAGAGAATACTATGAAAGCATTTTTAAGGAACTCATGGACAAAACAGCAGTATGAGTAACTGCCTCTTTTAAAACTGCCTCAGAATCACAGGACTGCAAAATGGTTTACACCATACCACTTTTATAAATGTACCTAAGAGAAAACCAAAGAAATTCAGACAGTCTGAGATCTGCACTAGACAAATTGGTAGAAACTATTAAAAAGAACAATACTAGCAGACACAGGATATGTTATATATTGGGCCAGTCAACTCAACCCTCATAAAAGCATGCAAACACCATGAATGAAAAAGAAAAGCAAATTTAAGGAACTGAGAATACCTACTAATTTCAATGAAATAAATATAAATGCATCCAATCCCTTGACAACTGTTTTAATTTCTGATCCATTTTTATAAGATTACCAGAGGACTGGAAAAGAGTAATAAAAGACAATGTGGATGATTGAAGATAGGTAGGCTATCCTATACAAGGATTGGCCAACTACCCTCTGACTCTTCAGGCTGGAAAAGATTTGACTGTGGCAGAATGATAAAGGGCTTTATGTCACTTCAGATTTCACACATGTATAAAAAATTAATTTTCACTGTTTATTTCAATATAAGAGGTAGGGTGTTCAAAATTAAACTAGCAGATGACAAGTTCAAAAGCAACTGAAAAAGGCATCTCTTTGCATAACACATTCAAAGTCTGATGTTCTTCCACACAGGATGTTCAAAGTTTACGTGGGTCCACAGAACAACTTACCAAATTCATGAAACCAAACATAAGAATAAAAGGATTATACTAAACTTAGGAGTTCAACTCTTTATCTTAGGAAGTTCCCAAGCCACAGATTTCATACTTTTTCTGCTCACCTACCTTCTGCTACATTTATTCTACTACTTCCAAAGGCGGGGAGTGCAAGAGACCAGCATGAGCAAGACAGTTTGATAATATGATGTGAAGGGTTGGAGATAGTCCCCTCATACTTGTGCCATTATAAGGTTGGTTTTTATATTCCTCTTACTAAGCCTGACCAAAGAAAAATCCCTGAAAATGTGAATCCAACAGCAGTACTACAGATTCAGACATTTATCAGAGCATCTGTACTGATGTGAATTTTACATTGCTCTGATAGTCAGCTAGTCCTAGAATTAACTTCTCATAGAAGACTTACAGGTTTTCTGAGAGTAAGAGTCAGCTGAATTTCCCCAAGCTTTTGTTCTTTAGGATTACAGATTATAAAGACCAGTGTGTTCATTCGGCAGAAAGGTGGTGGTCGGGGTTGTTTTGGGAGGAGCAGTGGGATGAAGACAGAATGGCCTAAAATTTGATTTGGTTTCAACTAATAACCTCACTAAAAAACTCTTTTTTTCTCAGTATTTCAGAAAGCTGGTCCAGGCCTGAAAGCAGACTTTTCATTCTTTATCCTAGAGTTCCCCTCAAATGAGAGCTGGCATCTCCCATTACATGGACTGCAGGCTCCTGTAAATCACAGGATACAGTAAACTGAGCTGACTACTGAGTCTTACCCATAAGATCGTATTTCTTTAAGTTTGTCACAACCTGTCAGGTAATCAGAAAGAAAATGCCCTTGCTCATGCACTTATGGAAGCCTGAAATACACAAAAAAGTCCTGAAGTCATTCCTGCTTGACATCACACTATCAGACTCACTATCTGCAGGCAAGATAAGCATATTCAGGGTAGGAAAAAAATCTGTTAAAATAAAATATGCAAATGCTTTCAAGCTTGCATGTCGTTGATATTTTAGAAAGGTTTTGTGCGCCCATGATGTTTCTCCTTTCAAGGATGGTAGGGGACACATCCAAATCATTACCTCAGCAGCTGCTGTTCCAAATGGTGCTCCACAGCCCCAGAAATGAACAGCACCAACTTCTTTAAGTATGTAGCAGTGAATAAATCTGTTCTGAAATGTTTACTAGGGAACAGTCTGATCATCAAGGATGGGGAAAGTCAGTATCAGACTAAGTAACTGTCAGAACATAAATCCACGATAACACTGTTCATGTAATTGACATTTCCTGCAGTTATTTAACTGGTTTAAGCATAAGTCTACCTAACCTCAGGCCTAGGCATAGCAAAGCTTTACATTTGGAAGGAGGGTACATATGAGAAAGGAGGGATAAACGAAGAAATATATCTAAATTTTACTGAGACAAAGCATGTCCTAAACTGATTTAATAAAAGGAACCAAAAATATATAAGACAAATTTGTGACACACTATTACAAAAAACTAAATAAGGTAAGGTAAACCAAGGGGGGGGAACCTATCCCTTATATGAGCCAAAGTTCCCAATGATATCCAAGGGGGGAATCTCAATTAATTCTCAAATGAATTTTCTAATGAATTGAGAATGTTTCCTGAAAAATCTTCTATTTTTATTCTGTGTTGATTTTAATTTTAATTTTATTCTATGTCAGTAGCTGAGCGATTCCATTTTTCTGCATAATTTCTCCCCAGTTGTGAAAGAGGTGCTGTGAAGATTAGTTACGTATTTACATGGTGATGACAGACAGAGTTTTTAAAGAAATTTTGCGATTATTAAGTTTTTTATTATATATTATAGTATATCCAGTACTTTTGAAGTCAATATACTTCTTACAAACCCTAGACAGTGATGGCATTTCTTTCTATAAGATGCATTCCTTTCAGATGAATTTATGTACATTTATGCTTTCTAGATGCTTTGGACCCTTTCAATCAATACACTACTGCCAGGAGTCAGCATGCAGTTTTCTAAAGCAGCTTAAGAGGTGGAGCTGAAAGCCTTTTCCTGTAAAGTGAAAGTAAATTACACCACTCAATTACACTTACAATCATTTTATATTGAGTTTTTTCTTATTTAATTTTTGAAAAGTCTATTTTCATAAGCTTATTATGCATACTGATAAGCCAAATAAATTATTTTTAAAAAGATCAACCTGAACCAGACTCTCCCTCATTTTCACCATTAAGGCTACAGTACTTGCCAATAACTATGATTAATATAAATTTTAAATTGCACTTTTCAGTGAATATATTTATTACTGAGCAGGAGCAAGCAATTGTAATACCAAGTAATGACACCTACTCATCAAACCAACAGAGATCAAAGAATCTAAAACAAATACAAGACAAAAAAGGTTTTCACAAGCACAGCCCTCTGCAGTAATTCTTTAAAGACAATGTGCCTCCTTCTTCTTAGTTAACAGAATTAAAGAAGCAGCTTATCAGGGATGGGGAGCGAATTCCTGTTATTTTCCTAAACACTCTCATTCCTTTTATTTTCTTAAACATATACACACATTCTGATACATGTAATTAGCAAGTGTGCCAATTCTTCACCATTTCTACTGTAGTTTACACCCACTACCCTCATCCTTTTAGCATTCTTCAAGTTACAAGATTTTTGGGGCCCCAGCCATCATTTATTCTATATTTATACAGCTATCAACTTCCCTGTGACCTTTTCACCCAATCTCTCTATAAATGTATTGTCAGAATAAATGATATAGCAGTAATTATAATATCCTGTTCAACAACATTCAGCAAAGTAGACCTCCACTCCTGACTGTACCTCTCACATGCACAATATGAACATTTCCAACTAATAATGACCTGTTTCGTTTAGCAAAGTTTTACCCAGAAATTAATCATCTTTATCTTCACATCATTTTATCCTCTTAGAGTTAAACCATCATGTGATCAGCTCCTGGGCTAAACAAAACAAAACTAAATAAAAGAAGAAAAAACCTTGAAAACAACAAGTTCAGTTTTAAATTTCTGATTTCAAGAAAGCATTCTGTCTCTGAAAAAAGCAGCAATCAGCTTTCAAGAATACATCCAGCAGAAATGAAAAAGAAAAAGGAGAAGCTTAGTGTTACTTGACAAATGAGTATAATTAATGCAGTATTTCTACACCTTTCACGTCAATGATCTATATTACTGTAACTTAACTGAACAGGAATAGCTGTTCCAGAATAACTATTCCATAGTATTTCCATGTTTGAAGATTTTTTTTCATTATAACTCTTACAACCTTTTTTTGAAATAATTTTTATGTGCAAACAAGCCTGTATATAACCTATACATATACACCGCATTTTGCAGCCCTAGAACAAATCACACATTGTGTTGATTTTTTAAGTTGTAGTGCTTAAAGATTTACTGTTACACTAATAATTTAAAATAATACACTTTAATCTAGTTCTTCACTTCATTTTTTCGGTTTTTTTTTTTTGTTTTGTTTTTTTTTTGTTGTTTTTTTTTTTAAATCAATGGTATAAGGGAATTTAATGGATTTGGGAGGAGAATGTCTTTTTTTCTTTCATGTTTCCTTTCTTGGAGCTTACTGAATGAGCTAATCCATGAATTCTGAAACAAAATAAAACAACTGTTTGGCAATGTGCAATAGCACTACCCAGCCCCGTTACCTAACAGCATGCCCGGAAAACCTCTTATATTCAATACTTTTTCAAACTGCAGGAGAAATCACTCAAACTGCAATATGGAAAGCCACCACAGTGGTCGCTCCAGGCACTGCATTGATGGAAACAGCTCTTGGAGAGTTCCATGAAAACCTGACATTTCCTATCCTAGAAAGCCTATGGTATCACACGTGGACTTCAAATGCTACTGCAGTATAGGATGATTCTATACTTTGAGAGTCACCTGTTGGTTCAATTGAAGGAAAAGGGGTTATAACCTTAATTTTTCTGGCCAGTGACTTAGAGCTTGTCTGTTCATGTGCTCACTCACAAACACCAGGAAAGGCCTGAACTCAACATCCAACATTCTGTATCAGACCTAAGGCTTTTCTCTTTCCCATTCTTAGATGTACATATCTACTACCAAAATGACGAGGGGTTCTACAGTAAAAACTTATAAAATTCTCCCCCTGTTAAATAACATGTTCTGATACAGCAACATGCTTTGTAATGAGAGTTCAGGATCCTGATTCTTCTCTCTGTAAAACCTAAATAAAAACATCTATTGTTTTTTTTGTCTACATAACTTTGTAAATTCTCACCAAGCTGACATCTATTTACCTCCATCCTCAAGTTAACTTTATTTATCAATGGTTTACTTATTTAATCCTGTTTTTAGTGTCAGAATGGAATAGAAAAAAAACCCCACGCCTGTCAATCATTATTTCCATGGTTTAATTTATCTTCCAGCTGGAAGTTTCATCCACAACAGCCAGCTATATTTCATTATTTACTGTTATTCTCTAAACTTAAGCAAAATTTCTAACATGCACCAATATGTTGGACACAAGTGAGTAAGAAGAAGCTTAGAATTGAAATTTGTCTATCCATTTTTGTTAAGACATCAAAGGGTTCAATACTCTTTCAGAAAATAAGTTTGTCAACATGGAACATTCTAACTACATGCTTGAGATTGCAAAATAAAACAAATAGAGAGCTATCACAGTCTGATGCTAAAAGCTGTCCATCATCTTGGTTTGCCTGGCAGATCAGGAGTTACAGAGAGTATGCTCTCTCAAGAAACAGGTATTTATACAAATTACACATAATTTAAGTCTTCCACATAATCCTTGGAAATTCATCACCAATGAAATTACATGTTCTATATATATATGATGTAAGTCCACTGAATATTAAATGTAACGTATTTGGAGGAGGGGAGGTTTACTACATAGCTTCTAATAATTTGCTCCATCATAACAGCACATGCTGCTTTAATGGAAACTGCATAAAAATATTCACATAAGCAACTACCCAGTCCAGTACCTGCTGATTTACTTACTCCGTGTAGTGGGAACAGAAGGTACTAGGCAGCTTGAAGGGTCAGGACTTAACACCTTGTGTTCAGAAAGGGGTTTTCATTTAAAAAACCCAAAATATTTTGCAAATCAGTAATTCAGGTTTATGACACTACTGTGCGCTACAAAAATTTGACTGCAACATTCAGGTATTTTGTAAAGCCCTAAATCTTGGAGCTTTGAGGAACCTTATATCAAAAATTCTGTTCTAGCTCTTGAAAGTTCATTAATTGCTAGCCTTAACACTAGAATCAAAAAGATGAAATGTGATCCAGCTGTAGCTAGATAATAAATCCAGCTGGGTCTTGTATTCATAAAGCAAAAGAGAAGAGGGAAAAAGCTTTTCAATCAAAGGAAGAAAGAGGAGTTGAGACAAATTTATATACTGCTCAATATAGCACACTATTAATAAGATTTTCCTATCCAATCTCCTTGTAACATAGGTGCAGGTTTTGGTTTTGTTTTTAACCTGCAATGTAGAATGTCAACATCCCCTATTTCAAATAGCCCAAATTGTTCCTCTCTTTTACAAGCTCTTGGCTTTAGAAAGCAGGACCTAGGAGTAAAGGTGTGCTGACTCAGCTGACTACCAGCTATATACATAAGAATGGCAACAACAGGTCAGATCAGTATATCTCCCACAGTGACTATCAGTGCATGCATAAGGAAGTGTTAAAGGATACAGCAGCTATATAGCGTATATATTTCACCAGCTTCCCGGCTTAATTATAGCTCAGGGACTTTAGGCAGAGATGGTATCATTGTGCTTAATAGCAGTGGATGGATCTTTCCCCAGCAAAGTTATCTAAATGTGCTAGCAGCACAGGTCAAGCACTCGGATCTCTTAACTTTCCAGGCCAAAGATACATAGTTTATATATGTCTCCGTGCTAGGAAGTACCTGACTCTGAGCTCCGAGCCAGGATAGGGTAAGGTTTGCTATTAAGCTACACTGTGTATATGCAAAGTAACTGCTTAAAAAGGAAAGACACAGGGCCTGACACAGGCTGTGGACCACAGCACTGTGTAACGTGCCAAAATAGTACAGCGTACGTGCACAGAAAGGCAGGGTTCAGCCACACAAAAAACCCACACACAACTGATTATGAAAGCAACCACACTGATGTTTCAGAAAAGCTGAAAATCAAGAATTTGTCTGGGTTTCTCATGATCCCCTCATCCTTTTCTCTCTCCTTTGGGGCACTCTTGTCTGGTTTATTGGGGAATTAAGATGGAATCAGTGCAGCTTCACACAGCAGAAAAATATTACAACAGATACTCCATGACTTTTGATGGAAAACTTAATGTTGAAAGTGCTCTCACACTTATTTTGACCAGAGCATGGGTCCTCTGGCACACAGCACACTGCTGGAGAAGACCTTCTCATAGGAACCTCTGCCTGCCTTTGCAGTGGCTGTGCCCTGTATACCTGTACATTATGTGTACTTGCCATTTTTCTTCCTTGCCATACACTAAGCCAAATATTTAACCAATTGATCTGTCAAGGCAAGACAATTTTTTAACAATTAAACATCTGCTCAACAACTAAGCCTCATTTACAAACTGAGATCTCCATCTTCTTTCTAGTATTCATTTTTCTTCTTTGATTTAATAAGCAGTGTAACACCACAAATGCACTTCATGTTGCTTTTTTCTAAAAGCTACAAGCAATGTTTAAACAGCCAAGAAGCTGAGAAGGAAGAAGAGGAATAGGTACATGACAAGCTTGTAAGAAGAAACTGAGAAATCTGACTTGACACACAGGTCACAGCAGGTGACACGTGATTTACTGATGGTAAGAAAGGGCCCACCTAGTACTTCCTACACTGTCAGTAATAACGCCATACTGGAAACATCTTGTCTCTGGACGGCCTGATAAAAATATCTTTAGTATAGATGTCTTATTTACTGAACTAATTATTTTGTGATGACCTTGATCAATAACACCAGAAGTAAGGTGTGTGACACTAGCATATTCTTCTGAATTTTAAGAACCTTTTAACCTCTCCCTACCTTACCAAACACGTCAGCCTGTGCTGTCAAGTTTCATCCACAAACTTTAAAGCATGTTAATGTTACAAGAACATTATTGCAACATCAGTTTCCTTCTGCTAGGATACACTCACCCTCCAGCCCTGGGATTTGGACTACTGCTGAGTAAAACAGGGTGATGAAACTATTATTGCTGAATTCTGTATGATTCATTGCTGGTAATAACCACCTCCAAATGCAAAATTCCAATTTACATTCTCATAATCAAAGGTCAGAAAAAGACAGCAAGAATGGGTCATTATTCATAGCGGTTAAAAATATACATTTACACTAGATACTGTATATAATTCTTAGATGAACTGTGACTACATCTGTAAAAAATGTGATATATACAGAATTACAGATTTATAGCTTGTATAAATCCTGCTATATTTCCCTGCAACAAAAGCCTTTTTATGCTATATTGATGTGCCATTCCCTAACGTAAAATTTTCCAAATATTTAATCTCCTAAATATCTCCTCCTTTTGTAGAAGAAAAGAACAAATGACAACAGACTGGCTCCCCAGCATGGGAACACCTTCTGCCAGCATTCAGTGTTGCAAGCGAAGCCAATCCAGCCACTGCCGCCCTTTAGACAAAAGGTATGTATATAAAAAAAGTAACAAAAAAAAAAATATTTGTCTAAAACACCAGGTCTAAAACTTACCTGTGCACCATAATAGCCAAATTATTGTAATTTGAAACAGGTAAAACATGGAGGGTGTAGGGATACAAGTACTCAGTATAACACTCACTAATGTAAAATATTCCTGACTACAATCACTCAGCATTTGGCATAACTAAGCCTCCTTAGAACCATCAAACAGAAGGCAAGAACTCACTTATCAATCGAACGGATATCCAAAAAGGTCATCAGCATGACAGCATGAAAGACTGTTTGCCTGATCCTCCACATATGTCTTTGAGACGAGCAGATCCGCAAGAAGAATAAGACTTTTGCTTTACAGAGAATCAATATAAGCTAAATTGTGAAGGAGACATGCATTGTACCAGTTTCCAGGCTATTTTACTCTCAGTAATCACAGCCTACATGTTCAGTAACTAACTGTTGAACCAATCACTACATCAGAATGGGGTACTTTGGCATTTTTCCCTTCTGAATTTTTATTATTTTTAATAAGAATAGTGAGTTCTTTATAATCATCAAATACAAAAGACTTCAGCTTTAATTTAGAGCAAGAACACCCTGGCTAGCAGAAGCTTGGCACGAGGAATAGAAATAAAAAGAACTCTTACTGCCCTTTTAAAAATCAAAAGTAGCACCTTATCAGCATAATGACAGCATTATTTAAATAGCTTTCATGTGCCATTTTCACAACACTATTTCTATTAAATGATTGAGAATAAACATATATTTTCATTTACTAATCTTTTTTTCCCAATTAGAATCTCTCTGAATCTCTTTACAATAGTAATTTCATTTCTTCTCACTTGCTTGCATCTTAATTAAAATCAGTCTATGTTGACTTTCATTTTTATAATATATCTGCCTATTTCACATCATAGCACCTTCATGACCCCCAGAGAGTCATGAGCCTTTAATATTTTATTTTGACCTTGTTAAGTTACTGGAACCATCAAAGATTTTTCTTCTTCCCTTGTTATGCATTTTTGTATCCTTCTCAAAATGTAGAGTGTGTGTGAAAACTATGTTTCCATTAAACAACATATGTTCATTTATTAAAAAAACAAACTAATTTGTTGCCTTAACATTTCTTACAAGTATTAGCTTATGAACCATAAACTTCAATATTCATCAAGGATCACTGTGTAAATGATACTTAAAGGCTTTTCCCCACAAGCTTCAAGACAAAGAGAGTTTTTGATTTTCAATTAAAAAAAATCATCAATAATTGGTGATTTTAAAAGACTTTAAAGCAGTCTTCTATATAGGTATCTGAGTTTATAAAAGCAAGGGGTTAGGGGGAGAAGAAGCTATCTTTTATTAGAGCAGCAGACACAGCTGAAAAGTAAAAATACCCCAACAAAACACACAAGCCCTTCTCCAGGCCTATGGCAGAAAGCTTGCCTATTTCAACTCCACCACCTGGTCTAATGACAGGTATTACTGAAAATGCTTACAGCACAGGAAGAAGCATCAATTCAGATGGGAAGCAGAAAGGTGCTGAAATATCCCTTCAGACTAACACCTGCAAACTTGTCTTAGAAGCTCACAGAAAAAAAACCAAAATAGGTACACTGGCACATACATTTATATATTTGCCTTGGGTCTGGGTCTTCATCCAAATTCTTGCAGTGTTACCACTCTCACAGACAGGCTCAGACTCATGTAAAGGTTTTGGCACAGTCTGAGTCCTGCTGTCAGAGGAAGCATGATTACACACTATCATTTAGCAGACTTGTATTTTCATTCACCTTCAGCATGGACCCTTACCTGATACACAGCCCAAGCAATCTAACCTATCCACCTGTTACAGGGAGGGTATCTGGCATGACTTTTCAAGTAAAACTGAAGCCTTAAATGCAGATGGGATTTACAGCCGCTTTGTACTACCTCTGGACGGCACAACTGTGCAAAGGTCGAGATGTCTAATGCTTAGGAATACCACTGAATGGAGCCTAGCTGGGAAACATACTGGATTTGTTGCTTCTTTGAGAAGCAGGGTAGGCACAGCCACAAAGGTCTCTTCACTAAAGCTTCTATTTACATTCCAGAAAGTTGAGTCTCAAGTTCATCAATCATGTGTAATCAGTATTTGGCTACTGGGTGGAGGAAACTGGAGGCAGCTGGTGACAAAGTGGGAGAGGTGAATTGTTTGCCAGGAAAAAGCTGAAAAGTTTCAAAAACAACAAAAAAAAAGTTTTAAAAAAGAAAGATCAGAATGAGTGAGAGTAACAGTCAATACTAAGATGGGGAATGGCAAGGGAATGTCTATTTTAAGGAGACCACAGCACGAAAGAAAGCACAGAAACATGCACAGTCCTCTTTAGAGGACAGGGGAGATGCTGCTTGTGGTTAAATCAGCACTCCATCTAAGGAAAAGAGCAAAATGTACGGGTTTGCGAGGAATACAGCTAATAGATCACCTGGGCATGTGCTAAAGAAGAGATTACAGGAAAAAAAAGTGGAATTCCCAACGGAAGTAATTATAATTTCAGCTTTTTATATGGTGTGCAGATTTACCCAAGGTCCATAGAAGAACACATATTTTAATTGCTTATCATGCCCACCTTCTTCCCCCAGCATATTACATCTCTTTCTCTCCCAGCCACCTTCAAACACAACTGTTGGTAGTCAGAGCAGCTTAAGTTCTGTTGCCAAAAGCAGAGAGCTGTATATGAAGAAATACAATACAAATAGCCAGGGCTCTCCTGTAGATTTTGTTACCAGTGGATGCTAGCTTAGTGAAAAGAATCCTTCATAGGCTTCTCTCAGATGGGGCCTGTGACAGGTACCTAATACCACTGAACCTATAATTAGCAGCCTTGCAGTGGTTGTTGAGATGAGTATACAGACCACAGACATGAGCTGTGAAGGAAGGACTGGTCCTCCAGCTGTGAAATCAAAAGAGCAACAGACTCCTAAAGTACAAATACTTGCTTTATCATTAGTTGATAGCTGATGTCATTGCTCTCCATGCATGTTAGCTCTCACGCTGTACAAGAGCTATAACTAACCACCCTGCCAGGCCACTGCATAGGCAGTGCTCATAAATGACCACTCCAGAACAGAACCAAATCTGGTCTTTAATGTAGACAGAAGTTCAAGTGAAGACTATAAATCCCACTTGCACACTTACAGAAACATTAAGTAGGCAAGCAGAATATCTATATAAAATTCTTGGGCAGCTTCCTCACATTAAATATATTTGAACTGTTTATTTTTTTTTTTCTTATTGACATGAATTGGTAGATTTTGAAGCAGAAATGTTACATCACAAACGGTCACTTGGAGTAACACATTATCAGGGTTTGGGAGTCAGAATTCACAAGCAGACTTCTTTCCTCCCCAGGTCTACTGTGACTACTTTGTTCCTACAACACATCAGTGCTCACCTGTAAAGGATATTAGAGATAGCCACTGGCTAAGGAAGAAGAACTATCTGTATTTTAAGAAAGGTGGGTAGTAGATAGAAGAAATCACCCCTTTTTAAAAGTGAATGAAAATCACCATCTGCCACTCAACTCTAATTTCCACTACTAGCACTCAGACAATAAAACTTTTTATTCCCATCAAGACAAATTCTAGCTAGCGCTTCCCTTTTCATATAGGCAGCAGCAGCTGGCCCAATGCTTGAAGAGACTAGAAGGAATCCAGAGGTGCTCTGCATTACACTGTGTTCAGACCGGCCAGAATCTGGCTATCAACCAATTCAACTTATAACCATGCACACACAGGTGAGCTATTAACCCCAGAAGTTCTTAAAACAAACACCTATAATTTTTCAAGTACCATGTCCTAGTGCTCAAACCTAACCACGTATTTGGATGTTACAGACACTAATGTAAGGATAGAAATAAGACACATCTTCTGTTGCTACCTCAAAAAACCCAGAAAACCCTAACAATGGTCTCAAACTTGAATTATTTATATGGTCTCAAAATGAACGGGTTTATTACTTGTCAGAATGTTTGTACATAAGCAGGTTCTTTTCTAAAAAAAAAAAAAACAAACAAAAACCCACAACCTTTTGCTGAAGCTAAAAATGCACTTGCAAATATGGTAATACTTTCTAGATCATTCCAAGATCTGAAAGAATTACACGAGTTATGCTTTCATTTGGCTTCAGAAGTTCCCTATGAGATGGACAAACACTGAACTGCTCCTAAAGATGTAAATGCATTACAGTTTGATCAAGGCCAAGCACCAAGTCAGTGGTAGAGCTGAGTTCTGCAGCATGGTATTCTGCTATCAACCTCAAACTTCACTTTCTTGTTCTATTAGCAAAATATATTGTGGTAGTACAACCTTCCCTCTTCTGTGGAATAGAAGTAATTATACTATTTGTAAATCTTGATATTGCCAAGTTAAATATGTATATAAATTCTACCAAATTAAATTTTAAAGCAAGACTGTTTGGTAAGATCATGCAAACGGTATGCTGTAAGACTTGCTGAGTTTTGAGAACTGAAACCACAGACAGCCAAAATACAGCTGCACACAGTCAGATATGGTATGTCTGCTAATATTGGAAACTTTATCATGCAGCAGCAAATTTAACTTCTGATTAGTATATGCACAGAAGAAATATAGACTGAATGCACTGAAAGAAATACAAAAACCATTCCAAGGTCATAAGTTATGAAAGCCAAGGATATTCAGTTATTTTATGGAGTACTTAACAATATTTATTAGTTGTACTACTGTGGCATCTAAGAGCCCCAAGCACGGGCCAAGGCTCAGCTGTGCTCATCCTTGTAAAAATACAAAACAAACGATAAACTGTTGTAGGCCACAGCTAAGAGTTCATACAAAAGCAGGGCACTGTCAAGTGTCAAACCTGCTGACTTTTAATGATCTCTAAAGCCCAGAGATCAGTTCCTTGGCTAAATGTTAAGCTGGTGGCAGATTTACCTGCTGAGCAGCAGGCCACCTGGAGTTGGATGACTTCAACTGCTCAGACCAAGGATGTACCTGAACTCCCACTCTTCCCTGCAGTTCAGGCATTTAAACCAAGACTGCAAGGGAAACACATCTGTAAATTCATGAGACAGATCCTGGAGCCTGAGCGGATCCAGAGGTATGCACTCAGCATCCTTCCTCAGACACTGGAACAGTATGCAAACCTTGAGATTCATGGAGCAAGGAAGCTACACACTTGCTCCAAGCTGGAGACACCCTTCTGCAGTTCACTGGTTAAAGAATCAAGGAAGAGTCCTCAGTTCCAGTGTGGGCTTTCAAAGTTTTCTCTGGTTTTATCTCATAACTTAGATGTAAAAATATGCAAATTATGTGTAAAATAAAATCACATTGCCCAAATGAGTACCTTAACTAACAAGCTATGAAGTTGGCTTGACTCTTGCTTATTTTCATTCTGGTCTTGCGACTCTTGCATTGCAAACATGAACACAAGGCAGAAT
This sequence comes from Anabacerthia variegaticeps, assembly GCA_035583185.1. Taxonomy (NCBI): domain Eukaryota; kingdom Metazoa; phylum Chordata; class Aves; order Passeriformes; family Furnariidae; genus Anabacerthia; species Anabacerthia variegaticeps. The sequence continues at coordinate 34,276,135 of JAWWEW010000078.1, read as the reverse complement.
TTCTCCTGCCAATTTCTTTCAGGTACTTTCTAGTTAAGGCAATCAGGGCTTGCAGTGTTTGTGTTTTTTTGTTAAAAGTGTTGAAATAAATATTTACTTTTAGGACCCAGTTCTTTCTTTGGAGCTGGCTGAAAGTGCCACAGGCTGGAACAGTGTCATAAAATATGTTGTGTAGGTTACATACATAATCTTTAAAAAAAAACATAGATGCTCACTGCCTTTTAGATTTATTTATATTTTTCTAGAGTTGTATTGATAGTCAAAGGAGCTTGTCTGCTTTTCACAGCACATATTGCTATGTTTAAGAAGCGCTCTTACAAATTCTCAATCTAGCACCTCAAATAAAACACTGAGTCACAAGTTCTTTGAACCCCAAGTTGTTCATGCTTCTATTTACTTCTTCCGCCCACTAAAACGCCAGGATGTTACTTTCAGCCAGTTTCTCGTAACTTAAATATTAACTGCTCGTGAGCTAAGCAGCAGGCAGTGGTACTGTTATACCACTGCTTTCAATTTCAGACTGCCTCGCTTAAGAATGCACCGCAACTTTTCTGCCTTCCTGCGGGTCTCCAGCGGACCCAGTCCTCAAAGTCGGCAGGGCAGCGAGACGAACCGCACCGCCGCCCACGCCAGCACCCCTAAAACCCAGAGCAGCCACAAGCTCCTCACACCCGCGGCACGGCCCCCGCGGCGGAAACCCGGGGGCGACGCGTCACCTGGAGCATTTTTTATCTGTATCGGAAATTTAATTGTTCCCGATGTTGCAGAAGTACTCAAAGCATAAGGTGTGCCAAGGGGAACGTCTGGCACCCCGCCCGCCCGCCCTCGAGCACCACGACGGGGACCACGGCAAAGGATGCCCGTCAGCGGGGCGCGGTGGTCCTTGGATACCCTGGCCCACCTGAACTCCGCGGCGGGGGCTCGCGGTGCCATGCCGGCTGCGGAGGCGCGGGGGGCGGCGGGAGCGCCCCTACCCGAGCCGGGAGGGATGCTGCTCTCCCGGCGAGGGATTCGGGCGTAGGGCTCCCCTGTCCCTCGCCCCACACAAAGACACGGCAGGGCGGCGGGGAGGCGAGCCGGGCCCCGCCGCGCCTCTCGTATCCCGGCTTGCCCTCCCGGCGCCGCCCGAGGGACATCCGACCGCGGGCAGGGGTTCGGCCGCCCCCCAGGTCAGCGCCCGCCCGGGGCTCGGTGGGCGGCGGGGCCGGGGGCGCTCGGGGCGGGCGGGACGGAGAGGCGCTCTGCAGACAGGTAGCTCCCTGCTAAAATGGAGGGAGCGGAGAAACGCGGCGCTCGCCGGAGAAACTTACCGGAGGAAACCGACGAGCCGGACAAACTGGAGTTACTGGATGCGGCCATGGTCCCTCCTCCTCGCCCCTTAGCTGCGAGCCCCGCGCCGGTCCCCGCTGCTGTCCGGCCGCCGTTGCCGCCTGCCCATCGCAAAGTGCGGGAGCCGTGCCGAGCCGTGCCGAGCCGCCGCCGCCCGCGCTCG